>VZTE01005412.1:0-77143 GCA_013397775.1 Eulacestoma nigropectus | reverse complement strand
GACAATGAGGGGTCTGGAGCATCTCTTTTTGAGGACAGACTGCGGGAGCTGGGCCTGTTTAATCTGGAGAAGAGAAGACTGAAAGGGGATCTCATCAACACCTATAAAAACCTCAAAGGCAGGTGCCAAGAGGATGGTGCCAGACTCTCTTCAGTGGTTCCCAGTGACAGGACAAGGAGCAGTGGCCATAAACTAAAATACAAGAAGTTTCCTCTCAACATGAGGAAGAACTTCTTTACATTGAGGGTGGCAGAGCACTGGCACAGGCTGCCCAGGGAGGTTGTAGAGTGTCCCTCTCTGGAGACATTCAAATCCCACATGGACACATTCCAGTGTAAACTAATCTAGATGTGCCCTAATTTAGATGACCCTGACTTGGTGGGGAGATTAGACTGGATGATCTCCAGACGTCTTTTCCAACCCTAACAATTCTGTGATTTTGTGATGACAAAGATGATATTTAGATAACTAAGCACAGTCAGTCCCACCCTCATGCCTCTGCAAATCATTGTTAGTACCTTGTACTTTGTTATATCTCAGTGCTATCCCATCACCCCACATACACCAGTAGTCTGATCCCCACAACTTGCTCGTCTTCTATTAGTGCGTTTTGCCAAAATTCTCCCTCCCTTCAAAGAGATCTGAAGTGACAGCAAACAACTTGGCAGTATCAGATAACCCAAAGACAGGAGTCGCTTGGTGTTCTAAAGTTGTGTCATGTGTATATACAAATTACCTTGAGGCTGCTTTGTTGTTTCTACCAAAGCTGGTCAGCGTGCCAGATCACTGTTTTGAGTGAAGCTGATAAATGCACAGCTAGAGCACTCTTCCAAATTTTTTCAGAGATCCTGGTTAGGCAGTGCCCAGGCAATGGAGAGAAAGTGTTCCTATGCAACTCCACCTGGCTGGGCTTCCTATGCAGTCCTCCACCTCATGTTTTTCTATTTGACATGTTCCTGTATCTGTCTCTAAGGGAATATTTACACAGGGGATTGCAAAACAGTGAGAACCATTCCAAAGTATATGTCTAAAATTTTGCACACCATACCTTGTGCTTTGAAAAATAGCCACTGATACTGTGCTTGCTGTATAGGTGGTCAAATTTCAGGTGACAAGGGTTCTGTTTGCAGCAAAGTGGTTTCATATATGTTTCCACAGCTAGCATCCAGAATTGGAGAAGGATGATACAGTTGATGCTGAGACCAAAGCTGTCCTGACTGGACTGTCAACCTGCCCAGGCACAGTTTCTCCAGCAAGACTGAGTCCTAGTACATGGCCTCTTTCCACAAAAGTGTGTTTTCACTAAGCTGTGTGCTTTGGTCAGAAATTCTTTACCTGAGGACAGTGAGGCACTGGCACAAATTTCTCAGAGAAGCTGTGGATGCCCTTCCCTGGCAGTATTCAAGGCTTTGTTGGATGGAGCTTTGAACAACCTGGTGTACTGGAAGGTGTCCCTGCCTGTGGCAGGGGGGTTGGAACCAGATGATCTTTAAAGTCCCTTACAACCCAAACCATTCTATGATTCTATTCTGTGAAGGAAAAGACAGCAGCCCCAGTTGGGATACGAGACACACGCCACTCTGAAATAACCCAGTCAGAGACTGTAAAAGCCAGAGGAGAAATCCCAGCAGGGTTTTCTCCCAGGCTCTCCCAGTTTCATTAAGTGCATGCAGTTGCAGAGGTGTTCTGAAAACATCCAAATAAATATGCAGCACCCTTCTGCTTCTTTTCAGACTTTAAACAGGTATAACAGCTTTTGCACTTTCCCATTCATTTTACTTTCTCTTCCTTTCAGACTAAGTCTCAATCAATACAGGAGAGGGAAAAGATGGCACTCAGGTTCATTCCTGTTTTTAAATAAACCAGACTGGTGAGGTTTCTGTGGCTGATGGACAAGCACTTATTTGATCTTAGAATTGCTAGGGTTGGAAGAGACCTTCAAGATCATCAAGTCCAACCATCAACCCAGAAAACTTTGCCCACATCCAGGCATCTGGTACATCCCACCACCCCGAGCAGCACAGTCCTGTCCACTGCACTTCTCAGCAGCAGTCACTGGTGCATTAGTTAGCCTTGAACCATGCCCCAGCAATGTCCAGGACAGAAATGGATGGAACAGGTCAAAAGCGACTCAAGGGTGAATGTAAATAATTAAATTATTCATGTCATTGTGAATCTGTATCCTGGTCTATGGATGCTGAAAAGTTAGAAGCAGAGAAATTCTTCAGCTTTTTCTCAGTGTTCTGTGAGAACATTGCTTTCACACGCAGACTAGACGAAAACAGTGAAGAGGGTTTTGTAAACTAATTCTTTATCTTTGCACCTGGAGTTTGTTGTGCAGTGTTGTTATGGTACACTGAAGAAAATCTTTTCAAATGGGTGTTGTATAGCCTCCACCAATCATTCTAGGAGGTGGTTGATCAAGGGACCAATAGTACCATGCTACTCTTGCAAACCAAGTTATATAAACTGATTTATAATTAATTAAATAACCACTTTTTTCCTGAACTTTGATCGTGTCGTTTCTCGCCACTCTCGGTACGAACAGCAACACTGGTCCATCTTTATTTACAATAGATGCTCTTGCTGCCCTGTGTTGTGCTTAATCTGCACTCAAACATTGAAGTGGGTTATTTAAAGCTCTGGGGGTATCTCCACTGGTGCTGTGGCTCTGATGCAGGCTGTAAGGTGGGACCTAGAGACACCTTGTTCCAGACCCAGCCATCTCCATGCTCCCCACAGTAGATGATAGAATCCAGCCCCTGCTGCATGCCTTGTCACTGCATCCTGTGCCTGTCCAGGCTGTTGCCCTACCAAGATCACAAGTGGCATTGTTTTACTTCTCTTAAATTTTGTGGGCCTGTTGTGAAACAACAGAGTCAAGCTGAGACACCACCTGAAGGAATTTCGACTATTTCTGCTGTGTATTTGGGCACAGAGATTTTATTTGCCTGTAATAAGAAACATTACCTTCTCCTCCCCCCAATAAAATGATTCCCCTAATATTTAAGTTTCAAGACCATACACTGTGTTTATAATCCTTGGGCCCTGAAGTAAAATAAGATTGAGTTTCCCTCAGGTAAGTACTTCCAGACACTTTATCTGCTATATCATTACAACTATACCCTATTTGTTACTGTACTGTGTAACACAATACTTGCATTATATTCCACATGAAAAGCTGTTTCTGCAGCATCTTGTCATCATTTCACGAACGCAGCTTTGAAGCCGTTTTGAATTCTGAATTCAGTGCATAACAGCGAAGGCTCAAGTGCACAACACCGTATTATTTACTCAGATGGGGTTAATTGCTGAATAAAAGAATGGTTCCTTTCAGTTTACCTTTTTACAATCTCACTCACACTGGATATGGAAGACAGGTAAGTCTGTGATAAATATCAAACTTTCTAATCAGAAACGAGCCTGGTCGTATTTGAAATCTTGAACTTAATCCAGAATCAGGAAATGCAGCCACTTGTGTTACTGTTGCTGAAAGAAGAAAATGACCTTTTTATTGTAGCTTACATTCACTATTGTACTTGTGAACCATGGGGAATGAAGCAGAAGAAATGCAAGGGCTTAAGGAGACCTTCTTTTAACAAGAAAACTGAAATTGGGTGCAATAAAAATATATAGCCAATATAAAGGCTATGATTCTCCAGGGGAAATCTGTGACTTTGACATGGATTCACTCCTAAAAAATTATTCCTGCTTCCTAGCTACCATTAATGTTTGCTTTCAGGCACCCATTGCCTTAAATTTGATTTGCTTTAGCCTCAGCATGGGTTCATTTGAATGTAGAAAATTAATAATCTACACCTCTAACAGGAATATAGAAAGTGAAATTATACTATAAATTATTAAGTGGAGATTGACTTTCAGCAAACTTTTTTATTTCTCAGTGATGTTCCAGGGTAAATGCCTGCAGGATTGTTTCATAATGACTCTCTGCTGATGACTAATTTACAGCTGAACTGGAATCCTGGACCAACATCAGTAACAGAGTGCCATAATTCAGTGCTCTTGATAGGCACCATTGGACCAGAAGAGATGAGAATCATAAAATTATACATAGTTTTTTTGTGATGTGGAACTAAGATGGAATTTATACTTTACCTAAACTAAGTTTTTTACATGATCAGTTTATTGTGATGCCCTCCTGTGTCGATATTGCAGCAGGGGCTAGATTTGCCAAGCAGTCATAATAATGTGTAGGCATTTAAATTAAATAGATGGATTTTAAAACAGTTTTAAACTTTTTCAAATGTTTTAGAAATACTGAGAGCCTTACACATTCCCTAGGGCTGTCTGATCTTTTTTTTTTTTTTGGAAATCAGTTAACTTAATTACCTAGAGAAATCAGAGCCTAGCTATGAGTGAAAGTTTAAGTTGATGGGTCAGGTAGTGGAAAGATGTGAGAGCTTTCTGTGCATTTTCATAAAGTCTCAGTATCTTGTAAAAGAGACGCAGCCTTGTGTTCTGATCTTTAGATCTCATTTTTCACTCTGATTTTGCGGGTAAGATTATTTTTTTTCCTTTTCACTGTTTCTACTATAAAATTATCCAGAAGATAAATTTAAAATGAGATCAAAATGAAAAAAAAAAAAAAAGAAAAACTCATAGGAAGTTCCTTAAGCTTGCATGTTATTGAATGTGATACTGACTTTGACTGAAAGGGTAAACTCATACTTTTCTGGAATAAGGCCTTGTGGATTTTTTTCATCAGCTCACCAACTCTTCTAGGTCACTGTGAAAATTTTAGCACAAGTTTCAGTTGGAATAAATGCAGGTCTTACCTAGGTGTTTTCTTGGCTGTGACGTGCAAGGATCATCCAAGGCCAGCACTACCAGTGCTAGTACAAGAAGATGGGAGAGTTGCTAAATAAATCCCACCAAAGCCTCTGCCAGCAGTGCTGTGGGATTCCTTGGTGTCCCACCTCAGCAATGGTGGTTATGCTGTGCCCCCTGAGTAAGACTGTTTTCCCAAATCCCATTAACTCGTGGAGTGGAAGCTCTCTAAGAACAATAGCCATTCTCAGGGTAGGAAGCAATTCTATAGTCCCACCTTGCTGCTGTGGAGATTTTAATGAGATTTTAATTTTTCTCTCTCTCTTTTTTTTTTTTATTCAAGAAGAGGGAAAATAAGACCTTCTGAATGGAAAAAGAAGAGCAATGGAAAGCAAGAAAATACCTAAAAATGCAGCAGTCAGTCCTGTAGTGAGGTTGAACTTGAAATCTGGGAGAATAACCTCCATGCCACTACTTAAAATCACTTAGAATAGTAGAGGACAGAAGTGGACATAACTGGCCAGAAAAGCTGTTATGAAAAGCATCCATCTCTCAAAATTAGCTCTGTAAACTCACTAATCTCTGTATGTCCCTAACTTGAGCACATAGCACTGACTGAAAAGCACATTTACTGAAATATAAAACTAGATCAGGTATCTGCCTCTCTTTTTCTATGTGAATGTCTGTTCAAAAATACCTGTTACAGAGAAATTTCCACTCATTCCCACCCAATATTTGTATGCATACAGTGTACTCCTACTTGCTATTGCATGCACAGTGTCCTCCAACACAGTGTCTTTCCCTAATGTTTGTAAGATGTATTTTTATGGATTAGTTATGTCCTTTCTCATTCCTAGTTCTGCTGAGGAGGCTGAACTGCCCAAATGTCTTCTCGCACAAGAAACACTCTCTCTTCCAGCCATCCCATCCCTTCTGGATGAAGAGGACTCACACACAGTCTTTCCAGGAAGCTTTGTCAGTAGCGTTGACCTTTCCCTTCCTCTACTAGCATCTCCTAAGATCAAATAAACCTGTTTCACATATATCACAGTGAGGAATCACAGATACCCTGTAGCAGACCAGTACCCCCTGATCTTCCTTCTCTTCTGTTGTTTCATAGTAATGAACTAACATAACAGAAAAATCTTGCATTTTTTACATAAAAGCATGGCTTTACCACAAGAACTGTTATTTTAACTTCATGTTGCTATTTCAGACCTCCTCTGAGATTATGATGCTTCCCAGTTTGATATCATCAGCAAGTGCCACTAATACATTTATTTCCCTGTGTGTTAAACCAATTCATGAAAACATTTTGTGAGATCAGTTCAAAAGTATCTTTCATGTACTCTGTCAAAAACCTCTTCCAAGTCAATTTTAATACCACTGCCAATTACCATCTCTGTTTAAAGATTTTTTTGCAGTTTCAGCACAAAAATTGTGTACAACATATTTGTACAAAAAAAAAAATCCCCTTCCTAGTGATGTTGTAGCAGGCAACAAGCATTTTGCAAGATTTTTCCTTGTTCCAAATATGCATTATGTCACAAAAGAAGGTATCGCCTTAAGTCTGGTTTGATCCACTTCATTATATCTATTTCATACTCTATTCTATTTTTTGTTTCCCCCTCGTTTTTTTGACTCTTCTTTTCAAGATTTTCTCTAAAGCCTCACACACTGTTGAAACACACCTAAGAAACCTGGGTTTTCTAGAATCTCCTTTCCTCTTTTTTCAAACTTCTTCATCTCCACCTTGGAGGTGGACCCTTGCTGCTGGACACCAGAAAGTTATCCCCTAGAACTGCAGGATGGGGGTGTTGCACAACTCAATTTAAATCTAAGCTCAGAGCTCAGGGAGCATTTATCCCTCCTTCCCTGACTATGCTGGATTCACTGTCAATGCAGCTCGTTAGCTAACAAGCAGGAAAGAATAGCCGTTAACTTGCTGGTGTGGCATTTGGAAACATAGCATGCTGAATTCCTTTAGTCTAGCTCCAGTTGTGATTTAACAGTGACTTCGTGATGACGCAAGAAAGAGTTAACAGAACAAAAACCCAAGTTCTGCTTCAAGTATTTTTACAACTTTCTTTACACCACAGAGCTGTGGAGAAAAACATCTCAAGGGTTGCTCTTTTTTTCCATTAGGTTGTCTGCTTTTACAGGTGTTGAGTCGCTGTAAGATCTGAAAATCTCCATACATGAAAATGTGATGGTGAGATGGTCTGGAACTGAAACACTCAACCTGCCTGACCCAATGCTTGCGGGTTTATAACACAGTCACTTGCCAAACTGACAGTAACAGTCTGGAGTATGAACACCTAATACTATGAAAGCCAGAGATACAGTTTTCTCCCGGGAAGCTGGTTCACCTTGTCCTGGAGCAGTGTATATGAACTCTCTTCCTCAGCCCTTGGGAGAAGAGTCAAGTGGTCACAGTATCTACCCACCAATCAAGTGCTAAATTTCACGTGTAGTCTCTGTAATAGAAGACAGATCCAACCAATTCTTTCCTACTTTTTTTTTTCCTGTAAGGATTTGCAAGATATCTTTAAAATTGAATTACTTGTGTACCATTATTCTGCCAGAAACCTGAATCAAGATGAATATTTGGAGTCAGAGTGAACAGACCTGACTTTTTTGGTGTTGAATCTTCTCATGGCCATCTGATTCCACCAGACTGCTGTCATGTTCATAGCATTACTGGACAATTCAGGTATGAAGGGACCTCACAGGGCTTTTGACTGAGCCTGTTGCTCCAAGAATGGTCAGCTGTTGGCTCATCCCAGAGAGCTCAGAAATTTATTCAGTCATTTCTTGAAAACCTCCAAGGATGGAGATTATACAATCTCTTTGGGTAAATTGCTCTCCTGCTTGATTGGCCACATGGGAAAAGGTTCCTCCTTTTACTCCATTGAAAACCCACTTTACTCAATTTTGTTGTTGTCTTGTCCCTTCCAGGTTTCCTGAACTCTTTACCTTCAGAGCTCTTCCCATGAGATCCCATCTACTCATTTCCTGAATCAACCAGAACCCGATTTCCTACAGCCCGGGATCTGTACCCAGCTATTCCCCCTCCCCACCGCCCTCAGGAGCTTCAAGTCCACTGGCTCATGGGCACTAAAATAGCAGTAGCTGATACTGCTTTTCACATTGCCAACTATTTCTTCCTTGTAAATAGCAGATCTAGCTTTGCATCATTCCTGATAGGCTCATTGAGTACCTCTGCCAAGAGGCAATCCCTGAATCCGTCCAGAAACCTCTCTGACTGTAGCATCCCATATTGTTGGTCTTCCAGAAAATGTCAGGAGATTAAAATACCCCATAAAATCCAGAGTCTCTGATCCAAGAACTTTCTTGAGTTGTTTGAAGAAGGCTTTGGCCACTATCCTACCGTGTTCAGGTGGTCTGTAACACAATCCTACCAAAATGGCATCTTTACTCAGCTGTTTGACCCTGGCACACAAGCTCTCACTCAGCCTATCATCCATCCGGTACAAAAGCTCCATATATTAAGACTGTTCCTTAACATGGAGAACAAGCCACACACCTCTTCCCCATCTCTCCTGAAGAGCATGTTGTCATGAGAGCCTACCCCACCACATTTGAGTTATTCCAGTGATGCTGTAGCTTTGTAAATACATACAGAGCTCTACTTCTTCCTGATTCTTTCCCAGGCTCTGTGCTTTGGTGTACCTATACACCAAAACCAGCTTTAGCCAATAGTGATGACAAAATGACAGAGTTTTCAATTCTCAGAGAAGTAAGGAGAGACGTCAGCAGAACTGCTACCTCAGACTTGCAGAGGGCAAACTCTGGCCTGTTTGGGAGACAGATTGAGACAGTGTGTATTTTTTTACCTTATGCAAAGGCACCCCTTTCTATGGAGTTCACAGAACTCATTGCATTACTGTCCTAAAGTTTCAGCTGTGCAGAATAAGGGCACGTACCACCATAGAGAAAGCACAAGGGAAAGGAAGGTGGACAAAGGTAAATAAGATCATGATTATGCAAAATATTAATCCATTTCATTTTTTCTGATCTCAAAGAAGACATTAATCTATGAGGAGGAACCTGAATGAATGAAGAAGATGATAATATATGTCCTTCAAAGCACTTATAAAAATAATGTGAGTCTGTTGTCTGTTTTGCACCTCCCAATATATCATTTCTGTTATTAGAATGTAGAACTTGTGCATATTTCTAACATCACTGAAGCTGACCACAACATGAAGCAGACACTGGAGGATGTCCACAGATGACCAAGGGGATTTTAGTAAAATGACTGATTTATACTGCCAGACAACACAACATGGGCAGGCTGATGGAGTAAGACTTTCAATATCGTAGAAATGCTTGAGGCATAAGTAGAATTATTCCCAATCTCAATAATTGAGTAATCTCAATTATTCTTGATTTCTCTCAAATTAGAAATTTTGGGTCAATTGAACCTGATTTGTTACAATGTGGGAGTTGTTCAGCGTGACTTGTTTCTGTATCATCCTGCCCTATACATTAGAAAAAAAAATTACCTGTTTTTTTTTTTAATATTTTTTCATTATTGATGCTAAATCCTTCTGATTAAGAAGCACCAAGAAGTCAAAGGTCACTCAAGACTTGCTACAATCTTTCGAGAAAGAGTCCTCAGACAGACAGAACTGCTTTCCATGCAATTTATTGGCAGCGAAAAGGAATGGAAGAGAGGTGAAGAGATGACCCGTAAAAAAATGTTGTTCTAGATTGTATCTGATCTGGAATTTCACATCTGGAAAGGTGGAAAGTCAAAAGGCTCAGTTTTGCCCTTTAGGTGTGGAAAAGTGAGTATGTTTTATAAATAACATGTTCTTTCACTTGAACAAAAAATAATAGCATGCTGTACGTGACATTCCTTCTCTGAATAGGTGAGAGTGACATGGGGGCAGCAACATCTGAACTGAAGAGGGAGGTTAATCAAATTCTAACTTCTTACTTATCACAGAAACTTGCACTAGAGATGTACAAATCAATCTGGACAGAATAACAGCCCTTTTCCAAAACGTAGGCATGTCCATACTACTGAATTAAAGATGGGAAAAGGAACTTCTGTTCATTTCTTGTTTCTTTCAATTTTATTTGTAGCGTCTTAAGATTTTGGGTTAATTTGGTTCAGATTTTTGAATAAATCCTTTCCCTTTTTTTTGACATTAGGTGTTCATTTTTCAGCCAGGCTAGAAGATGTAGTGACTGGGTTTTAGTGAGGTGGTGTTGCTATTGCAGATTTTTTTGCAAGACAAGGATTTCAAGCTAACTAAAATGCTTTTTATAGCATTTAAACTTCCATTTAGTTTCCTTTTTAACAACTTGCAGAGAAGAAAACTTTATTGAAAGCCTAAGAGCCAAACCATTTTAATTATTACAAATCACAGTAAACACTGCTTGTACTTTCCAGCAATTCTCCAAAGAGCAAGACAATGCCAGGCATTTCTTTTTACTCATTATTTTAATAATATATGTAAGTGTAGAAGAAGAAAGTCTGCTAACATAGAGCTTGCATGTCACATAAAACCAAAAAGCAAAAATATAATTTTAAAAAGGAACATGACTAAAGAAAATAAGTTTATAGAGTGAAGTCCTCTGGGAAGTAATAGCAGTGATACCAGCCAAGTTCTGTGTGAATAATTGTAACCTCTAGGGTAGATATCCAGGCAATTTCAGTGGTTTATTGAATATAACTATAGAATGCATTTTGTTTTCAGTTTTTTCAAAGATCCAGATATCAGACAGATACACTTACTAGATACAGATTTTTGACCTGCCCATTTTATTCTTTTCGAAGGTGGTTTGATTTTGTGTAAATTGCTTTGCTATATCATTTCATAACATTCTACAACATTATGTTCTTCAAGGATTCCTGGTCCTACTACCTAGGTCAGAAAGGTACTGTTGGTGGCCCATCAGTGTGGCAATACCAGGCAGCTCTGCTCAGCCTACTGGCTATTTTCTGACCCTGACTGGAACTGTAATAGAGAACAAATTCAGTCCAACATACAGATCCAAGAGCCAGCAGAACCAGATCCAACAGCTCCTCACATGCTCTCCCCTACCTGCTATTTAAAGCATGGACTTCAATGAGTGAAACCTGCCACATAATCTCCCAGCCCTTGAATGGCTGGATGAGCTTGTGATAAACCAATTAGATTCTGAAGGTCT
The DNA here is from genome assembly GCA_013397775.1 of Eulacestoma nigropectus. Taxonomy (NCBI): domain Eukaryota; kingdom Metazoa; phylum Chordata; class Aves; order Passeriformes; genus Eulacestoma; species Eulacestoma nigropectus. The sequence continues at coordinate 66,169 of VZTE01005412.1, read as the reverse complement.
CCCCTAGGAATGTATTTAGCACAGAAGGGATCTTTAATGACATAATTCAATGAACCTGAATCTCAGATTTTCTTGAGCCTTTGGCATTATTCTGTCCTTCTTCCCAGTCTTGAGAGGACAAGGTACACAGATTTCCCGATGGTGTTATTGGTGTGAATATCACTAGAATCAACTGGTTCAATATGGGCTGACAACAATTAACAATATTACTTACAGGTTATTTTTAGCTGTACATATTGTGCAGACAGATGAAGTGCTCAATAAAAGGAGACTTTCTGCATCTTTTATAGCTCATTTGGGAGAAAAGAAAGCTCATCCTCTCCAGTCTGGTTCTGTAAGACAGACTGAGCTCTGAGCTTGTGGATGATCATGCCTGGGAGAATGAGAGAGTCAATTTCTCATCAGACATGGCAGTTTGGCTACCCACATGGATGTTTCGGCATCCCTGATGGTGCAGAACTAGAAAAATTACTCATCTGTGATTTCTGTGGCCTTCTTCCAGCAGCGATTTACAGCATCTGATGGTGAGGCATATTTTAGCTATTCCTAATGGATGTAAACAGCCCAAGCTTGAGTCATTCATTATATCTTCTTTTGGATGCATCAGCCTCAGATACATCTTAGCTGTCTTGAAAATTCGAAGTTTCACTGCTTTTTAAAGTCTACAGTGTAAAAAAACCATTTTACAATGATTTATTTAAGGTTCTTGCCTCGATTCACATGGGTAAGACTCTGCATATTGTTGATCGCTATCAGAGTGTCTGTTCAATAGGGCGAAAAAACGTGTGCATCTCAGAAGTGAGGAAAAATGGAGACATTTCCTTACAGTTAGGAGTTTGAAATTGTATTCTTTTAGGCCCATGTGAAGAAATTTTCCAAAAATCCCACAACCAGTGTATTTTCTGCCTTTTTATTTCTCACATCTGATACACTGATGTAGGTAAGAAGAGAAATACTCCTGTTTTCTTCTTGATTCTGTTTGGTCCCCTCTCTCCCTGTCCAGGAGGGCAGAAGAGATTGCTGAGGAGACCCGGACGTCTTCTGACACAGCCTACACAGCAAAGACACAAAGGTGCTTCAAGTGCTATGTTGCAGAGAAGGTATTGCTGTCTGTAGCACAGGCAGATTTCAGCTCAGAAAGCTACAGGCTGGGTTAGTTTGGTCTCCACATTCCACTGTTTGGAAAACTCCAGTATGACAGAGAGGTTTGGCACAAAGCTGGGACTGCTCCTTTCCTATACTTACTGCCATGCAGGTGTGAGGCAGACAGGGCACAAGGTGAGAAAGGATGATGGCAGCACCCAGAGCTGCCCAGGGGGGTGCTGCCAAGCAGGGGTCCTTATGACATGGAGATCTTCCTCAAATGCATGCTGTGGTGGCTTTACCATGCAGGACACACAGCAACTCAGGCACACCAGCTGTATGTCATGGAGCTGGAGGGAGGCCACGGTACTGTGCTGCAAATGGGTCAGGCATGGACTGACCACCATGGAAAGAGGTGAGAGACAGAGGGATGAGTCTGCCCCAAAATCAGCTTCAAGATGTGCCTGTCAGCAGAGAAAGCACACTCAGCAGCTCAAGCACTGTGCGGCAGATCACAGCCCTCATCCACCATGCAATTCTTGCACCCTGAAATTGAGGTTAGGGCTCAAGAAAGGCTAAGCAAATGCTGAAGGAGCTCACTGTGAACTTCTGACCAGGGACCAGATTAACTTTCCTGCTACTTTATAACCACAGCTCTACACTGCACACATGGCAGGACCTGGAGTAGTCATCGTTTTCCACATGTAGCCAGCTTTGGTGGCACTGAATTCTTCCGCACAAGGCCCTCTGCCTGGTGCCTCAGTCAACTGCCATCACCACATGGAAATTGGAGCCAGTTTGATATGTCTTCTAAGCAACTCATTGCAGGAATCTGACTTCTAGTGTCATCCCAGGAATCCTGCTGGCCCTGGGGCCATCATCACCCCCTACGAGGGGGAAGGAGCAGGCTCCGCAGCCAAGCCTGCAGCCTGCACACAGCACAGCGTGGGCTCGCATTCCTCCCGCACAGCTGTATCGTATTGCTTGCGTGGTGCTTTGCATAGTGTGAGGACAGTGCCACTGGCAGGCCTGAGAGCTCCTGTCTGCTTCGTCATAAAACAGCATTTAGGGCTGGTTTCAGCTCCAAACTCACAGTTCCTCCATCTGCACTAAGTTGCAAGGGGGAAGCAGGTGTATTGGGGCAGGAACCCAATCCCTGCAACCAGCGCTGGAGCTGAAGGAACATTGTGAAATACAACATGGCCTAGTCTACAGGAGGACAAACCTGGAATCTCTGAATAAGCTTTAACTGGATTAGTTACACTCCATCAAACTCTTGTGGGCATTTTATTATTCAGAATTAAAGTGACCTGATTTCAGCATAGCTTAATTCCACTTCTAATGCAGTTAAGCTAAATCTGAAAATGAAGGCTTTATTACTGGTAAATCCTTTCTGCATCTCTGGTTAATCTGGATTACCTTTCTGAAGAGACCTTCCACGCCTGGACCCTGCTGGTGGTGAACTCAGTTATAGCATCTGTCACTCCTCCCTGCTAAGAGTGCCAGGAGGAAAATATGTGCCGAGACAGAATGCTCCTCACTGCAGGCTGAAGGAGAAGGAGGGGGTCAGCCACCAGAGACTACTCCCCATGCAAGTCAACACTTAAAACACTTCTCTCCAGAGCTTTATGGCCAAGTGCCTCCTTAGGCAGGTACCACATTGTCTCGATGCCAGGGCAGCAACACAGGAGGGGAGACTGCCTCCCTGGAACAGGACATCCTGTCACTGCCACTTCTCTGAGAAAAAACAAGGTCCCTGCCCAAGGGGACCAAAGCTGCCCTGGCAGCATCTGGTTTTCTCAGCTGAGAGAGGAAAGGAATGAGGTGCACCCGTGTGTCTTCCTCCTTAGCCTTTTCAAGGTGAATGGTTTCAAGATGCTCTCTTGGCTAGGCTTCCCCACTTGCAGGGCTCCTTCTGCAGACTGCTACTTGCCAAGTCCTTGCACAGGAGAGTTGATATTTCCTAAAGATGGTGAGTCTGATGGTCAAGGTGACAACCTTGTGTATCCAAGTGTATCCAGGGCTCAGCAGATGAGTGGTCATTCCTAGTTTAGGAATAACCTGTTAGGCTTCAGTCCCACAAATCTGCCACAGCCACTGGGCTTTTCTGCCTCTCTGGTGTGCATGCATGTCTGTGCTTTCCAAAGTACCAGAAAGGCTCTGGTTCTGCCTAAATCTGAACATTTTTCACTTCATGAATTTTTGTCTAAAATGTCTGGTTGTTAAGGCCAAATGAAGCCTTCACTTCCTCTACAAATATTTGTGCAATGATCTGTAACTACCAGCCAACATGCCTGCCAGCAGTCCATTAGATGACATCCCATTTTACAATTAACTGTTATCATTTGATAACCTCTTGAGGTTAAGAATACAGATGTAAGATCTCCAAGATTTCTAATGGGAATACTTAATATCAGAAGTATGTTTCCCTTGAGGATGACATCACCACAGGGACACATATTTCAAATATTTTGGCCATCATATTTTGAAAGCTTCTTTGGACATACAAAAATGCTTTTTGAGCCCTGAAAGAGCTTTTCTATTAGTCTCAAGTAAACATACTACCATTTAACTCCTCGGAAAGCCTTAAGCAATAACAACACAATGTGTCACGTGAAAAAAAAATAAAGAATTGTAGCGTCGCTAAAAAAAGAATATGTTTGGTATACAGTGTTGGTATTACGTGAAAATAGTTCTTTGCTGGATACTACGTCAGTTTTTTTGTAACGAGGCAGTTCAAATGGAACCTGAGCCACAATTTCAGAGCAGGATCCTGACTGCTTGGGGAGTTGAATGCTAGTTTCAAATCTAACAAATGGTCAGTGTGCACAGTATGCCATTAGCTAAACTGAAACCCTTAGCCTGAATCACTCCCATCTGTTGAGCTCTGAAGAAAATTGTAAGTAGCTGTAGTCTTACCTTAAGTTATAGACGGGACTTTCACCAGTGCCTGGGTGCTGAAGCTAAATCACTGGCTATTAAATTCAGTAGAAAAAGGTTATGCATATGTGTGTATGCATATACATATACCCAAATATGCGCATGTATGTGTTCGAGTGCATATATATGTATATAATTTGGATATACAGTTACATGAACCATTTATTAGTCGTTTTGCTTTGGGATTTTTTTCATTCTTTTTTCTTTTAATGTCTTCTCCACTTCTGTTTCTGACCTTCTTTATGCGTCTCAGATTATGCAGCTTAGAAAAGCAGACTATGAAATGAGCAACATTTACGATACTTTCAACTGCTGAAGGCTCCTTTCACTCATAAATATATCTAAAGTTCAGCGTATTTAAGGATGTTATCCTACTGAGGAAAAGTACAGTGCATGGAGACAATGCAGATTAAAGAGTCACCTTCCTTATTTGAGGGAGTGAAATTGATTTAAGTAATGTTCTTAGGGACAGGGAAAGGTAAATTCAGATCCCTTTTTGGCAGAAGAAGCAGGACCCAATTCAGTTTGGGCCCTCTTACAGTGACTGTTGCAAGGGCCAACTATATTCCACCATCAAGGCCATTACCTATGAGGTATGGCACTTATTAAATGTGGAATGGCACTTATTAAATGCACTTTAATTACCTGAAGTTTTTGTTGTTGCTGATGAACAGTTCAATAACTGCTCTGTTTTCTTACTTTCCATATCCATACTAGATTAATTACAAATACGAGTTCCTGAAACATTAGACCATCATTCAAAAGGTAGCCATGAATGAATTAGTATTATCTTTATAAACCCTCATTTATTTATTAATTTGACAATATGGCATGCAAAATCATCCAAATGGCATTCCAGTAACAATATTTAAATAAAAAATGAATATTTAAATCTTCATTTAGTAAAATAAGACTGGTTTAGTTGTCAAACCTCATAAATGTTTTTTGAAGGCAGCATCCTAGAATTGCTTCCATTCTCACAGACTTCAGAGAACTCCTAATAATTTGATAGACAATCCCTAAAGATTTGTTAAATAGGGATGATAATAGGAAGTAATAATTTTAAAAATTTATTTTAACTGAAATCTGAATTGTCTTAGTGCTATGGTTTGAAAATGAATGATGTCTTTGAAAACATGGATAATTTATCTGAAGCTTTAAGAAGGAAAACATACTCAGTTCTGCTTTTAACAAACTGTATTAATACCTATGTATATAGACATGTGTATTTATACTGTGAGACATATTAATTAAATTAATTTTAATAGAGCTGTTAAGGTAGGCTGTAGCTCACTTCCAACAGTTCAGACAGCTAACAGTTTGGATGCTTTGATAATGCACCTTGGGCACCTGCTCCTCCTTCCACATATGTCCAGAATCAGACTTAGCACAACTGGAAGGCAGACTGAAAAAGCAAATTGCATCATGTTCACATGAAAACAAAATACCTGTTCTTCTAAAAAATGACAGTCAAAAAGCTGTCAGCTGAACTTCCACTGAAAAATGGTCCATTCATTTTCCAGCTTATTGAGAAATCTGGACGTAGGCTTCATCTTAGTCTTTCTATAATGGTTACAAACAACCAGATGTGCTTTCTGGACTGAAAAGCTGAGACAAAGGAAAATATACATCTATCATATGGGATTTACATTTTATATTGCTGTAGAACTGTCCCCTTGGCTGTCTTTCTTGTCCTGCAAGATAACAGTATTTTCTGTAGGGGTGACCACCTGCTATTCTGATTTCAGTGAAACACCTCCCAAAATAAAGCATATAGAGAATGGGACAAACACTCCCTCTGTTTTTTTTTCTCTCACGCTCCAGTCTCATTCTGTTTAGGCTTTTATATCACACTTAACAATTGAGTTTTTCAGTACATCAGCCTGATTGCAGACTGGAACAAAGGGAAGGAGAAGACCATCTGATCCTATTAGGCAACATGGCTCCTGCCTGCACTTTTTTGTCATGTTAAATATGATCACAACACCACTGTTAAGATTGCATTAGATCTGTTACTCAGAAAAATACCCTCACTACCCATAACTAAGAAACAAGCAATTTGATGCAGAAATATTGTATTATAAAATTTGCCTAAGATACAGAGACTGGGTTAGCATGGCTACCACAAATCAATCTTTTTAATATGAACACCAATGTAAGAAAACAAAAGAGAAAAAGAGATTGGCAGAAACTGAGCTTTCAGTTGATAGACAAATGAAAGTGCATAAAATATGCATTTGCTGGCCTAACAGCCCATGAGAGAAAGTTACCTCAAGAAGAAATATTTGAAAAATACAGTGAAGTTCACAGGGTGATACCAAATTAAATAGATTTGATTTTTAGTTTTTGACATCACTAGACAATGGACTTCACAAATCACTAACACACACTGATTTTAACGTGACCTAAAAATTATAAAAACTTAGGAGAAGGAATAAAACCCCTTCAAATTCAGTTTAAAAGTACAGATGTCTTTGTTTTTTCACTGGCAACTTCAACACTATTGCCTTTGGACATTTTATTTTTAAGAAACATCTGTCCAATTTGGATCTGTCATACTGCAACTGTGATTAGTTAGAGATGTTACAAAAAATTACTTATGCAAGTCAAGTCTACAGAGTTAGTATATCATGAACACAAAGTAATGAACTTCCTGAAAACAACAATCTGAATTTCTCTGTTGCCTTTTACCCGTGGACCCCAAACCACCTGAAAAGCATTATTTAATTACATATTGCTCAACCTAGAGACAGGATGTATACCAAAAATTCAGTAAGTCTCCTCTGAGATGGAAAACGGCACATATTCAGAAGAAAAGCAATGCCATAACTTAGGAGGATGTGAAAAGTCAGTGAAAATTCAAGAGCACATAAGTAGGGAGCTTTAAATTATTTATTTTTTATTAGACTGAGGTATCATCTTTAACAATGAAGCTTTTTGGGTTGTAATCCTGATGCTTACAACAACTGGTGGATAGCGGGGGGGGTTTTCCCCTAAAATATGGCAGTGGTAACTGTTCCATTTTAAATCTCATCTCTAAATTTTAGATCTGGACAAAAATTTTTAGACAAATAGTTTACTCACCAAAAAATGAAGGACAACTGAAGCTGTTTGAAAGTTTGGATTGAATTCAGCAAATTGTTTCAGCTAAACAATGTGGGGGTGGAAATTGGAATTCTGAAAATGTGAAACATTCTGTTCTGACATTATCAAAATTACAAAATTCTTCCTTTATTTTCTTCTTTTTAGTTAAAGCATTAGAAAAAGTGGGCAATACAACCAAAAAGGAAGAAAAGAGAGTGACACACCACAAGAAAAACCTGGAGTGTGTCACACTTGGAAGCTTTTCAGTCTGACTATTCCCAGTTTGTGCAAGAAAGCCTCCAAACAAGAATGAGCTTTACCACAGAGGATAAGGATACGTGCACATTCCACATATTTCTCCTGTGAGTTAGAGCAAAGATGCACCAATTGAAAGCTGGAAAATGCTATTAGTAAAATCTATCAATTCGATGTCTTTGCTCATCTTACATAACGTGCTTGATGAAAAGCAATTTAGATGACTTTTCATGAACTCTTTTTGACTGAACTATTTTTGCACAGGTCATCTTCTGCATTTCAGTGGTTTAAAATATTGATGAGATAAAACTATCTGTACTCCTGTATTTGCCACTCATTTTCGACAAGTGATTCTCTTCAGCAGACTACTGTTGCCTGGAGCTGACAAATGCGGGACAAAGTTGAAGTTGCCTTACCTACTCGCAGGAGGACTGTGTTACAGTAGAAGAGACACTATCTAGTGACTGAGAAACCAACTTTAAGCAATGAATTTCCCACTTGGCAAAGGATTGAGATGTAACTTGCTTGAACTCTGGAATACCCCTTGAATATAGTACACATTCCTTAAAGTGATGGCACTACGGCACATGTTGGACCAGTATTCACTTGAACTTGTACGAAGAGCCACCAGAAAACAGCCTGCTTGGTAAGAGGCAGGGGCAGAGCCTTTGCTCAAAAGCATGAGTGATGCTCAAATGTCTCATGCATCATTCCTTTTACTGTAGGAAGAGACGCAAAAGATTAGAAGACCTACAAAGATGCACACTTCAGGGATCTGCCAGAGGCTCTGACCCATTTCTTGATGGATATTTGAGCCTTTGCTCTAGGACACACTGAACAATCGTCCACAACACAAACCGCCAGGACCCAGCAGTTCACCTCAGGCTTCAGAATCTCTAGAGTCTCACCCCAACCTGTTGTTGCTCATGAAGTCTGGACAGATTGGGCAGCCTTCAACTGACTACTGGCAGAAATCCCAGACTCAACTGTACTGGGGCTCTTTGGCTTCTCTCGTCCTCTAATAGCTCATTAAGCTCTCTTGCGAGGGAAGAACCTGGCACCCAGAGCTGCAGCTACTAAACTCCATCTACTGTCATCTGCATACAATTTGCTGTGTGGAGCTGAGGCACCACAATGTTGTGAAGGGAAAAAGTGATGTGGAGGAACAAAAACCACTCACTCGTACTCCATCCAAACCTTGTATATATTTTCATAGTTTTGTTCACTTTTGCAGTGAGCAGAAAATGGGCGTGGATAAACCTTTGAATATGCATATGGCAAAATCACCTGTGATGCACCTGGCCACTGATGTGAATTTGGCTCAGCTTAGCAGTGACTATATACAGACTCATGTCAGTGAGCAACTTTTCTCAGCTGTGCTTGTTTAGCTGTTGATTTCTGGTTAGAGGGTCTTCTCAGGGCCCAGAAGTTGTTTTCCAACACCAGTGTGTGGGAAAATACAGTCTGCTTACATAGTGGAGGCCTTTAGCTACCAAGATAACAGAGAACAGGGTTTGAAATGACCAGGAATGCTATGCTGCTAACCAGAGAGAATCAGAACACAATATGAAATAGATTAATTTGCTCAGGTCTTGCCTTTGGCAATTTTGGGTGTAAATGATCTCTTGCCCATAGAGTACAACTGCCCATTTTCCTACCTGCTTCTACAGAAGCTACCCAACCACCACTTGTTTCAGTGTGCTTTTCTTTACCTAGTTCCCACTTGGAAAAAACAAACAAACAAACAAACAAAACCCCTAAAAACCCTGTAGTAGAATCTCTTGTGGAGTGTCAAAGGTTTCCCATCTCCTCTCCTTTATCCCTCTCAAATCTGCCAAATGATCTACTCTCAAGAACACTGTCTCATCTGATTGATCCAGATTGTCAAACATTACTACTTAGAGTATTTTAGGTAATCTGGCTGATTTGGACAGGCACAGGTTAGCAAACATACTGAAGCAGCTCCAGCAGCAAATCCAATGGAGCAGCGGTACCTGTAGGAAGAGGGTGATGAGCAGGCAGAGTTGGAAGGAGAAGTGAGAGCAGGAGGTGACAGTCCCTTCTGCCCACCAGGGTGAGTTTCATTTGTGAGATCCATCCTCAGGAGTGGTAAAACTTCTTAGGCCAGGAAAGGTTTAGGGCTGTGAGCCAGAAGGAAAGCTCTCAAGCTTAAAAAAACTACTTTGGACAAATGCCACTAAGCAGCATCTCTTACATGGACAAAATATTAACAGCTCAATCCTTATATAACTAAAAGAGATAAAATATGGGGAAAAGGAATAAAGAAGAATCTGAAGTTAAAAAGGAATACCTGAATTGTGAATTTCACCATTGTTTTTTATTCAAGTCAGAAAAGCAGGCCTGCTTTTTACTAAGAGAAAGTGTGTTTTTCCTTGATCTTCGTGGGAGACAGTCAGTAAAGCAAGGAAAAAAAAGAGAGAATTCATGGTCTTTGCCATTTCCAGAACCCTATTCTAACTCAATTGTTAAGCCAGAGCAGTAGCGTAATCACACCTAAACACGATCAGTTATCTTTCCTTCTTTTCTCTTAACATATGTTCGATTTTATAAAGTGCTGAGGAAGAGGAAATTGAGATTACAATACTTACAGATATTTTGAGAATTCTGGAAGTTGTTGATGGAATAAACTACAATGAGAGATCACCTTTCCTTCATTTCAAAGCATGTGATTCTTAATTTGGCTGATACTGAGAGATGTTTTCTTCATGGGGCTTTCTGTCTCTTCCACTTTGGCAAGCAATGGAAGAAGATGATGTAAGAGAAATTCAAACACATACAATCTCGACTTTAATTCATGTTTGGAAGGAGAATTTTTTCAATTATATAAATAAATCACAACCTTTACAAAATCTTTTCTGTGGCTCCTTGACTGTAGTGGTCAATAAAAAATAATACTTCTATCATGCATAACCCGTGAAAACTGTCCCTTAATCATAAAAAAGGATTACAGCTGTGCTATTTTCATTCTTGGCCCATTTCTCTAGCTAAAATATGATGGCTTAATTTCATGTTCTTTTCAATGTGAAATTAGTGCTGATGAAAAACACCAGCGTAGCAACTTAAGAAACTGGAGCATGTATGTTACTCATACAGATAGTGAGAAAACCACAGGTAAACATAGTGTAGGGTACCACCAAAACCAATCAGAACTGGGAAAGCTATTTCAAGAAATAACTTATTCCCCCCACAAGATACATACAATTCTTAGTCTCCCCAAGGACTTTGTCAATGGCAAAGACAAAGCAAATATGACTCAAAGTATATAAGCATAGTCATATGTTATTTAAATCAAAATATAGAAGGTACCTCAAAGTTTAGTCACTGTTGAATATGAACTGGGAGATGTTTTTGATGAGATATGCTAAGGTTTTAGCTATATGTGTGCTTTTCTGTAGATCTCTCTTTTCTTCTGAAGTGGTAAATGGCTGTCTTCAGGATATCAAAGTATATATGTTGATAATTAAATTTATGATAAATTTATCAGTACCATCAATAATGAGAAAAGTGTCATTAATTACATTGTTGATAATGAGATACAGGTTGACATACATACATTAGTATGGCACATGCAAGTGCTTAGTCTGTGGTTAAGCTATAGGCTCATCTGTAACCCATGCCCATCTTGGCTCCAGTGGTGGAAGGAAATCACACTCTGAACTGTCCTCTTCACATCAGGATCTCCTGGGATCAGCACAGGACTGTGGTCCCAAAAATACATCAGAAAGGCCAGTTAATAATTAGTTATCACTTACCAATGGTCAGGAGCAAATGAGTACAGAGGCAAAAAAAAAAAAAGAAACCTAATTTGAACTTATTCTCCTCTGTTAGCTGCTCTTCTTGCACCACTCATCTCTCTCTCAACCCTTTGGTGGTGAGTTACTAACTAACTTAAGGCTTCCTTAAATTCCTTAAATGCAGCCTTGGATGGCTAGGTTCAGAATTCGTGCAAAAAGCTGGGGGATTTAAACTGTGGCTGGTGGATGTGAACCTGAGTGCATCTCAGTGAGCATAAATGAAAACTAAATCTGAGGGAAGCTAGGCCAGCCAAATGCGCTCCTGGGATGAGGGAAGGCGGAAGAAGGTGTAAAATACACCAGCTCAGACTCCCTCCAGAATTGGAGAACTCAGATTCACATCTGAATTTGGCTCCCATTGCCTGACTCAGAAAGGCAAACCTTCCAAGTCTGGAGACACCGGTACATTCTGTGCAAAACCCTTACCGAGATACTGTTGAGCTTGTCTAGCCCACGAATCAACTTAGCCTGACATATCTTCTGTTTTCCTCTGGAGGCACAGGCTGCATTCAAAGAACCAGCGCACAGCAGAAATGAGAACAACACCGTGTGTCCTCTGCAACATGCTGCTGTGTGCTGGGCATGTGCATGGGCAGGACCCCTGCGTGATGCCATGGCATTAATGCTGAGGCTGCATGCACCTTCTGTTTTCTTAGATGAAATAAAATGAGAGTGAAATAGTCTACTGTAGGGAAAATACATTGCAGAGAAGCCTCTGGGATCCTTGAAGCAAGATGTACTGTGAAAAGTACATGACAAAGCAAGGGCTGCTTGGCTTTTAGATGTGTTGTAGCCATGTGAGCTGCAAGGAGGAAACATCTATGGGTCAGGACCTGTCAAGCAAAAAGACAAATCTAGTACCAATGCTGGCAGCCAGTGTGGAATTTTAAACCCAGACTCAGATCTAGGAGAAGGTGCGTTGTAGCAAATTCTACCTACCCCACAGAAGGGTTAGGAGTTTCCTGCCTCCATGAAGACCACCACTGCTCAGTGACTTAGACTGAGGACAAACAGTGTGACACTCAAGGCTTGGCTGAAGGAAACCTCCTACCTTTCTCTAGAGCTGCACTGGAAAGCAGCGGAGACCTTCAGGGACTGCCACCTCCTTATCTTCTACAATCTCTGCAAAAGCAATAGAGTAAATTATGTTTTCTTTAATTCACACAGAAATATAGAGAGATGACTGCAACCCACTGCTTGGGTAGGATATAAGCCACCATTCAGTCAAAATGGTGTTGTCATGGCTGTTCAGAACTAAATTCCAGGCATTACACGTCTGAAAAAATCTGGGGAAAACACTTCAATCTCTCTTCTGCTGTGAAAAGTGTGGCTTAATTATGGAAAAGTTACAAAAGAAGATAAAATTGGGGACTTGCAAATTTTTTAAAAATCTGGCTTATTTCTAGTCACAACATTAGAACTTTCTTTTATCTGGATCACCAGATAAAAAATAATTATATTAGAAAAGGAGTGCCTCGGAAACTGGACACATGAAACTAGAATGCTGTTCTCCCTCATATATTAGCACTGTTAATGGATTACCTGAGATCCTAGAAGTGTTAATCAGGCACTCAGTGCCACTTTGAACTTCGTCCTCTGCTTTATGAGGAGCAGCCTCCAGGATCTCCCCAAATCCAAGCTGCACATTGACACAACAGGATGCATGACCACCAGGAGCCACCTGCACATGGAGCACAGGGGTGGCCAGGCGCAGAAGCCCAACAGTCCATGCTGCTGATGCCAAAGATGGGCAGGGGAAAAGCAGAGCAATAACTGTGCTGGTTTGGCCCAACGAAGGAAGGCAAGGTGGAAACACAACAAGGAGGTGAGCAGTGTCAGCAGCCTGAGGCTACATGAAGTGTCTGTGAGAGAGAGCAGCAGCCCCAGCACAGCTGTGTCCCAGAGACCAAATTTGTAATGACTCAGCAAAGCATATGCCAGAAAGCCTGCCTACCCCTGCAACCATAGAAGTTGTGAGTGGATGCTTGAGGCCAAATTAATCCCTGTTGGAAGCTCAGGAAAATCCAGGGGAGGTAGAGGCACAAAACAATGTGGCCCTTTGTTAACATCATATCTTAAAAGCCAATATTTGTACATCAAGAAGTGATAAGCAACCAAAATAATGTCAAAGCAAAAGAGTAGTTTTCTTTCTAAGAAGTTCTGACTCCAGTGTTACTCATCATTGTTTCCTGCAGTCCCATCCATTCTCTCAAATTGCTAGTGGGAAATCTATTAATTATCCCTCACTAGCAAAACAGAATAAATACCTCTTTAAAAAAGGGCTCTGCGATTTGGTCAGCTTCATGGATATGGGCCAAGAGATTAGCACTAGATCCTGTGAGCAGGATCAGCCTGCTGGAAGCCCACACTGTGTGCAGGGAAAGGTTTTCCAGACATAGGAATTACACCTGAAAACTCTGCACTGTAACATGATAGAGCAGGTAACATCTGCCAGGTTATGAGAAATGTTAAATACACAAACATATGTTTGGGAAACCTCATGCAGACTTTTGTAGCTCATAAAGAAGACACCTAAGGGGGTATGCTTTCAAGAGCTGAGGTTGATATTTTTCATTGGGGTGATTAATATTGGCGGGAAAGTGAGCAGTAATAGTGGTGAAAACTGGGAAAAGTAAACTTCAATAAAAGTCTCTGCAAAAAGGAGACGTTCCCAGAAAATGTTTAGACCAAAGCCAATTTTCCTTCGAGAAAAAGCACTAGAAGAAAGCCACCAGCCCAAAAACTGACTAACTCAGTGTTTTGGTTGCTGCTAGGCACTTTGAGGTGCAAATACACAGGTTTCCAGCTTAGAATCAGGCTGCAGGTGCACGTCTGATGGCGATTCAGCAAGAGTAATAAACAAAGCAAGTATCAGTATGCAAACTGCAACCGCATAAGGACAATTATTCATGTGCTTTTCAAATGTTATGCACAGTTCAGTTTAATCTATGTCATGACTGACCACATAGAGTTAAATCAAAACAGGCTGTTAGAGGAAAAAAAGAGGAAATGAAACAATGGCAAAGATATGTTCAAGCTGAAAATACCAAGTGGTCTTTGAGGAAACAATAGGGATGCTATTAATTGTAACATACCCTGTAGGCTCCAAGCAGGTTGGCAGCATTCACTTTTCCAAGCCTGAGGCCAGAATCAAAGAGGACACTAAATCCCGAAATCCTAGGAAAGCAGAAGAGCTGAGTGTGCTGCTGAGGGTTATGGAGAGGGTGTCAGTGAATGCTGTTGGCTACACAAGGCACCCAGACGGAGACCCGAAGACGATGCTGCAGTTTAGCAGTCTGTTACCAACCCAGCGATGGAGGTAATGAGACTGAAGAGGAACTCATACATGCAGGGGAAGATTGAATTCCTGCCTCACATTACCCTAGGTGAGGGAGAGCTCATGATACTGAGATAGTTGCTCAGTATTAGACCTACTATCTATGATTTACTAGGTAAAACCCAATATGGATTTCAATGCCAAATCTTTAAGCATGCTCAGGAAACAGAAGTGTGGCGTAAGGAAAGGAGCAAGGAACAGACTGTGTTCACCCTGTGCTGGAGTGTGGCTCAGATGTGAAAGCCCTGGCACTGACACACAAGGCAATGCATGCTAGTCCTGTTATCATCAGATTGCTCAAAGGTGCTGCTCCCAGTCCCAGGGCTAGTACAGTGTATGCCACCTTAAACACCACTGCAGTGGGAGGTCTGTCCTGGGGAACCATGTGTCATCCCACAGGATGCTCCTGGAACAGGACTCAGCTTCTGCAGAGCACATGGGCAGCCTTGAGTGGGGCCATGGTCCAGGGATACTCCTGTGCTTGGCACAAGGTAGTTCCCACTCCCAGTGTGGGACTGGTGCAGTGCTCTTAGGAAGAGCCTCCTGCTCCTCACCACTCAGAGAGTGCTGACATCTGACACTTCAACATTTTCAGATGTTGGCAAACCTAAACTGGGCAGCAAAAGGGACTTCAATGTCTTTTTCTTAGGTAAGGATTCACACGCTTGGATGCCACAGGCTTGTTTCATTCTCCCTAATGGACTACAGTTCTTTCAGCCACTTGGATTTAAGTGCAGATTATCCTATTTGGGACTATATCAAATAATTACATAGCTAGGTATAATAACTACTATTAACTCTTAAATTATTACTGCTAAAAACATCTGGTTTAAAATAACAACTATAACTCAGTCACGTGTAGTTCTATATTATTTGGTGATTGCCAACAATACATACAAATATCTGTATAGAGGCATTTAAACAAGAAGAGGTACATAAAAGAAACTAAATGAAACAAGTTAATCTTTAAATCAATGCCTGTTTATGTTCTAGTCAGTCTTGCATAAGGTATTCAAGGTTACTTTAAAAAAAACTGTGAAAATAGTTTTGGATTAAACCTGCTTGAAAACAAGTGCAGTTTTAGCATGAATTGTTTTGGTTGCACTTTAGTTTTGAATACATTTTGAAATAAAATAAACCAAAACAAAACAGCAAAATGTTGCACTCAGAGTAATTAACAGAAACCTTGACTTTTTTCAACTAAAACAGTTTATCAAGTCTAAATGCAATGTGTTATGCTTTGCTGAAACTTTCGTTGGCATAAAAATATGCCAAATTCTTAGCGTCACCAAGAAAACAGGTGATAAAATACTTAGGAAATCAAGGAAAACTTCTACGATATAATGTCATAAAATAAGGATGGAAAAGCATCATAAGACAAACCCTAATAAAGTTCCATAGCTATAAATAAAGGACTAATGTGAAGCTGGATAGGTTCATTGCCCGGATTGTTTATATCCTACGTTGTCCCTGTACTGTCACTATGTAGACTTGATGGTACCTTCTGCCCAACTCTTTGATGGAACCCTGGGTTTCATCAGGGAAGCCCACCAGGAGCAGCAGGCAGAGCCAGGAGCACCCACCTCTCTCTGAGGTCCCCACACACCACAAAGTCCCAGGCAGTGCTGTGGTCAGTGCAGGTCACCCCACGTGGCATGCCTGTGGGTCACACCAGGCACTGCCATGGCAGGCACCCGCAGAAACACATCCCTGACCTTCACCTTGTCCTTCCCCCAGCATGCCATTCCCATCCAGGTAATCAAAGTCTTCCCAGCATCCATCCACTCAGGGGTGAGTCTGGGTGACTGCAGATGCTCTGCAAATGCTGCCTCTTTTGGCAGCTGATGTGCAAGGTCCTTTCAAGAGCCTGTTCAGTTGTATTTCCTTCCTCCTCCTCCCCAAAACTGTGAGGACCCAGGGCAGTCTGTGCCATGTTACTGAACAGGCAACGTGCAGACCCAGCCAGCCCATAGCCACATGGCGCAGGCAAGGACAGACAGATGTGACCTTTTTTTGCATGGAAAACATTTTCTCTGTGACGTCAGCTTCTGCCTCAGGATGCCTGTTGCCTCCACAGGTCTCTATGCTCTGCTCTGGGGCACTGCAGACCAACATGGTGAAGAGCAGAGCTGAACGTTCATCCAGCAGAGCTGACCAGCCCTCCATGAGCATGCAGCAGAAGCATGCTCAGGGTGATGTGGGCTGCCCCAGATTGCCTCCACCTGCAGGGAGGAGAGGATGACACTGACCTGAACATCTTTCTGATTCTCCTCTTTCTCTTCTTACCATCACCTACCCACTTCTTGCTCCTGCCACCTCCCTCTTGCTATAAGGCAGCTAGATAATCTCCAATCTGACTTCTGATTTAGTCCTTTCAAGTTATGTTTCAATAAGTAGATTAAAGAATTTCAAGGCACATCCCTACTAACTTGTTACTATTTTGAAGGACAGCAAATTTACCGGGATGAACTAGTTGGCCTCAGTACTGGAGAATGTGCCATGCCATGTTTACTTTTCCATACAGATGTCACCATGAGGACCAGGAAATATCATGCAGAATTAAATAAATACATTAAAGAGAATATTTTCCAATATCTACAAGGAAATTTTGGAGGAGATGACTGATGCCAAATATTTTTTTTACACTTGATGTGTCAGCAGGGTTTTGGCAGGTGCCCCTAGTAAAAAACAAGAACATATTCGTGCACATTCAACACCCTCTTTGGGAGATGCTGTTTCCTTAAACTGCCATATGGGTTGTATTCAGTATCCAAGGTGTTTTACAGGAAAATAAAACAATTTTTTATCATATACAGAGTGCTTAAGCCTAAACAGATGAGGGGAAAAAAGTAAAATATCATGATAAAAGGCTCCAAGCAGCTTTGAAAATAACTAGATCTTCTACAAAGAAGTTAAACAAACAGTAAGTGTAATCTAAATGCTATATAGTGAAAGTAACACACTTGGAAGAGAAGTTTCAACAGCCCAACCCAACATACAGACAGTTTTCAGTATATGCAGGCTGTCAGTAACATGCTTGCCCTGACTAGAAGAGGATAGACAGGTTTCTCATAACGGTGAATTCTGAGAAGACATGTATGACTGAAAAACCTTGTCAAGCAGCCAAGGAACACAGATATTTTTAAAGGTCTGCAGTTCTGAGTCAGCCCCACACCAAACATTCAGCAGATTACTAGTGCCTCTAGACATACTACCAGCATAGTACCCTCACAACAGGTGGCTCTGTGCAGTGACCACCACTTAAAGCTGCAACTGTCCTTCCTCTCAAGCTTCAGGGTGTCAGATAGTTGCTTGAGGAAGTGCAGCACTAAGATTTAGAGTCAAGCAAGAACAGTGTATTGCTGTCACAAACTGTGCCCTTTCAAGCCCTTCACCAAGAACACAAAGATTGGGATCCTTCAGCTTTCAAGCACTCTTTTGCAGTTGAACACAGAAGTAGTCTGGAGCATGTGACAAAACTATGTAGGTCTTCAATCTAAAACATCTTTTGTATAATCCAGCTGGCTGAGTCAATGCCTTGTCTGGTTTCAGAGAGACCACGATGGTCAGAACTGCTGCAGAAGGCAGCTCTGGTACACAGGGCTGGAAGGGCATGTCCTGAGCCCTGCTGAGGGTATTAACATGACCTTCCTTCCCTGGCAGATAGCATTGATCACAGGTAGCAATCACATCCTTGGATACCTGCTATTCAGGAGCAGGTGAGCTATTCTGAGAAAGAAGAACTGCAATTGAGGTAAAGGGGAGGGTGTCGGCAGTCTCATCTGAGGAAGTCTCGTATGTGTAACAGTAAAATTGAATTCCAACAGCCATGTCCTGTGACAGCACAGTGCTCTCCATCCAATAGCACAGTCACTAAGGATTAGCTACACCGTGCCACTTGGTAGGCTGCCTGACATTTTGCATTATCTACATTTTGCTCATTGGTTTTTTTTATAGTGTCTGGAGAATGTCTGTCTACCTTTACTGAACTATTGCAGATGTCAGTTGGAATCAAATTTCATCTTGGGCAGGACCTCATTTCACACAGCACTATCAGTGAGCACCAAGGCTCTTCATGAGGGGAATGACCCACTGGAGCCATGACACTCTGTCTGGCCATGGACATCTGCACCCAGACATGCCTCAGACACCAACTAGCCCATTCATCCTCTCAGCATGCCAAAAGAGACAAGGGTCTATTTTAGAGCACAGTGGCATAACATATATAGAGATTCTTATAGAGAAAAAAAAACTGAGGTTAATCTTGGTAGAGAAAAGGCAAAAGCAAAAGCACCTGACTGTTTAAAACATGAGATAATCAGAACACAATGACCTGCTGTTTAAAACAAGACTGATAATACAGAGGGAGAAGAAGTTAATCAAATACTGACACAACTATGCCATTTTAAAAAGTCAGACATTTCATTTTATAAATAACTGGTATAAAACAATAGATAGTGGAGTGAAGGGACTGAAGAATATATTGTTTTCACCAAACAATGTTGTATTTGGGAGTAGAGGAACCAGTAAGTATGATATTTTAGCGAAGCCTGGTTTTGGCAGCTTTTTCAGCATTCACATGCAAAGTGAAATGTCAGTTCCAAATATCAAATTAACAGTAAATCTAGTTCTCCCATTTCTTCTGAGATTCATTCCATTGACTTTCAAATCACTGAGCGATTTAAAATATCAGTGTGTTTCGGAAATAAAATATACTTGGTGGCATTTCAAGTCTAACATTATGCTCATATGAGTATTATACAATTCAGCAGATTGTTTAAGAGAAAGCAGCTACAAGGGTCAGCAGACCTGACTCAGCTATGAAGTTACTGGAAAAATCCAAGTTGGTAGATTTTTAAAAATCTAAGATGAACCACATGATTTGGTTTCAAGATTTAAATTAATTTAACAAAATTATCTGATTATAATTTTAAAAAAAACAAACAAAACAAAACACCAAAATGAGTATCAGAAGGGAAGGAAGCAGAGAAATCAAAATCCTTTTCTATTAACTTCAGTGCTTGCTTGATTGTGGGGATAAATCAGCATGTCAATATGCCAGTGAAATTCCTCCAATTTTATGTGGAAAGCATATTGCATTAAATAGACTTTAATCTACAGATCCCTTGATCATTAAAACTCTCCATAATCAAAATCCAGGGTCAAAAGGCAAACAAATGAAATAAAATCCAGTGATTACAAAAATAAACAACTGAGCAGTAGATGGTAATTTTATGAAGTATGTGCAGCAGTTCATATCACAAGGGTAGAAGGACTGGGAAAAAACACTGTTTTTGGAAAAAAATATATTTGTCTGAAAATGATCTCTTAATTTTTTGGCTACTCTTTCATCCACCGCAATTGTGTGGTCTGTTTTTCAGAGAAAGAAGAAGCCAACTGAACTTCCTTTGGCCAGAGTTTTTTTGTCTCAGTAGTGGAATCAGGTTTCTCTTAAATAACTGAAGGCAAGATGGTTGTCTTATATTATATGTGTTGTTACCAAAGCTATTGTGGATGAAGACTGTACCCAAACCATTGCAGACTGTACCAAGTCCAGAGAAATATGTTGCTTCCTTCACAAGAAGAAAAAAATGTTTTCCATTGTATGACTGAGAAAACATCTGTTGCTAATCCATGCAGTTTTAAAAGACTGACTGGTAGCTGTGTTCCTCTGGAGATGGATTGACTTAGCAAGCAATAGATCAGTTCTAAGAAAAAAATCTTCCTTGGTGCCTCGATGTCCTTCCTGCACTATGAACATACCAACCCCAGGGTAGAGGGTGTACCAGACTCCAGAAAAAGATGATACAAAGTTGAGCTGGAGGCATCCCTAATTATCCAAGAACACAACCTTGAGCTTACCTGAAAGACTCTGGGGTTTTTTTCTTATCTTCTCATGCTATTTTTAAACATATCACATGCAGAACACACATACAAAGTGGTGGTAAGAAAAGGAAATTAAAAGATGTCTGAGAAGTATCCGTGGACCATGAGCACAGGGGAACACACTAAGCATGTAACCTTAAGATCTCAAACCTGTGATAATTGTCAGCAGTCCTCACATTATCTAAGAAGCTGACGCCTTTGGTATTTGAGTATCACTTCAGAGATCCTGTTTTCATCTCTGTGACTGCCTCAAGGAGAGTGCAGGATGAATTGTACAAGGCAAAGCAGGGTTAGGAGTAGTGTTTGTCAAGGCAGCCAGACCTCTGCACTCCTGAACCAGGAGTCTATCCACACAGTATTCCATAAAGAATGTCAGGTGATGCTTTTTGATTGTAACTGAGTAGCAGGGAATGTATCTCTATATATAATTTTACTTGAATCTTAGACCAATATGAGAATACTTTACTTCCTGAAATTGTATTGCTTTGCAAACTTCTCCCCTTTCTGTGTTTTTTCCCCTTTTCTCTCCCAGCATTTCGGTCCAGCAGTTCCATGGTGCAGCATGGAATGAGACATCTCCTGCTCACATTACATCACAGCATTCATACCCCATTTGATGTATACTCTCAGTCCCTCTGCTCTATGTAAAACACAGCAACAACCTTTGCTTCAGCTTTTCAAGAGGAGACATCAGTAAGCTCTGTTGGTCCTTATACAGATCCTAAACTGTCTTTCCTTCCCTCTCCCATAACATAGTCCCTTCTAGACTAACTTTCACAAGTAAAAGTCTTGTTAGGAAGATAAGACAATGGTGTCTTAGCATTTTATTGCCCTCCAGGATAGTATTTCATACCCAGGTATCTGTAAAGAATGTGTCAGGTGAAGTAAAGTTCTTTATGCTGGGATCTCACAAACTGTGGTAGATAAACTGAAGGCAAATCAGTTACTCCTGGATGTTTACTCTCATTCAGGGCTTGAATGAAATAAAGTATCCTGTAGGCCTTTGCACGTAGCAGCTCAGAAACTATAGTCAACTCAATGAAACATCACAAGTGCAATTTTAAGTTGTGCCCTATGAAGTTCAGCACTCCAGTCAAAATATCCTGGAATGGACATGAAAGGAGGTCACCCTCTGTCTAAAGAGGTTATGTGACTTTTTTTACTCCTGCAGAAATCTCGTACTCAAGACATTTGAATTTCAGTCTTGAAAATGGAGAGGCTTGATTTTTTTCACTTTACTCAAGTGGATTTTTCTATCTATGAAAAGTAACTGATGGCAGTTCTGCATCTTGTAGAGCTTTGTTGTGATGGAGGGATGTTGATTCAAGACCTTGAAAAGTCACTGTAAGTTGTAAAATATTTGTTTTGGGCTCAGGTTTGCCCTGTCTCTGCATGTATGTTATAAGGGTGTTTGAAACTGGTGTTTCTGAGCAGGGGCAGATTTGGGATAGAAGTTGCTGACAGGAGTCTGACAGTGCAATAAACTGTGAGGTTTAAGAGAAAGGTAAAGAGAGAATTTAATTAATGGCTCCTGTGATCCCAAGAGCAGTGGGGGGGCAGAAGCTAGGATAGAAAGGGAATCTTGCTTCGCTGTTGACTCTGAAGTCTCACAAGTTATCATTCTGACAGGAAAGTGTAAGACTTTACCCCTTTACATGCTTACTTGCACTTAGACCTTCATTACGCTTTCTTTAATAATTTTCTCAACACCTCAAACCACAACGCACCGCTCTTTAACCTTGTACACGAAGAAGAAAGGAAGCACAGTTCTTTTCCGGGACACTATGTGTACAACCTCTGAGTCTGTTAGTAGTGTCTACTCCTCTAGCAATTTTAGAAGTGTTGGCAAATGCTATCTAAGTCAGCCCTCATTGCATTTTTCAGAGATTTTCTGTACCATTGTCCACAAAAAGAAAAAGTTTTGACATTTTTAAGTGGAGTATTGTATTGGCAATATCACTACAGAAAAATATTCCTGTTTTATACACCCAGCTAAGGAAGGCAGTTTCAGCACTTGCTTCCTCAAGTGTTGCACTGCATGTTGAAGAAGGGAGGCTGAAAAATGTGAATCATAATATCTCACTTTTTTTTTTAAGTTTTAATTTGAAAAGGTTTTTTTTTTTTTGCAAAAGATATGACTTAAGAGTTGGACTCGATGATCCTTGTAGGTCCCTTCCAACTCAGAATATTCTGTGGTTCTGTGGTATTTTAAAGTCAAACTGTCTGATTTCAATTCTAATACCTATGGCTTAAGGAAATTAATTTTGGATAAAATTCACTGTGTGATTTCTGCAAGAACCAGAAAGAGGTTTGTACACCATTTCAATTTCAATCAGCTCTAGTCAGCCCTTCACACCTCCAGAGTACTTCTAAATGGGGCTGGAAAAACCTTTGTATGAAACTTGAATTACCCAAATTTCACATGCCAAGGCAGGGGATTAATGCTTACATTTTCTTCAGAAAAATGGTAGCACATAGAAAGCTTAGTGTACTCCTGAACACAATAAAAATAAGAAAATTCAGTGGAACAGTGGTGTGCTGCAATTTAGTTAAAATGCCAAGAAGTAGGATTATTACAGCTCCAAAACAGAGATAAGGTGTTACTTGAAATTTCTTTCAGATTACATGACTAGAAAATAAAAATCTGATTTCCAGTGAAAATTCATGGCTTCTATTGCTTTATATTTGTTAATTTTATTTATGTTTATTTATTATTACTTATACATTATTTATACTAGTAATAATAATAAATATTATTATTACTCTCATTATTATTTTAAAGGCTTAAGTAGCATCAGTACTTTCAATATAATTTTATTGTCTGGGATGGGAAAACTCATACATTATGTATGGCTTCATTTAAGCATGTAGACAGTTTCAGAGGAGTCTATTATTTAGGATATTACTTAAGTCCTACCTTATCTTTTCTATCAAGTTGTTTAATGTAAGTTTAGACTGACAGTTTACTCAGAAAAAGGGAAATGCTATTCTACTCTCTTCCACAGAACACCATCTTCTACAAAAGTTCTCTTTAGGCTTCATAGGAGTTTGAGAAAGTAAATGTAGCAGAATATTTAAAATTCTTTTGCCTGGAATATTGTAAAAAATCCCTAAACTATAATAAATACTTCCGAGAAGACAAACCTGCTCTTCATTTTCTTTTGCACATTAACCAGGGAATGCACTTTGAGCAGTAGTCATCAGCATGTGAAATTACATTACTATTTTTTTCATTTAGCAATGGAAGTTTCACAGAAAACCTTTGCTTGTGCTGGTGTGGTCCTGATTTTTCATGGTTAAAACAGAGGTGTTTGTTGACTCTTACAGGAGCAACTTACACTGCATCCAAGAGCTGAACTTCTGCTAGCAAAATCAGTGGGAGTTTTGCTATCAACCTCCATGGAAACAGGATTCAGATGTAATGACTTTCCTGGGATGTGCTGTGGTCTGGTGGCTTACCTATGAGCCTACAATATTTTCTGCTCTATAATCTAAAGCAACTTGTTTTTAAGGAGGTCTGGTTATTTTGATTCTGTCTAAATGAGCTTTCAAAGGATTTTTATTTTGTGAAACACTTCAGTTCTCAATCGCTGAAGATAAAAAAAAAAAAAAAGTAGTCATTTTATATTGCTTCAGCATTTTCAATGCTTTCTGGTCTACTGACGTTACAAAATGGACTTTTTTCCAAGTCATCCCAGATTTATTCTGCTTTCCTAGCAGCAACACTTTCCATTATGAAAGTTTTTAACTCACGTGGCCCATGCTCTCTCCCCTCCACATTACAGGTCTGCCTTGCCCAGACTACATTCCCTGCAATGGGAAAGTTCCCCCTCCAACCAGGTCTTGTGGTGACCCATGGGAGCCAATAAACCCCAGAGCCAAGCACAAAGGACCACAAGGAAACTTGGTCAGGCACCTGTAGCCAGAGTGGTGAACACTGGCCTGCAGCACCCAAGCTACAGTGCTCTCCTAATCATCTGGAGGTGTACATGGATTTTAACTGGGATGGTTTGGGCAGTTAAACAAAGCAGAATGTTTTCACTTGAAAACATGAAAAGTGAAATATGGTGACTGAAAACATCAAAATGAAGCATTTTCTTGTCTCAAGCCATGCATCTATATGTGCCATGAACTTCCAGTTTCATGAAAGACTCTCCACACGCATGAAAGATGCAGTTTTCAGCCCCTGACCCTCATCCCTATCTTGCATGGTATTTATAGGATGGATTGCTCTTCTGCCTGATGTTATGGTCCCTCAGAAGGCACCTCATCCATCCTTGAGACCAAGGCTCCAATTTTCCTGGCCTTAGACTAGATCTTGGATTGTCTGAATTGCCAACATCATTTCACAAGCTCCTTTTAGGCTGAACAGTCACTTCTCTGGAAGATTTTATGGGGCAGCCTTCTTAATAGTGTTGCACAGATTAATCCTTTAGAACAAAAGATTAAAAGATTTTGAAAGCATCGGGTTTAGTATACTTACATTACCTAGGAGTTTGTCACCTTTCAACAGAGAACTTCAGTGACATTTATTTATTCGTTTTCCCTGAAAATCTGTTTCTTTAAAACACATTCCTTACCTCCTTCAGAAGTTGTTTGACTCAGTATGCTGGAGTTTTGGTTCTCCTCTACTTCCTGCTTGGGACACGTTGTTCCCAGGTGGGTAGAATTTGCTAAACCCCACAGCTGCACAGATGTAGGACATCAAAGCAGATGGCATTTGCAGCATATCCTAAATGCAATTATATTCTTCCTTGCCCATGGACAGTCAACACCTCCTAGGAGCAAACATATTTCCATACTGTAAATCCCTCACGGTATTTAAAGACACTTATAAACATATGGAATTCATAAATTATTCGAGAGCGGTCCAACATCCTTCAAGTTTTTTCCTGAAGCTAAATATTCTACAGAAATGTAAGTTATTATTATTATCATGTCATGCAGCCAATAGCAGCTGGGAGTACTGAAGAGATTACTGCCGCTTTCTCTTTGCACGGTACTGGCCTAATATGTGTTTAAAGTTTGCTGGACAATTACAGTTTAAAATAACCCATTGTGTAACATTTTTCTATGAGCAAAGAGATGGAATTCAGAACATATTGAGCAGAAGTAAAAAAGCTAGTGCTAATAATCTTAAAATTACTGAGCTAATTAAGTTAGGGCAAGCAAATCACATTTTCTAGATTTCCATTAGATTTAAAATACGAGGAGTTTGAAGAAAATGGATTCAGCTGTTACTGACATATATGTACACAATTTTCCATTGGAATGTCTGGGGCAAACTGCACTGCTACAAGCACAGGAACAGCTGGATGTATTTTGATGAAGCAATAAAAGAAAGGGGGGAAAGGTAGTTTCAGAGGGCAGTTTGATATAAAAAGGATTTTGTCTGAGATAGTTTTGGTACGTTAGATTAATGCCTGACTGAAAGAGACTTGAAGCTAAAGACTCCCTCCCAGCTTTGATGGGCTTTGGATAAAACCATGCAGGAGGTCATAATACGAGCTGCACTCCACACTTAGCTATTGCAGGTGTTACTGTTCCAGCTACAAATCGCTGTCAAATAACAAATGCTGAGGCACCTTAAGTACTTCTACCAGATGATGTTGGTCTGGTCTACGAACAAAGGCTCCATGCTTCTGATTGATGACTATTTGGTGAGTTTTCAATACATTGTGATTACCCTGACCTGAAGCTTTCTGCAACCACTGAATGTTTGTTCTACTGCTATACTTGGACCGTAGGGCCAAAGGTCTCTTTCGTGGTGAAAACTGTAATGTCAGAGGGGGTTTCTGTCAAGGCTTTGTGCATAAGCCTGTAAACCAAACAGCTCTTTGTTGCACAGGTTTAGGGCTGTGAGAACAGTATGCTGAAAACATGTTAGCGGAGAGGTGAGGCAGAGCCAGAGGAGGCCAGTGGAGCATAGTTCACGTTTCTGCAAGATACAGAGCGCTTCCAGTTCTCTCTGTTCCAGAAGGTGGAGTAGTCCCAAGATAGCTTAACACTGGCTTTTCTTCTCTCCCTGTCTCAGCAGCCACTTCCTCCACAGAGCTTCTCCAGTCAGAGCAGAGAATAAGAACATTGTTTTGATCAAGGATAATCTTATCTTCTTTCTGGAATGCTGTTTCAGCTAGAAACTGACTCAGGAATGAGAGTAGTTGAGGGAGTTCAGTGATTCCTGTTTAGGTGAAAGATGAGATATTGATCTATTCCAGCCAACTAGAAACACTGTGGAACAGAAAGGGTTTTTTTGTTTTGTTTTGTTTTGTTTNCCAGCCAACTAGAAACACTGTGGAACAGAAAGGGTTTTTTTGTTTTGTTTTGTTTTGTTTTTTAATTTCCCATCAACTATCTACTTTGAATAACAATTACAATAACTCACCTTGTTATAACACAGTAGTAGCACTGTCTGGCAGACCCACCTTTGCTTTGCAAGGCACTGATTAAACGCAATTAGACACAGACAATTGGACAACAACCTTGGATTTTCCTCATTAGCATTATTAACAGTACTGGCCTCCCTAAGTGGGCAAGGAGATCATGGCCCCTGTCCCAGAGAAGGCAGTAGAGCTGTTTTGCTTCATGTGACACTGTAGAGGGTGTCACTCAGTTTCTGTCCAGGCGCCATGCTTCCAGCAGATCTTTCATTCTGCAGAAAGCTGATGCATATCCCAGATGACATCCATAAGCTGTATGGATGAAGAACATATTTGAACTGCATGTGGTTCTGAACATACCATCAAGACGATTATTATCAATACCACAATCTAACTGCTGTTGTGACATGGTGGCCCTTTCCTCTTTACTTTGTGGGATTGTTCCGAAGAGGCACTAGCATAAGATAGATCATCCAGTGTGTAGACACAATAACCTCCTGGACCACCCCCAAAGTGTTCCAGTAACATCTAGACCCAAACTGAGTTCTCTTCTGTGGACTCAGCATTACTCCTGTGCGATCGTTTAACCCCCAAAAGGTCCCTTTGTACATTCAGCCTGCCCCACTCACTTGCATCATGCAGAGCACCACCCCAGTGCCTGCCACATGCGGCTTGACTTGAGTCATGCCATCAGCATCTCTCAGAATAGGTAGGAATTAGTGATACTGATTCAGAGTCTGAACAGGGATTTCTGGATTTCCACCTTTCTTATTGGTCCGAGTCTAGCCCAAAAACTCACCAAGGCTCTGGAGTCCTTGCAAAGTTCAATGTACAGGGAAGAGAAGGTCCCTTTCTTGCCTTGTGTGTATGTTGAGGGAATTTGGGAGGAAAAAGTATTCCCTGGGGCAGCAAGTTCACAATGTTTTTCCTAAGATACCACCTGCTTCATCCTTGACTGTTGTCCAATACAAAACTCCTTATGTCTGTCTCACATGACCCGGGCTTGAGGAGAGAGGACAGACCTTGTGGGTCAGTAACTGGTTCCACAGCAGGTGTTGACAGTAGGGATTTGCTTTTTACAACCATGTGACAGTCGAGGAACGCTACAATCACACATGGGATCCACCTGACAAAGCTTAATCAACAAAAGAGGGCTGAAGGGAGGCCATGTCAAACATATGCTCATAAATAAGGAAGGGCCTTCTGGACAGTATTATTGAGAAAGCTCTCATGTCTCTTCTGGGGAATCAGCCTGCCTGGGTGCCTCTCTGGAGGGCACTAATTCATTGCACTAATACAAGCAGTGTGGGGAACAAATAGGAGGAATGTGTGCAGTTGCAGGGCTGTAATATCACTGGGATCACAGAGCTGTGGTGGAACAGCTCCCACAACAGCTGCACTGCTGTGGATGGTTGCTGGCTCTCTAGGAATGACAAGCTTGCCCAGAGAGGGCAAGGAGGGAGAGCTGCCCTTTGTGTGAGAGCAGTAGGATCAGCTGGACCTTGGCCTGGGGCTGGACATTGAGCCAGCTGGGAGGTTGTGGGTCAGGATTAGAAGGCAGACCAACACAGACTGCATTGCGGTGGGGTCCTGCTACCGATGTCCTGATCGGGGAGAAATAAAAAAAGCCTTTTTTAACCACCCCAATATTTTCTTCAGGGACAATACATCAAGGCACAAGAAATCCAGTCTTCTGGAGCACAAAGATGACAACTTTCTGACACAGTTGATCAAGAGGATCACATATGAGAGAGAGGTTCTGGCTGTCATATTTACAAGCAAGGCAGAACTGATGTGAAAGTACAGCACGGCCTTTGAGGTCCACAAAATGATGGAGTTCAAGATCCCAAGAGGAGAGCAAAGCAAGCAGAAGAGTCAAAGCCCTGGAGTTGAGGAGAGCCAACTTAGACTCTTCATGTATCTACTTGAAAGAATCCCAGGGAAGACAGGCTGGGATAGAAAAGGGGACCAGAAGAACTGGTCCTCTAAGCTTCTCTAAGCTCCAGAATGGTCATTCTGAGGCTCAGGAAATTAAGCAAAGGCAGCCGGAGGCCTTCATGGAGAAGCAAGATGCTCCTGACAAAACAGAAATAGAACAGGTAAGCAAAGGTGGTACTAAAGAAAGGTTAACCGAAGGGAAGATAGACATATTGTTCATGTGTGCAGAAAAGGAGTTAGGAAGTTCATCTAGTCCTTTGGGCCTCTACAGGATGTGAAATAAAACAAGAAGGGCTTCTACAGGTACATCAGCAGCAAAAGGAAAAGTAGGGAAAATATAGCCCCACTTCTGAATGGGACAGAGGACCTAGCGACAGGTCACTAGGACCTGGAAGGACGTGGAAAAGAATGGGGTATTTAATGTCTTTTCTGCCTCAGTCTTTACTGGTAAGAGCAGTCTTTAGGAATCCAAGGCCCCTGAGACCCACAGTAAAGCCTGGAGTAGAGAAGACTTACCCTTTGTAAAGAAGGATCATGTCAGGGAACATATAAACTGTTCGGACATACAGATGTTCATGGGACTAGTGGTGGTTCACCCACGGATACTGAGGGAGTTGGCTGGTGTTATGACAAGCCCACTCTCAGTTATGTCTGAAAGACCATGGGGATCAGAGGACTTTCCTGAGGACTAGAACAGAACAAACGTCACTCCTTTCTTCAGGAGGGCATGGTTTTCAGTCTTACCTTAGAACTACAGGCCAGTCAATATCAAGTCCCTTGGCACATGGTAGAGCCAATAGTACTAGAAACCCTTTCTAAACACAAAGGACAAGAAGCTGATTGAGAACAATCAGCATGGATTTACAAAGAAGAAATCATGCCTGACAAACTTGACAGCCTCTTGTGATGACTTGATTAGTCCAGTGGATGAGAGGAGAACAATGGTTGTTTTTAGTCTTGATTTCAGCAAGGCTTTCGCTGTCTCCCAAAACATCCTCATAGATAAACTGCTCAAGTAGAGGTCAGATAAATGGCCAGTGAGGTGACTGGAAACTGGCTGAACTGCCACCCCAAAGGGCTATTATCTGTGACATGAAAACCAGATGGAGGCAACTCACTAGAGGTGTGCCCCAGGAGATGATACTGGATCCAGGCCCATTTAGCATCTTCATTAATGGCCTGAGTGCTGGGGGAGAGTGAACTCTGAGCAAATTTGCAGAATATACAAAACTGTGAGGAATGGTTGCTATCCCAGCTGGTTGTGCTGATGTTCAAGTGGACCTTGAAAGGCAGGAGAAATGGGCCAACAAGTTCAAGAAAGGGAAGTGCAAAGTCCTGCACCTGGGGAAGAAGAAACCCTATGCACCTGGACATGCTAGAGGCTAATCCTGTGAAAGTAGCTTTGCAGGAAAGGCTTTTGTGGCTGCTGGTGGACAAGCTGAACATGAGCCAGCAATGTGTCCTTGTGACAAAGAAGACCGAGAGCCTGGTGGGCTGCATTAGGAAGCATGTCGCCCACAGGGCAAGAGAGATGATCCTTCCCCTCTTCTCAGCACTCGTGAGACATGTCTGGGTGCTGTGCCGCAATCCAGGCTCCCCAGTAGAAGAGAGACACAAACATATGAGAGAAATTCATCAAAGGGCCACAAAGGTGGTTGAGGGACTGGAGAATTTAACATACAAGGAGAAGCTAAGAGAGTTGGGACTGCTCAGACTGCAGAAGAAAAGACTATGAGGGATCTTAACCATGTGTAAAAACACCTGACGGATAATTTGAACAAGGTGGCATCTGACTTTGCTCAGTAGTTCCCACTGATAGACACAAGACAACAGACACAAAATGAGATACAGAAAAGTCTACTTAAACTTAGGAAAACCTGCTTTACCATGAGCATAGTTGAACATTGGCCCAGGTTTCCCAGAGAGGTCATGGAGTCCCCAGTCTTGGAGATAGTCATACCTGACTGGAGATTACCTTGAGCCACCTGCTCCAGCTGACTCTGCTTGAGGCACAGGATTGGACCAGACATTGGTGCCTTCCAGCCTCAGCTATTTCATCATACTGTGATTCATCATACAGCTGAACCAAAAGGTATCATGTAAGCTTTTGCTTCCTACACAGAGGACTGCAGTCCTGGCTACAGCCTCACCTTTCAGGGTCTTGCCCCTCATGGCTGAGACACTGGCAGGAAAAGGGATTCAAATGCAGAGGAATCTTTCTGCTCTCTTCAGATTGCTCATAGCTTCATGTTAACACCACTGAGGGCTATGATTTCACATTAAAGCCCACTGTTTCATTTGCAATAGAGAAATGGCAGACAGCAGGAAGGGGAGGCACTGTACAAGGTTCTATTTTTCTATGAAATTTACCTACCAACCAGATCTGAAAATCTGGGTAAGGTGGAGGCAGGGAGGAATCCACAGCTGGAAGGAGGAAGGGAGAAGGAGATGATGAGTTTTATTTTAAACATATGTACTAATCATGGCACAAAAGAGAAATAAGGGTGGGAAACTGCAGCTGGGAGGGGGAGGGCAGGCAGAGGTGCTGATGATTATTGTAGATATATTTATTAAATCGTTGCTCCAAGCAGGGAACCAGGGTGGGAATATGCAGCTGGAAGGTGGAGGGCAAGGGGAAAACAGCAATTTTATATTCAAAGTTTGCAATGAGCATGGCTCGGAATGGAGACTAGGGGCACAGCCTTGCAGCTGGAGGTGGGACTGCCACAGGAGAACGCTGGTTCTTGAACCTGTCACATTAAAATATGCACATCTTGCCTCCAAGAAACCCTGGTGCAAAGGCTTTGCAAAGCTTGTGGAACGGGAGAGCTTTTATTTTAAAAGAGTGAGGGGGAAAGCTTGTTCACCTGCTGGGTTTTTGCTAAGCTCTTGCAGCTCTATTACAAAATTACTCCATAAACTTTAACAGCTGGCCCCGTGCCAGCAAAATGTCATTATTAATACTGCTATGGAAAGTGCCAACAGAAGTGAAATACTCGTGGGGAGACACTGCAAAAGACATACAAAACTGCAGACTTTCAGAGAATCAGAAGAAGGGAAGGGGGAAGGGGGAGAGAAAACTGCCATATGGACCCTGTATGACTAACTGAGCTTATACTAGAACAGAGGTCAGTCATCAAGACTGGTCAGTGCCAGCAGGTTTCCAGCTTGTAAATGCATCAACTCTGGTCAACAGAAGTAGCATGGGGATGTGATTAAGGTGGGGAAAGGGACTATTGTGTGGTTTAGATGGTTCACAGTGATAATAATGAAAATGCAAAAAGTAAGCTGTGGAGGGGATGTGATCCTGTCTAGAGCTGAATGTTTTCTTCCTTCAAAGCAGTTGTGGTAGCAGCAGCTACTCAGAAATCCATAGGGTCTGAATCTCAGCTGTGTCATCGCCTCCTCCCTTGGCCATGCTATAGGAGGCTCCCTTGGCCTCGGTCTTTTGTCCTGTGGCACAATCTGCTGAAGAACTACTTTGACCTGGTTAGAATCATAGATCATAGAATGGATTGAGTTGGAAGAGACCTGAAAGATCATCTCGTTCCAACCCCCTTGCCATGTGCACAGACCCCGTCCACTAAACCAGGTTGCTCAAAGCTTCATCCAACCTGGCCTTAAACACATCCAGGGGTGGGGTATCCACAGCTTTTCTGAGCAACCTGTGTTGAGCAGTGTCTCATCACCTTCACAGTAAAGAATTTCTTCCTAATATCTAATCTAACCAACCCTCTTTCAGTGTAAAGCCATTCCCCCTTGTCCTGTCACTACATGCTCTTTTAAATAGCCTCTCTCCATCTTTCTTTTAGGCCCCCTTCAGGTGCTGGAAGGCTACAATTAGGTCATGCTGAAATCTTTTCTCTAGGCTGAACAATTCTAATTCTTTCAGCCTTTCCTCATAGCTGAGGTTCTCCATCCCTCTAATCTTGGCCCCACCTGGTTGGCCCTCCTCTGCAACAGGTCGATGTTCTTCCTGTGCTGGGGACCCCAGAGATGAATGCAGTACTCAAGGTGGGGTTTCACAAGAGCAGAGCAGAAGGGCGGAATCCCCTCCCTCACTCTACTGCTGATTCTGCTTTTGATGCAGCCTGGGACATGCTTGCCATTCTGAGGTGCAAGTGCACATTGCTGGGTCATGTGCTGGGTCCGACCTCTCACCCACCAGCACCCCCAAGTCCTTCTCAGCAGGGCTGCTCTGGATCTGTTCATCTCCAGCCTGCGTTGATACCACAGCCCCAGCCCAGGTGCAGCACTTTGCACTTGGTCTTGTTAAACCTCAGGAGATTCCCATGGACTCACTTCTTGAGCTTGTCCAGGTCCCTCTGGATGGCATCCCCTCCTTCAGGTGTGTCAACCACACCACTCAGCTTGGTGACATCTGCAAATTTGCTGAGGCTGCACTTGATCCCTTCTTCTACGTAAATAATGAAGATATTGAATAACACTGGTTCCAGTATGGGCTCCTGAGGGTCACCACTTGTCACTGACATCCATTGGGACTGTGAGCCATAGACCACTACCCTCTGGATGCAACCATCTAACCATGTCCTTACCCACCTAGCAGTCCACCCATCAAAGCCATCCCTCTGCAATTTAGAGAGAAGGATGTTGTGGGGGGCTGTGTCAATGGCTTTACAGAAGTCCAGATAAATTACATCTGTAACCCTCCCCTTGTCCACTGATGTAGTCAGCCCGTCATGGAAGGCCACTGGTTTGGTCAGGCAGGACTTGCCCTTGGTGAAGCCATGCTGGATGTCCCGAATCACCTCCCTGTTCTCTTTGTGCCTTGGCACAGTGTCTAGGAGGATCTGTCCCATGATCTTCCCAGGCACAGAGGTGAAGCTGACAGGTTGGTAGTTTCCAGGGTCCTCTTTTTTAGTCTTTTTAAAGATGAGTGCAATGTTTCCCTTTTTCCAGTCACCTGGGACTTCACTTGACTGGAATGGGAAGGGGAAATTGTCCCATACCTGTGGCAACTCTGCCAAAAGCTTCAGAGCTGCAAAGGAAAAATTGATAAGCCTTTTTGCAAAAGTTATATGGATATAAATATAGATTCATACATAGGTTCTGAAGTCACAATCATGACGCTCAGAAGTGTGCATTGTCATCCAGCTCTCGAGTTTGGACGCACAGGGCCAACACAAAATAAGAAACTGACTTCATGTGTTGCTTGGACATTGATCTACTGTCTCAGGAAAGGACACAAGCTGGAGATTTAGAACTGGATGAGGAGAAATAATTGCCAAACTTGGAATAATCTGCCCTGAAGTTAGTCTGATACTCAGAACAGTTTAAAAGTAATGGAAAAATCAGATTTATAAAAGCTCGTACATTCACTCAGGCCCCCAGTTAACCTGGTTTCAATTCCTCCCTGGATAATCTGAGGGAAGCTGACTGTCAGTCAAAGATGTCACATTAAAGCATATGTTTTCAGATCTTTTCAACACTGAAAAATTGTCGTGTTCTCATCCACAGGTTGTTGGGATATTCTCTGGTTTAACTGCTTTCCTGAACAGGATTGCTTTATTGAATCAGGGCCACAGAAAACATCTGTCTCTGTAGCACAGGGGATGATCTTCACAAAGCTCATCATCAGGAAATCCTTCATGAATAAAGCATTAAAGCAACACTTAAAAAAAATATTTTTTGCTATCAATTAGAGAATGAAATGAAATAAATGAAATAAAACAATAAAATAGAACAAGACCTGTATCATTAACTTGTAGCTATTTGTGATTGCTGTCTTTTGTGCCCTTCGGGTAGCAAAACTGCTAAAAATAATAGAATTAGTCATTAGAAAATAAAAAGTCAACTTGCCCTTTCCTTGCAAGTGAAAGATTGTTTCTTGTACTTTCTAATGTCTCACCTAGATTAACTTTAAAAGACTAAAAGATTAGTCTTCTAATTCACTTCTCTTTTTTTCCTGGGGCAAAAAACTCCAAAGAGCACAAAATTAGGAATATTTCTAAAGCTTAGTTTAAATCTCCTCTTTCTAGCTCAATTTACATTTAGACTCCTCCCTAGAAAGTGGTTTGAAGTTATGCTCTTATGACCTGAAAATATATCAGTTTACCCTTTTAATATCAGAAACTAAGACTTCTAAATAAATATATATATATTTATATTACTTGTGAACAGCTATGAACTGCTGCCATTGATGGTCTCTGGATGTTGACATTAAGAACACCACAGTATTGGGTTGATTCTGGTTTACTCTTGTCTTTATAGCAAAGATAACATTGAAATTAGTGCGTTTATATGAAAAAACAATCTGAATTTAGAAGTTAACAGATTAATATATACCATTTTAATAGAAAAACAAAGTCCGTTATGCTTGATTTTAATAAATTTTCCTCATACAATCAGAAATTGCTTATTCTGTGTTATGTTATAAGCATTTACTGGAATTTTATATCCCTTGTAATTTGATTTCAAGATAACAAATAATTCCAAAAATGTATAAAGAACTTTTAATCTATGATTCCACCCATGAAACCATTCTATAGATACGAGAACTGAAGAAAGTCTCAACTTCTTCCCTCAGATCAGGTAGTCACGGCTGTATCATATACTCCCAGAGTAAGTGTGTCTCTCACACTGGTTTCCTGTGTGAAGAAGACAGCCTTGAGACACTGGATGTGTCCATGGTGTCAATGCATGGAGCCTTCCCACATGTTTGGCAAATACGTGCCTGGAGGAGAGTGAGCCATGCAGCCTGAGAAGTGAAGTGACATGATCCTGAACCAGCCAAAAATAATGAAAAGATCTCTGTAGACCTCAGGTCTCAACACATCTCAAATTTTACATTTTCATTGTACACTCCGAGCCAGTTACATTAAACTTGTTTGTCTGCAGACTTAGATGAAGATAGACCTAAAGACTGAATATGACTGAGAAAAGGAACTGATTAACATGTCCTACAGAGTATCATAAAGTACAAACAAAAATACTTGTTCTGACTTATTTGATGCTTACCGTGGTGTTGTGATCAGAATTTAAACTCCCAGTGAGTTCGTTCAGCGGGTCTAACCTAATGCACGTGGTAGCAACCTGTTATTTCAAATCTTTAGTGTGAAGATTTTGCTCAAACTGTAGCTATACTAAAATTCAGTCTCATTTTTCAGTGATACAACAATATAGCTAGCAATTCTTAATCTTACGGCTTTTCTAAAATCATATTTTAAAAAAATGTGACCCACCACATTACATGTTTTATGTGTAGGGTCTTGGAGTGTTTTGAGGTTGTTTTTTTGGGTGGGGGGTGGTGTGGAGGTTAAGTGCATCAGGAAAAGACTACTCTTACCTTGACAAGACAACAGACAGGACATTTCTCCAATTTACATTAAGCATACAACAATCTAAGAATAACAACATCAGTGAAATCTCTATTGATTTGTCAGGTGTAAGTAAAAGGAGAGTCAGATAATTTTTTTTTTTTTTTTGCAGTTTTTCTATCCGGCCAGACAGGTGTGCTGGCCACATTATGTTACCATATGTCTGGAGAAATTGTTTTTAAAATAGCTAATACTATATTTGAGAAAATTTCATGTAGCATATGCCATTTAATATATACGAATGTTGTCCATACAATTAAACAATTGGGTAAAATATACAAAATCAAGTTGTATTTAAGAGGATTTTTGGTTATAAGCCAATGCAAATATTATTCTCCCATGATTCCAGGAAGAGATTAAGTGTAGAGTGGTGACTTCTGCAGCGTCTGCCAATTGCTGACTAATTGCATGCCCATCATTATTGCGTCCACATATACAATGTGGGTGAAAATTCAGAGGAGAACCACACTGCACAGCATACTTCAAATAGCAGTGGTCATTTTGAGTCAAATTATTATATATTTTTTCAGTGTTAATTTCACTCAGCTATTTTAGTGTCCTCAGGGACTTGGAGCATCACAGCACTGGAAACAAAGTACTGGACATGTCTCTAATATAAATAAAAAGGCAGAGACTGATACATGTGCACAGATTGCACAACTTTTTCAAATTTATTTCTCAACAAAGTATAAAATTAAGAGAAAACTACACTATGCTACTCTCTATGTATCATGTCTATCAGTGAATGGTTTAAAAGACAAGATCGTGAGAATGTCATACATTATCATGGGGGAAAATAATTAGAGCAACCACAATGTACATACAGCCAGAGAGACATCTTGGAAAAACATTTCCTATATTTGCATTGTGACAAAATGTGCAGAAAAATATTATACACATGGTGAAAATTACACCACAATTAATGGCATGCCTCTAACATAATTAATTCTTAATGGTTTTTAGTAGTTTAGAAAAAAGCCCTATCACTGTGTGCTGCTTCACGTGATAATATTGTTAGACAACAACTCTCAACAATTTTCATAAGCCAGGCAGTGTCGGGTGCTGGCAAAAAATTTCTGCCTACACTCAAAATACCTCTCCCTGATCTCATTTTAAGTTGTGTGTTAAAACTGAGATGTTAAGACAACAGATTAAGAACACTCTCCAGTTTAATTGACTCATTTTGCTGAAAAATGTGTCTGCATTTAGAGAAATGGAGGTTTATTTCCCCTCTTTGCTATATTTGGTATCCTGTTGCATGAAAACTGTGTTGTTGCGTGTCCCTTTAATCATTACAAGTGGATTCTTTTTGTAGTAGCGTGTGCGTTCAAAGCTATCCCCCAAAACAGGACATTTGCAACTGCTAATTGAAAGACAAGCTGTGTTATTTTGTTTCTTCCACATCTGGGATGGCCAGGGACAGTCAGACATAGCAGTTGTCACCTAAGTGAACGCTAAAACAGTATCTCAACACTGCGTTAATAGTCACTGTTCAAAAGGACATATCTCTTGAACTTAAGTGATTATTACTATATGAGTGTCCCAGTAATTTATAATCTCCTCCACCACTTAAAGATCTACTGATATTCGCAGCCATTAAATGCCTCTTCCATGTCCTGACCACACACAGCAAGGCTAATTACTCTTGGGGAACCTAAATTCCCACTTCAATTTCAACAGGACTGCACTTAATTTCTGTTCAAATCTCTTATACAGCAACAGTGTTTGCTGCAGAGGATATCTGAACACAGAGCTCCGAGGAACTTTCTGGGCCATTAAGTCAATTCCCCTGTTACTGCAAGCAAACACATTGTATAATTTCTTTCATACACTCCAACATAAAAGTTGTTGGGTTTTGGCCTCTCTTACTCAACTGGAGAATATTCCACAACGCACTTGCTCTAAGAGTGAGGAGTTGCCTTCTAGTTTCAAACTTAAACTTATTTTTTCTCAGTTGACACCCACCGTACATGTGAAAATATTTTAATTTAGTTTAAATTACTATTCTCCCTGCTGCTTTCCCTTGTGCCCTCCCCCATACCCTCATTTTGCCAGTCTGACCAAGACCATCTCTTCCATCCTCTCACAGGGACAAAGACACTTCTTTTGAACCTGCGTGGGTTCTTGTCTGCATCTGCTAGGCTTTCAAATGGCTTTTCTAAGGACAAAAGTTGAGAAGTAGTATAGCTGAAGCCCTGTAGGGTGATGCTAGTATTTTTTGTCCCCAGTGGCAGTAATTTGACAGACAAATTCTGGAACTGCATTTGTCTTTTCATGGTTACATCACATTGATGGCTCTTCGTCAAACCTTGCTCAACAAGTAGAATTCTTTTATGAATAGATGAACCCTGAGCTTCTAGCAGATTTTTTTATATTATTTTTAATATTATATTTCATCCCATTCCCATTTGGGCTTTTAGACTTTGCTCTCTCCAAAAGACATGTGCTGGCAATGCCTCTAAACCCTGCATATCAGTACATTTTGTCAGGACCCTATTCATATTTGCATCAAATCACTGAGAAAGTATTAAACAAAATTGAAATTGGTTACCAGTCTGGTTTCATCCCTTTCCTTTCCACAGACTGCTGTCGTCCACATTCATGTCTCCTGTCACCTACTTTACAGTGCCACCCCTGATTCCTCTCATTATGACAAGTAAAGGTTGTCGATTTGTTTCCAAAGCATGTTTCCCTGAAATCTTGATAGATGATATTTTACAGATTATTTTTGTGGGAAATGTAAAAGTTTCATGTTATCTATCTCTGTTAAATTATTATTTGTCATTTTCTATGTTTAATACATCTCCTAGTACTCCTGCAGGATCTCTTTCAAGCCTGCTGTACTGCCTTACACACAGTTTAGGTCAGACTTTTATGTCCATGGCTGTCTACATACCTTTTCCTGTACTTAAGTACAGCTGTTTCCCTTGCCACTCTCCTGTCTGTAGTGACAATGCTATCTCCACCCAAAGGTGCTATGAAGCTTGCAGTTCTCAACAGCATGCCTTCCAGCCTCTTGGGATGGAGACAGGTGATATGTCCCACTCAAGATTAACTTTCAAGCTGAAATTTGCACTTAGATGACACATTCCCAATGATCCCTTCCCGTCTGGCCTCATGGCCAGTGTTGTCATCCCTCCTGAACACTGGGGCAAAAGATTTATGACACATTAGAGAGCTCTCACACTATTTTCACTGGTTTTGACTTTTGCAACAAGGATTTCCTCTAGAGCAGTCCTTTTTTCAGCTCCTATAGGCTCTCTGCTTATTCTCAATAATCTTCCTGAGGCAGTAGTTCCCTCTGCCATGTCTGAAACACATTCCTATGTCATTTTCCCCATGGCACTTTGATGTATTCCTCGGCGTCTTTGACCTGAAGCATTTCCAAACCTTTCCCACTTTGAAGACCCTGAGCAATGCAGCCCCAGCTGTCTCTCCTAACCAGTCCTTTCAATTTTTCAAAGTTTGCTCCAGTGAAATCTGAAATCTTAATTAGAGAACTATTTTTTTGTTTATCCTTCCATTTAAACTAAGTCAGCTTAAGACCACTCATGTTAAACAACTGCCAAGTCCCATCCAAAAAGTGACTGAACTTTATTAGTGGATGAAGTGATCGCTGCCTGCAGTGCACAGAGCCAAATCCTGACACCTTTCCTCTGCCCTCTTTACTCTGGCATAAGTTTGCTGAAATCAATGGGAGTTTTGTTTATGTAACTAAAGGATTGGGCCTACAGTTTGTAGTTTTCTTTGAATTCCCTTAATATGAAAGGTGCTACACAAATACATTATTATTTTACTTTCTTTTTATAAAGCCCAAAATATTATTGGCCATTGAAAGTTTATGGAAACTTGAAGCAATAGCAGTTGGCATTGACCTTTTCCCCAGCACAGAAGTCCCTAAGATAACACAGATGTCATGTGCAATGAAATTAATGTTGTGAGCACAGCTGTTTAGTAAAATAGAGTAAGATAAAAAGAAACAATTACCTAATTTGATATGGGATCTTTTAAAATTTTTTTCTTTGTCTTATGCTACAGTGTGCAACTTACTGACTCATCCAGTGCCAGATAGGCTTTTTCCCTTCTGTAAAACCAGTTTTCACTTACATTTACTGCTGGGAAGCATTATTCGAAATGATGAAGTGTAGGAAGTAGAGCCAACAAGAACATTTTACATAGTTAGCAAGTACACCCAGATTTCTCTTCTGCAATTTACTTATAGACTTAACTTGATTGTTCTCAGGCTAATATGCACAATTTGGAAAATTGAGCATATTCTTCTATAATGTTCAAACACAATCCCATAAACTGAATCAATTGTGAAAGTAAGTTTTACCTCAAGACCCCACAATGAGGTATCTATTACCAGGAGCTCTAAGCAAATGTTCTTTTAATTAGCTACATTCATCTTTAATGCCTGTTTTGACAGAAACTCTAACATAAACATACATTACAAATACAGAAAATCCAGCTCAAAGTATGGTTAATTTTTATGCTTGACAGAGCTATTTGGAAAAAATAACTGTGACCTTTTTGGAGCCTGGAAAATAAAATCTTAATGTGATGTCATTTTAACACAGTTTCAGAAACTGAGAACAGTGGCATCTGTAGCTAAAGTACAATAACAATTCTTAAACTATTCCTTAAAAGTGGCAATAAAACCCTAAAAAGACCTTTGGGCCTTATGCTGAGGCAGCTGAAAAATCATATTAAATAATTTCTGTAAGGACAACAGTAATTATAATCCTGATTAAAGTTTACCCACATTTCATTCTTAGAGTATCTGAAATGAGGACTGTGAAACCAGATGGTTACAGAGCACACATGATGGATATAGTCCATCAAGCATGTCCATTGCCATGGAAACAACAGGAATAACATTATCTTTAGTGTCTATTTCTTCACAAAACTTTTCATTTAACTGTTGCTGCCAATCTAAGCAAAGTACGAATACCATACGAATACCTAAAGTATCAGCTAAAAAAAACAGGTTTGCTTCCCCCACCCCGCAGTAAGAGTGACGGACGTTGTTGAGTGTTGCAGGATTGATAGCAACCTGTGTCCTCTCCTTGGTCCAAGCTATACTCAGATGCTTCTCAACAGCCTTTCTTTGGGTTTGTTGGGAGTTTTCGCTTTTTTTGTTTTCATTTGGTTTTAGGTTATTTGATTAGGGTTACGATTTTGAGCTGTCCTATTCAAACAATTCAATTGTTATTTGAATGAATAAACAAACCAGGTGATAAAAATGTCTTCCTTTATCATTTTCTGCATCAATGAAAGGAACCAGAGACAGAGCAGAAGACAGAGAGTTTGAAAAAGACATGAGACAATACAGATGTGTTTTATGGGTCATCATAACCTTGAAAGTGAGCATGTGGATTATAAAACCATAAATCTGAAGGAGAATGAGAGAATGTAGGCACATAGAGACAGCAGACAGCATTGGCACCATAATAATCTGGAATGGTCTGTCTTCAACCTCTCTGTTATGGATGTTTCATTTTCAAGAAAATTAATTCCATCCTGTCCTTAGCTTTTCAAAAAAATAAACAGGAGATGATGCTATATGTAACAATCCATACCCAGCCCTGCAAAAATGAGGAAATTGCTCATTTTCTGGTTTACGCTCAACTTGGTAATATATGGGACGCATCAATGGTCTGAAATGACTTTATGAATCCAGTGATTGTAGAAGATAATGGCCACTCCAAAGAATCTCCAGTATTTTATCTGCTTGTTCAAGTCTGTCCAATAAAATGATTCATGGGGCAAAGGCTCTACTTGCCCCTAGGAAAGTACATGACAAAAATCCTGTTGGTACCGCTGGGGAGTGGTTAATCTAATTCCCTCTCTCTCACAAAATACACCTAGCAAGTCCATCCCATGGCACATATACGCAAGTTAAAGCACTTTAGCCAAAAGATTGTCTCACCATGTGTTCCCATAGCCAACAAGCTCAATGATGTGTTATGCCACACAGTCACTAGATCAAGAGTTGTTGCCAAAACTTGTGAAAACATTCCTGGAACCATGTGAATATGATCTGTGCCTTTGTTCTGTGCAATGTACACACCTATGAAAAAATTACCTCTAAAAAAAAACTGAGGATTTGAAGATGTCATGCTGAGTAAGACCATCTGCTTAAGAATTTCACACATTGGGAAGCCAGTGTGGAATATGCATCATGGTCCCTGTGGCTTGTGGAG
Organism: Eulacestoma nigropectus; assembly: GCA_013397775.1. NCBI lineage: Eukaryota > Metazoa > Chordata > Aves > Passeriformes > Eulacestoma > Eulacestoma nigropectus. The sequence goes on along the minus strand of VZTE01005412.1, from coordinate 23,908 downwards.
GGAGGGCTGTGATGCAGAGACCCATACCAACATGAGCTGGAAGTAAAACAGCCACAGCTGCATGCTTTACAGCTTGGATTGCCATAAGAACATGCCCAAAATACTTGTACCTTGTTGCCATCAGCATATCAGAAACACAGCTTTATACAGGCAGTAGCTGGGACTGCTCCCTCAAGTTCATTGGTTCACTCAGGGGCTGAGTCTGTGACAGGGGCACAATGGCCACAGACAGCTGAAATTTCTGCTGAGCTGCAGATATTCTCACCTGAGGGATATCACATTACTTCAGCGCTTTCCATTTTCACGTTCAAAGCTCTGCATACCTGTGCCCTGACCCCTACTTAAGTCCAGTGTCTTATCATATTCCCTCTCCATCCTCCACTGAGGCCAGTGTTTTTAGGCTAATTCCCTTACACTCTGCACTTCTTGGAGAGCATTTTATTTTTACTGGTCAATATTTGGGTCCCCTGGTTTTACAAAGAGGATGTTTTTCCTGGTATGAGAGTTGCCTAGTGTTATTAAAACAAAGCACAGCATACTATGCAAAATGTAGAGTGGCAGTGTTGTCCTTACTGCACAAATTAACATATAGTGTATTTTCCCAGGCATGGTATGGTGACCAACCATCTTAGAGCTGGCTGGAGGCTCCCACAACACACACCTTCGTTTTGCTGCTACAAAAGAACTTGTCCATTTGTCTCAGGTTTTGCAACTGGCATACAGGACAACCAAAAAATCTATACATTTTTTCCAGGACAAGATCTTCCTATTTTAATTAAAAAAAAAAAATCTATGAAGGTCTCACTACTTCTGTCACATTACTGTTATTTCTGTGTTGCTGAATAAGCAGGGTTGTTCACCTGCTGCCTCATATACAGAAATTGTGTTCGTATGCCTGGGTGAGAGAGGCTCCAGAACAACTGTTAATATAGAACATACACTCCCTCAACAACTGGCTTTGTTTTTTGAAACATCTGTAACCTGGGGCCTGATCGCCCTATACAGGACAGGAACAACCACTGCTGAAGCCAAACACGGTTCAGCCACCACCTTACTTTACCTTCCACATTCTTGCATTGCCCCGCACTTTCTCATTTTGCCTCCGATACAAATTTGTCCTTCAGTTGGGGTTCTCACTCCTCAGCTTCCCAGGGGGTGACCACAAGCCTTGCAGAGGTGCACAGCCATTTCAGGCAAGCAGCGTGCACACATCACACAGAGTTCTTTACCTTCTCCCCTCTTCGGCTCCCCAGAAAGCAGAAACCCAGTCAAATTGCTTTGCAATGTGCTTATGTAGTTTTTAACTCAGTATTTGCTGTTTTCTGCTCTTATTGGAAAATCAGTTCAAAGAAATGAGCCTTTCCTTGGACCAGAAAGTTGTACTGCAAACAACTAGGGAAAATTTAGGTCCCAATAAATATGTCGTGCAGCTATTAAGGGGAGGTAAATAGACCAGGCAGAAAAGGACTGGAAACAACAGAGTGGAGCAGCTGCATGCGTTGCATTAAAACATTTATCATCTGGCCTAGTTGGAGTTGTATTTTACATTGTGAATTTATTATATTTTGGCTTAATAAATGTGAATTCTCACATTCTTCCAAAGTTTTAAGTAAGTCCAGATACACTTCCCACACATTTCTTCATGATCTCAAGTTGTGTTTTTAACTACTACATCAATGATTAATTTCAAGAAATATATGAACAAATTAAGCTTTGTCAGTCGCATTTATCATATCAAAGTCCCTTTCCTCAGACAAGATGTACAGACAAGCCTCTATGTTTGAAAATAAGCTTCATTCTCACTGGTAAATATTGAATGCCATAAAAAAGAACCACAAATGAAAAAGAAAGAAAGAAAGAAAGAAAGAAAGAAAGAAAGAAAGAAAGAAAGAAAGAAAGAAAGAAAGAAAGAAAGAAAGAAAGAAAGAAAGAAAGAAAGAAAGAAAGAAAGAAAGAAAGAAAGAAAGAAAGAAAGAAAGGAAGGAAGAAAGAAAGGAAGGAAGGAATACAAGGTGCCCCCTTCCCCAGCAACTACTGCAAAACTGCTGAATTCCTCTCATCTTTATCCATAACATCCATTTGGATTATAAATATTTAGCGAAGAAGGTCAGACTGTGATGGGTGACTGTGAGTAGGGAGACTGTGCACACCAGAATTCAACCTCAGCTGGTTCTTTTTTTGCTGCTCTGATAAAAACAGGTAATGGTAACATTATTTTTCTAAAGGCAAAATCCTGTTCAGCAAAGCAGAAGTATTTATGATATTCTTTGTATAATTGTTAACAGAAATTATTTTTAAAGTTAGACATAAATTTTTCTACAAGCCTTAGTATGTTTGAAATTACTTTGAAGTTGTTTAATGTAATTAGCTTTCAGACATTATTTCTATATGTTAAAAATGTACTATGAAGAAGTAGAAACCTGAGAACACACTGAAATGGAGAGTGGGCTTGAAGAATTAAATGAATGTAGTCAGAGAGGATTATGTATTACCAAAAGGAAAGGTCCCCAGATCTGGGAACCAGTTTACTGATTCTTGTCAACTGAAATGAGTGAAATGAGATCTATTTTCCTTTTTTTCCCCTCTTCTTTCTTTCTTTTTTTTTAACTCCCCAGAAAAGGAATTGTGAACCTGAGCTATTTGTAGAAAAGGTGATTCAGTGAAAGGAGATGAAGTAGGTGTCTCAAAATCTGTGCTATTTTATAAATAAACCCATTAGAATTCTCCAAAGAGAAAAAAATAACATTATAGTATTACTAAAATGTGGAATCACCCACGTTAAGAAATGATGAAGCTCTTTCCAAAACCTGATCTGACCAGCCAAGTTGTTTGCCAAGGGTCAATTTACAACTGCCACACAAGGATCATTTTAATTACACTGTCCAGACAAGCCTCAAAAGTCCCATTTTCCCATTTGTTTATCTGAGAGAGTGTCACATAAATTGGCTGATCACTGTTTTCCTCAGCCATTTCCAAAGAACCCGCGGGGAAGAAGGGGAGAAGGGAAAAGAGAAAGCTGTCAATGCCTCACTCCTGAAAAGAAAAAAAGACAGACGTGGTGTCATGAAGAAAGCTGGATGTTCCTTGAAGAGGGGATGACGGAAAAGGGGTGCAATGCAGCTGGAACTGAGGTGTTGCTCTGGGATGGCAAAAGCGGGTCAGGTGGGGTGGTGGGATGGCCAGCTCCGGCAGCAGTGCACAGAGGGGATAGGGAGAGGGATAGAGGCATGGTGGGACCCTGCCTTGGCAAGGCAGCACAGCCCTGACCATAACCCTGCTCCTTCCACCTGCCCGGGGCTGGGCCGAGCGCGCCCTGCGCTTCTGTGCGGTGTGCGCGGTGGCCACCCAGCTCTGCTCAGGCAAATGAGAGGAAGCAGGTGTTCCAGAGGGGTGATCCCATTTACATGCATCTTATGCTGCATTATACAGGAATAAGTTTGACTCTTTGATTTCCTGATTGTAAATTTTCCTCCTGCTGACAGAAAGAGTAATTGCTGTGACCAGAATCAAACTGATTGCTTAAAATGTTGAAGCTGACTTTTGTTCCACTTCTACAATGTATACATTTCTGAAAAATGAGGTTTAGAGGGATAGATATGGTATTGGTGTTTACTAGAAGTATCTTTGAAATGCTTTGTAGTGCCAAAGTATATAGAGGGCTCATTTACTGTGTTGGAAGACTAAATGCAATGGGGCTGTTTCTGCAGAAATAAAATATATGTATGTTTTTATTTCCTGTTCTCTTACATAATCTTCTTATTAGTTTGAAACTCTCCAGGCATTCTGTAGGTGATAAAAAGAGAAGAAAAGTTATTTCTAGAAAGCTGAGAAGTTATTTCTTCTGGTTTTAAACTAAACATGCCAGCTTAAGCAGAAAGGTGTAACCACACTCCGCTTCAGGGACAGGATAGCAATCGGGCCAATAAATGAAAATAAAGGTCAAAGCAATTTCCATGAGGAGATGCAGCCGAAGGCCACTGATCCGTTCCCAGAGACACCCGCCGTGCTGTATCAGAGGGGATAGCAAGGAGGGCTGATGTTGTGAAGGGAAGAGCAGTCCCCAGAAGAAATCAGATGATGGGCTGTTCTCCAGTTTGCCTTGCATGCCTCTCCTGTGGGTTTAATCACACCCGTCCAAATCTTCTCCCACACAAAGTCATATGGGAGCAGGGAGGCAGCCTCATGCTTTCAGCTGTTCCTTGTCCGTGCAGGGCAGATACCCACATGGTTTGCTCCCAGCCCTTCTCTGTTCCTCTGTCCACTGACACTGCTATTAATATATACTCTGGTGCAAATCAGCACTGCATACTCCACACGTACTATCTGAATTTGAGTAAACTCAGTGAAAGATGGAGCCTTTGGGGGTTAATCAACCGCTCAAGTGAAAAAGGTTATTTTGATTAGGGTTTGGTAGGCTGAGTTCAGATGAATATTGTTGTAGATGCAGAGAAATGGGGTAATAATCCCCTGTGCATTCAAATACTTCATTTTCCTAGGTCTCTCCCTTGTCTGGCTGGCCATCCTTCCCCATCCCTTCCCACACTGCACATGTTGCACAGACACATCACCACTTTAGATGATAAGGAGGAAGATGGTCACGCAGCAGTTTCTCCTTCTAGCCTCTTTCCCAGAAACTGTGTCAGCTGAATAAACATTCCTCTCTGCTCAAGAAATGAGGAATGAGCTCACAACGAGGTTGATAAGGGTGGAATCCTCCTCCCCAACCCAAACCAGAGGTGGGGGCAGACCTATGCCCCTGAAGCCCTTCTATCCCTCCCCATGCTCATCTCCAGTCATACAGCAGGAAGAGGCATCAGCAAGCTAATTTCATATACTCAGCCCTGTATCACCTGGCCCTGGCATTATTCAAAGTGCCTGAAGAGCAGTTCTGATGTGTAATAACCTTGTTCAAGCACTTACTCAGCCCGCCTTACTCAAGCACTGTTATCTCATAGTTATCCTATACAATATTTATTATAATTACTATTAAATCACTGTAAATTTTATGGTGTGTTGGATTTGCATCCTTAAGAACATTAGGAAGAAGTAGTAAGAAATTTAGACCAGTACTAAGGACTCGTGGAAATCTTCCTACTCCATTTTTCAAAGCAACCCAAAAGAAAGCTAAGTCTAATAATATTTGGGGAGTTTCTTATGGAAAACTGTGAAAGTATCTGAATAATTTAATATTTACAGTGACCCTCTGAAAACCTTTAAAAATAGCTCACTCGGTAGACTAAATCTAAATGGCATCACACAGCCTTGTAAAAACAGATAAAGCATCACTTCACGGGAATGTATAAACAGAAAACTAATTTCTCCCTTTCTGTAGGGAGCACTGACAAAAGGGAAAGCTGTTGCGAAATATCTGCATGGCTGAGGAAACTGTGGTGTTACCACAAGGACTGAGATTAATGGGCACAAGCAAGGGGACAACATGGATAAGCAGTGAGCTGCAGAGATGGGAGATCTCTCCACAGCCACAGCTGCTCCAGGGGACACAGATGCTGCAAAAAGACTGGGACTTGCTTAGAAAATACCCTTTGCAGCATTCCCTCTATGAGACTAAGCACCAGCCTGCATGAATGTATTGTAGATGTGCAATGCCATTCTCTCCTCCCTATTTACCAGCCCCTCAGAGCAGTCATCTGTGGTGATTGCTTTTTGAGTTCCAAACATAACTTCCACAAATGCCATACCCTTGTACAGTCTTCACACTATTAATGTTCTGCTGTGCTTCCCTGTATTGCTGATGCTGTGAAAGCCTGTGTGCAGACCTGCTCCACCTGCAGAGGCTGGAAATGCAGGACAAAAGGCAGCTACCTTTATTCTGAAATGGACATCTGTGGTGTTTAAGCCACCTCTACACCATTCTCCTTTTGGTTTCACAAGTACACCACTAAAGTCTAGTTCGAATGAAGTGTGTGTGCAGAACTGTCTTAACAGGCTTAAACTCTGAAGTCCCCAAGACTATTTTATTAATTCTCCAGCAGCTTATAATGATGCCACTCAAGGGAACACAGCCTGTAAGAGAAAGGTATGTTAATTTTTTTATTGTTATACAGAGAAATTTAAATACATGGATTATTACACTTGCCTCATAACTGTGCATGCTACATGCAAAAAATGACAATAAAAATGAAGTCATGCTTTTTATAATGTGACTACTAGAATAATTTTATGTGAGTAACTACTATTTGGGATACATTTAAAATACTACAAAATTCTTAGATGGCTGTTTCAGCATACTGTATTAATCAACTCAGGCGTAATTGTATGATGGCCCAAAAGTCAAACTTTTCCTTAAGTTTCCTGACCTTGACCTGAAAAAAATGTTATAACAAAATTTCAGATTGGATTTCTTTAAGGCAACAGTTCCTCTTACCTAAACATACCTTTGAAATGGAGAGAAAGAGCTTGCTGATAAATGTTTCAACACCATACTTTATTAAAACAAGTTATTTCTGTTGTTTACTATGTGGTTAGGCCATGATGAAAAGCAGATCTTCACCAATACATTTTTGTGCAAATTCTTTACCTTTCTGTTTACAAAAGAAAGTGAAGTACCTTTCAGTGGTATTTGTCACAGAGCACTAGCAGCCAACAATGCACACTGTCAACTGCTTAAGGTTTCACTTCCTAATTAACTTTCCTAGAAGCAAAAGAACTGTCTGAAAACACAAAGCTCTCACATTTACCCTCCTGCCACTCCATCCTATTCATCCCCAGCCCCACGGCTGTGGCCACCAAGAGCAACAAAGTCCTGAAGGAGGGTCCCCACAGCCCAAAACATCAAGGGGGTAACCTGAGCAGCCTTACTACAGAGCAAATTAGTTATCTGCCTTAGTGGGGGCTTTTTTAAGAGATTATGACTCAATTGCAATTCCACCACGGACTCCTTGATGTTAATGCTTTTTTAAAACAAGCCATTTCTCTTTTTCTTTTTGCTGTATATAAAATCTCATTCAAATTCCATGGTTTCTTTCTAGGCTTCTTGAGTGAATGTACTCTCCTCAGGTACAAATCATCTTTTGTTCAACCAAAAAGCAAAAATACTAAACATAGCTGAAATTGTTATTGAGGGTGTTAAGAGCTACTTGTATGAGAGCAACAGAAAAACTATATTCCATGGACCAGCTCACAAGTATTTTTACGCTTTTCACTTAGAAAGCTGCTTTGATTTGAACAGTTCAAAATGCAGTCCAATACAAAAGTAGATATGAATCCGGTCTGTTTCAAACACAGTCGCCTCTTTCTTCCCATGGTTACTTATGGATCAGTTTTTGAGTATCGTGTATGTCTTTTAGAACATGATTGGTAAGTTCTTCAATAATTATCAAGGCACGAACCAGCTGAAAAATGCTGAACACAGATGTTGAACATAAATATTATTTCACCAACTTTCTACGAATAAGCTTTGGCTAAATCTCCTCCTCACAATGTGCCCCATCTTCTGCTGTGCATTGACCCTCAGGTTGGACCAGGCTTTTATTACTCTTACCGTTGTTTAAAAGCAACGTTCGCATGAGTCTCAAAGGCACAGAAAACCGACATGTTTTGACTTTTCTACTGTAAGTTACTTTCATGTCAGGATGATGGTAAATTATTAATTGCATTATACCTTGAATGTCTCCAGATGACTGTAGATTGTGAAGCTCTTATAAACACAGGTTTGCAAGCTGATCGACCCAGCCCACATTCTGGTAGCTAAATTGCAAAATGACAGATTCATCAACTGAATGAGCTGCTATCAGATAATATTAGCTGGCAGATGTCTCAAAAGAAATAGTCGACGTCTGCAGAGCTCTGGCAACTAACTGTTTACAGGTCCAACACCTGCTTCAGTGATAGTATTTATTTCACAGATCGTTTTAATGGCCATTTTCTGCAGCACACAAAATACTTAGCCTTGAAGGTAAAAAGTTCAGCGCCAGCCACCTCTCCACTGCAGCGTACAAAGCAGCGAGAGAAGAAAGGGAGACAAAGCGCTACAGAGCCGGGTGTTGAGTGATTTCCCTGCCTCCGCCGCCACCCAGGTGAGTCGGTGCACAGGGAGGGGGTGGCAGCCGGGCCGCCCGGCCCCAGCACCGCCCGCCGAGGGGCTCCTCGGTGTTTGCTGACAGCAAACGGGGCTCTTTCACACGCCGGGAGCAGAGGCCAGCGGTGGCACGAGGCTCTGCCGATGGCAGGTCACAGCTCCTCTCTCCCCACGGTGCTCCGAGGGGTGAGCTGTGCCCGGGCGATGCTGCTCAGCCGCTCGTAACAGAGCCACTTTTACAGTAGAAGAGGCAATGACACTAATAACCACTAATCCTCTCAAAGGCTTTCTGGTCTCTTGCCAGGTCAGCTTTAATAAACCGTGACTATAAAAAAGTAAAAAACTTTGGAGGACTGCGTTACATAACACAGCAAACTTTATGAATGCATCAAATCCAGTCCCCTAAAACCAGGCAGGATAGCTGCTTAAAAAGCTGCTTGCTCACGGATAGCATGGGCCATCTGCTTAGGAAAACACGGCTAGCAAGTAATCACACAAGTAGCAATCTGATTTCTGGTGTGTTTGTCTCACTGAATGGTTCAAGTCACCAAACCCACAAGCATCGTATTTCAATGGCAAGCCAGAAGGACTTAGATTCCCAGTGATGTCAAATATGAGGTGGATAGATAGACTGTGCTCTAAGCCCCATTTCTCCTGCAGAATCATGAGCACATTAATGGCCGTAAGCCACTCCAATGCAATGCTTTCATGCCACTAAATAGTGAGCTCTGGGCTTAGGTACCTCAAGTAATCAACAGTCTAGACACATAGTGAAGATTAATAACATGACTCCTTTCTATAATTAAACAATATTTATATAAGAAAATACCATAAATATATTAAGAGCAGGAAATCACATTTTTACTGGGATAAGTCCAGATGTTGCTTCCTAACTGCAAACTATAAAATGTGAAATGCAGTGGGTACTACTGAAATCAAGCTATCTAAATTAAATTAATGAAGGCATTTCCTATTCTGAGAGTTTGAAAAAAAGAAGACAGCTGTTAGGGTAAGCAGGAAAAATTACAGAAGTGAAAACCTTACGAGGTAGCCCACTGAACAAACATCTTACACTTTGTATTGAGGAACTTTCAATGCATTTTTAAACAAGGAACTTAAAAATTTCCATACCTGCAAGGTAATATTTTTGAGAGCACCTGAGTCATCTGAGAGCACATGAAGCAAGGTATGCCTTCTGTCATGGTAAATGGCCTGATAAATACCCATGAGCCCCTCAAACTCAACAGTTGTGCTTAATCCTCTCCGCAAATTTGTGGGGTTCCTTTCTTTCCCTACCAGACTAATTCTCACAGAGGTACAGTTCACATTTGCTTACATAGCAGTTGCATGCAGACAATGTCCCCACCATGTAACCTTTCTCCCTCACAGGCAGCAAGTGACACTGCTGCAGTGCCAGGATACAGACATTTAACACAGTGCTATGATGTCACAAGGAAAAATTTGGTGTAAAGAAGCTATGCCTGGCAAAACAGATTATTACAGATTCGTAACAGCTCGCTGAACACCACACTCCACACAGAAAAAAGATTATCCTTGCTCATAGGAGCTTGTACTTTAAACAGGCAACCTGGCAGAGGAGGGCTGCTTTGTGTCCTGAAACACTTTGCTTTCCCTCCCTCGCTCCAGTCTGCCACTGGTGTTTTCCCAACCTCTAATTAAACCTGACAGATATAGATATATATTTGAAAAATCCCAGGTGTCCAGCAAAAAGATGCAAAGAACTTCGTTTCATTGGCTAAATCACAAAATGTTCAAATTAGGGAATACACCTCTATTTCTACAGAAGAGTTGCAGCACCAGAGTCTGACACCCATTTTCGCATCTGAAGATCAGGCTACACCTGTCTTGTGCCCCTCCTCAAAGGACCCTTCTTCCAGACTGCAGCTAGACAAAGAGAGGGAATTTCCATTTTGTAGGATATTGAGTTCCAGCTGAAATATAAAATGCATATTTAGAATTTCTGACATTTTTTCCATCTGTAATGAAGCAGAGCAGCTGAGTGCATCAATCCTGGACCATCTGAGCCTTGGCATGGTTCAGGATCAGGGTCAAGCCAGGGGCTCAAGCAGGTCCCAGGTTACCAACAGATGGGCACCCTTGGCAGGTGCCTCCATAACTCCTGGCACTGCTACCCCATCCCTCCAAAGACAGACAGGCAGGAGCATCACAATTCTCACAGCAGCTGCACCCCAGCTGCTGCTGGGCATTCAGTGCCCTCTTGCTTTTTTCCCATTACATATTGTGGCTTTTGAGTTATTTGGGTTTTTTACATTAATGTTTTTGTATTTCCTATACAATGGATGGATGCTGGGGAGACAGAGGGAGAGTGAGAATATCCAGATGCTTGTATGGACTTTTCAAGCCACAGTCTTTAGAGCTTGGGTTTTGCACTGGTGGGAGGAAGGGAAACCAAACCCCAATATTCTGTTACTGTCGTAAACTCCTCGAATTCTCCCACTTTCAATACTTCTAAAATTAGGGTCATGCACCATTGCCTCACTATATCCTTTTCACTCTGCTCTTTATAGATATTCTATATGAGGCAAGTCTACAGTTTCTGTCATCATTAGAGGATTTCATGACAAATGGGCTATAAGCCTGAACCTTTAATCCTTCCTATTCATGCAAGCGTAGAGACCCCAGGGAGCGCTCGCATCGTATTCTCACGGATGAGATTCTCTCAGTGTGAATCTCTTTCCTCTGAGGATATTCAACATCCACCTCATCAATGGTAGCTTTCTGAGGGGAGGTCTCTAAAGCACCTTCATGTAAATCTTCACACTAATGAAGTAGTTATGGACAAAAAATGCATCCAGGCAAAATCCCTGGACACATGGAAGACAAATAGCAATACTCCTGTTGCCATTAGGCCATGCTGAGCAGATCACATTGTACAAATGCTACACATGGAAATACTGTCAGTGCATCCCTGTTTAAAAATATAATACCCATCTTGGTATTCCTATTATTTCCTGGTCCATAACATCCTGATCCAAGAAATCCTGAATTTCAGCTTTCCTAGAAAGCATTTTAATAAGCTTAATGCTCCTCCCATCATATCCCTTGAGAGCAGAGAGATTAGGCTGGATTTTCAGATAAAACAGTCATTATCTGGAGAAAAATTAAAATATCAACAATGAATTTCATAGGTAGAAAACTAAAAAAGAAAACCTAGTTAAGATTATATTTAGGAAAAAAAGTCAAATTCATTCAGTAAGAAATGCATGGGCAAGGCCCTTAAGCACTCTATATAATAAGGTGTAATAATGTGAAAAAATAATTATGCAGTTATGATAAAATGATTTTATTGGACAGGTTCCAGATAAGATTCAAGTTATTTTTAAAGATATTTTATGCATTTTTCACCTACTGATGCTCCTAAAGATATAGTTAATGTTCTGCTTAACTGCGTAAATTGTCATTTAAAACTTTTTTTGCTTAATTTCTCTCTTACAAACAGGTTTAATACTGCATCAAAGGCACACAAAACTGCTAGACCTGGCCAAGTCATTGATGTGCCTTTGAATTAGATTGGTCATGCCTGAAGAGCCCAAAGTGTCTGGAACTCGCTGCTATTTCTGACCTTTATAGTTGTCTGTGGAGTGTGTGATTGGATGGAGAGCCCTGAATCAGTGTCTGGACCTCTGACTGTGCTCTTGCATCATTTCTCTGAACACAGTGAGATCATATGGGCCAAGCAAGAGAAACATCAGGCACTGTCCCTCTCATAAGCACTATATACACATTATCTGTAGGTGAAAGGCTGTCAGTGGCAGAGTCACCTGTAAGACCATGAGGATTTTGTAGCTTAACTTATCCTTACGTGCACACTGCTCCAGTGGCAACAGAATCAGTGAGTTTGGTTTTCTACAGCCCTGTGTCCTTTGTCCCCTATTTACTGTTCCTCCCCACAATCTCAGCCGATCTCTGAGGGACAGCCCAGAGAGCAACAAATAGTAGGGGCTGGTGACCTGGGCAGGTTGCATGTGCCATTTGGGCAGCCCAGGTCTTCTAGACTTTCCGGCAAAACAGCTGCATTGATCCAAGTCATTCATCTCAATGAAATGCTTTCTGGTAACTTGTCGGAGGCTGCTCTTTCTCCTACATCTGGTTAACTTTGCTAAAAAAGTAGTGAAGCATTCAACAGTTAGGAAACATTGACATTCATTTTGCCTGCATAACTAAAATTTAATTAGCTTTTTACTGTGTTTATTAGATATGGGTATTTAGGTGCAGGATCCCTATCCCTTTCAATTCAGAGCAAATGTTTTAGAAATTGATACAAATTATGAAAGGAAGACTCTTCCCTTCTTTGAAAGACTATTTCCTTCCTTGAAGACATTAAATTTTATGTCATGAAGATAACAAAGAGTACAGTCTTGAAACTAAGGCCATATTTACAGTCCTGATAGCAGAGCCTGGTGGGATTCTGAATGAAGGATGTTTTTTTTTCCAAAATGTCAAAAATATGAAGAAGTAAATACTTAATAAACTGATTTCTTAAAGCTGAAAAAGTTGGATAAGAACTTTCCCAAAACAACACTTCCCCTGCAGGATGCAAGTAATCTTCACTTGGGTGAAAAAAAAAAAAAAAAACATGAAAAAGTAGCCAAAGTTTAGCAAAATTTTCTGAGAACAAGATTGAAAATATGTAGCATCAGCAAAACTGTGTGTAATAGGAGTTAAAAACAACACTGCATAAAAATTTAATCATAAACTATTTCTTCAAATGTATCCTGCGCAAAATATCATTTTGCACAATGCATTGCAGCTGAACTTTTTTTAAGCTAGAGTGTAAAACAGACATAAACGTTAAACTTGTCCAAGGATCACATCTTTAACTACAGATCCAATTTACATCTAATTTTAGCTTAGAAACTGGTTGGAAGATTTACTTGTGAAATGCCAGAAAACTTATCCAATGTGAAGTATGGCAAATTGCTAAGGACTGGCTGCACTTTTCATAAAAACCTAGAGATTTAATCCCTTCAGAGCAAATCTTAGTCTTAAAAATGTCATCACACTTGGGCCTTCCAGCATGCTTTATAATTTACTATTATTTATTGATTCCTACATATGCAGACTCTGCTAGCAGAAGAGAATCCTCAGTATCATAAACTAGGTGAGTATAGAAAGAGATAGAATGACTAACTCCCAATGTTACCAGCTATTATTAATTAGTTCTTCCCTGATCAAATTCACTTGCTTTAAAGCTTCTTAATTATTAAATGGTGCTTGCTAGTTCAAACTAATCCCAAATAAGAAAAAAAAAATGTTTAGTTGTGCAGTAGAGATTAAAGGGCTTCAATGTGCTCACTGTTAACAGGAAGTAAAGAAAATACATTTCTTCATCAAATCATTTCCACAAAGCCTCATATATTTCATCAAAAATGGCCATTAGTGTTATTTCAAAGACGTGCCTGTGGTTTCTGCTAACTACTTATTACACAGCCATCATTTTGTAATATAAACCAATGACTTGGTGATAAAGTGCACCAGTTGGAAACATAAACAGATGCATTATGGATAACTGAAGTACTGCTTTCTCTTCTACAAATTCATTCTATGTCACTTAAAAGGAAAAATCAAAGGAACCTTATGTTTAATAATATTTAGATATTCAGGATATGCCTAAACTTAGCAAATTAAAGCAGTTCCAATATTCTATGTTGTAGAATACTGAATTCCAGGTTCAAAAATCAAATGAGATGGAAAATGCCTATGATCCCTTGATAAGCATAGCTAGGAATGAATTGGCATATGGAGGAAATAGAAAAGCCAAAAACAGCAAGAGTTGTGCTGTGCAGGGCTTTTGTAATGACTTTGTGGCCCTATTTCCCAGATTATGTTTCCAGTTTTTGAAAATCAGACAGGCAAGGAAGAACATTTTGAAAAATCAAATTCCTCTGCAGAACTATCAGCATGTTTTTATAACTATCCCATGGTAATGCAGACCCAATCCTAAAACACATACAAAGCATGTAACCTCACCAGCAAGATAATGTTCTTGCCCCTAGCAGTGCCTTCAAGGAAAATAGCACTCCAGCTGTGCATCAGAGCTTGCCTGTTTGATGATATGGACAATCTCCTATTCGGGTTAGTTTAAGACATTTAGACCTTTACTCCTTAATGCTTTAAAAGAAACCTGCAAAAATTTATCATCCTTGGCCTTGTAGCAAGGGATGAGTTGATTGAACTACTCTCAGAAGGGAATTTCTATGTATCATCTCATATTTTAAAAGAAAAATAACTAGAAACCAGCAGAGAAAAATCCATTTTTCTGGACGGTCTCCATTAGCTCTCTTACAAATTGTCCCTTTAAATTTAGCCCCAAGAACAGCACCCTTCTCATGAGACATTTCCCAGTGGAGGAGAGGCTTCCTTTGCAACACTTTCAACATGGCCTCCTGCAGCATCCTTATATCCAAGCTAAGTCTTTACAATCCGGATGGCTGGACTACAAGATGGAGAAAAAACTGTTTGAATTGTCCATTTCAAAGGGTAGTTGTTACTGAGTAGTACCCTATGTAGTGCCTGGTGAGGAGTTCCTCAAGGCTCTATCTTGGGACATATCAGGAAGATTAGAGACACCAGATATAGATTGAAAAAAGAGGGATTCGATCTGAATATATTAAAAAAAATCTACCAGCAAATAATTTAGCCCTGTAATAGGTTGCCCCTTGACGACATCACGTTGCCTAAAGCCCGTCAGAGGATCCTGGGCAACCCTGTTTTCCAGAGGCATCCATAATTTTGGCAGTCCTTTTCAAGTGTTTGCAACATGAACAGCCATTTGTGTCCTAACTATGTCTTTGGCCAGGCACAAAAAAGACAAAGCAAAACCTCCTATGTCTGGCTAAGACCAATGCTGTGTCTCATCAAGAGCTGCAAAGCACCTCGTGGATCTCGGCACCAGCTTTATACACAGGTTGAGGAAGTGAAATGGAAAAAAATTATCACAGAAGTTATCCAGGCCTCAAACGAACAAGAAATTAAATTAACCAGCAAAGTTCATAAGGATCACTGTTCACGAGAGAGAGAAACTGCTAAAATACACCTTTAATTGAACCAACAGCAAATGCAGAAATACTTTATAGCTTCTGAGATGTCCCAAACTTGCACAACAGTTAACAGGACCACAAGTGAACAAGAACTTTTCCACAAATCTGATGTTGACAGTTTTCGCAATTTCTACTTTTTATTTCTTTCCTTTAATCTATGAGGATTTTCATATTATAAACAGTTTATCTTGTCTGTGTGTGTTGTTCCGTACAATGATCTAAGGCCACTTTGTATCAACAAAACTCCAAGACAAAACAAGACCCAAATTTGTTTCACATTAAATTCTGATTTTTTTTTTTCCCAGCATGTTTTACAGAAACAAACAGGCAAACAAATACATAGAACTAAAAAAACTCCAACACTTTCTTTTTAGCAAAACCTGTAAATCTTGCTATTGCTTTTTCTGTGTCTGGTATTTTGGAAGACTTTTTCTTTTGAGAAAACTGAAAATGTCATATTTTGTTCAGAATATTTCAAGTAATAGATAAATAAACAATAATTTGCAAAACTGGCATATCCAACTGACTTCCAACTTCACTGTTTCTCTGTTTCCTCTACTGCATCCTGGTTGAAAGCACCAGAGGAGAAATATTAGGAGTTAACACTTCAATTGTTGCCAGTGCTACCTTGCCTCTCTTTCTCCAATACTTTAAAGTGAAAGTAAAGACCAAGTAAAAATGCGGAGTGCTAATTAACCATTAAACAATCACAAGGCAGTTTCCTGCACTACATCTCCAGACCCATTGCTGGAAAGGAAACTCTCTGACTCCAGTAGTGTGATGAAGCAGCAAGGAGAGGAGGGATGGACCAGGGCAGTATTTGGTACCAAACACTGAAAGTACATGACAGTGTGCATACGTGTAAAACACCTGGTTAACTTTTAAAGCAAAGAAAGAAAAAAGGGGGAAAAAAGGTTAAATTAAAGCTCTTAACATTAATTACTTAATGAAGACTGACAAGAGTCTATGTAGCAGGGTCATTTTATATTAAGAACAAACAGTGCCCTCTGTGGTTTAACAGAAAATGTGGTGTTGATTTCTTCTGTATTGTATTTTTAAACACAGAAGCTAAGAGCACCCAGAATTGCCCTATTTAGTATAATCACTTAGCTCGATGAAAATCCTCAGTCATTTTAGTATGCTTGCCTCAGGAATGCAGATTACAAGTAGCAAACAGAAAGTAATCCACAAATAGCTTTAGAATCCTGTTTGAAAAATTGGTCTGTGAGCTATGTAGGTCTAAAAGCCAAGTGAGTACATTATGATCCAAAAAAGTGAACGATTTTTTCAAATGATTTATGTAAACTAAGAAAGAAAAACTCACTTTAAAACAAACTTGAGCGTGTATTGTTGATATGATCACATTTTAGAATACACTAAGTGTTCCAAATGGCCCTCAGATCAATTTTGGGAAGTAAACAAAGCTCAGCTTTCAATGAGATTTAGGTTTTAAAACACAAGAAATTAGGTATAGGTTAATTCAAACATTCATTAAATCCAGACTGCCATGAGTTATATTCCATGGTCTAAAGTGATGACTAACGCAGATAACAGTCATGCTTATGCAATCTGTTACAGATAATATGTTAAGCAAAATAGTTTGCGCAAACTCTAAAATAAAGGATCTTTCCAGTTAACAAAAAAGCCAAAATTAAAACATAATTTGAAAGATGCATTTTGTTCTATCTTTGAAATCAGAGACTGTGTCCACATTTTATACACACACACACAAACGCGCAAACACACACACGCACAAGCACACACACACACACATTATTTTAATAGATGCCAGATGGGAAAAGTGCTTGACATCCAGTTTACTTTCAGCAGCGAAAGTGGTGGCCTCGCCTTCGAGCTTGCAATGGAGCACAGCCCCCGCTGGGCCAGTGGCACTGTGGCTCCAGGACCTGGTGTGACAAACTTGGTCACGGAGGAGCAATGCCAGATAGGACACATCCTGGAAGCACCTATTGACCTGGGGAAGAGGAAGCAGCCAAAATCAGTTCCCATCCCTTGCAAGAAGACAAGTCTGCAGATGGAAGGAGGACACAGCCCAGGGGTCTCAGCAATCTCAGCCTCTCCTTTCGCAAGGGAGCCTTTGGAGGATTGAAGAGTTGTTGGGCATTTCCCACACGGTTTGCTTCTCCCCTGATCCAGCTGACCTTTGACTCCCCCTCTGTGGTTTGGATGATAGCAATGGGTCACACCTCTGCAGACCCAGGGCAGGGATGATGGTGAACTGCTGAGCCCCAATGCGGGGTCCAAACCCCTCTGTGTAAGGCACTACAATTTTTCCCACTATTAGCATCTGGAAAAGTCATCCTTGATGACAATTTATAGTAACTTGTGTTTACGCTCCTACAAGCTCCAACCTGTGCACCAGGACCACTCTGGACACTCTGCCAAGCTGAAAGGTGCTGCCTGGCGCCCAAAGAACTTGCAGTCCCAGCACAGGTGACAGCAGAGGGAGGTGGACTCCCTTGAGTACATGGCACCTGACCATGCTGAGCGCACATCAACTGCCCAAAACTTTGATAGGTACTGTCTAATCTGCCTTTGGAGGAGATACAAGGAAAACCGTAACTTCCCACAGCCCAGTTCCAGTGGTTAGTCATCTGAAGCCTTGATGTGTTGTTGTCACAGGCAGCAGGATGAGACCTGCTGAAGCAGCTGGAGGAATGGCAAAGCAGGTTTGCAATACAATGAAGCTATTACCATACTTCATTCATGGCTGCTCATAAAAGACTCTGAAGATGTAAAGGGTAATATAAGCACTGAGTGATATTGTTAGTGTTTCAAAAGCTACTTTGGCTTTTAGGTTTGATACATTTACAGCCTGCAAAAAAGGCTTAATACTGTCCCATAGCTGGAAAGACATTAGTGGACAGAGAGTGCAAAATGAACTCACAAGTATCTATCAAAACAATTCTATTAATTTAGAATAGGTGTATTGTGAAGTATTATAGTGTAAAGTAGTATTAGAGTTAGCTGGATGTCTGAGATGGATATGGGAAGATGAAGAAATTAAATATTTATTTTACTACCCTGGATGTCACTTTTGTTATGATATCTGGGTGTAGAGTGCTTTTCTGGCTGGGCCTTTCTATAAACTCAGCAGCGCAGGGCACAGCACAGACCTGTCTAAATGATCTCCAGAGGCAGTTTCACTTTGCCAATTGATGTTGATATAGGTGCATGTATATAGAACCTCCTGTTGTATTGTCCCAGCACCTCTTTATCCCCTGGCATGAAACTTCAGCACCTAAGCCTTGTGGCACCTGGGAGCATTTCCCAGTTCCGAAGAAGTGGTTGCTTTGTCTGAAAATTCCAGGGAAAACATTTTGAAATTACTATTCTAGGCTTGTAGTTTTGCCAGACAGAGCAGGTTCTACAGTCCAGTGCAGTGTTACCTTCCCTTTCACCAATTTCTAATGTCAGTGGAACATCCCTGAGTTGTGACTCAATTAACCTTTATAGAAAAGGGGCACTTTAAACATAAAAGAAAAAAATTAGAAAAAGAGGTTGGGCCAGTGGACACTCCATCAAAACAAAAAAATTAATAAGCATATAAAACATAAAATATATATATATATAAAAAAAAACAGTTTGAGCTGCTATAGCAGAGTCTCATGGGAGCTGTGGGCAAATAATTTCCTGTCTCCACTTTCATCCATGGCTGCATTCCTTGGCAAGACCTCATCTCCTGGGGTTCCAGAAAGACTCCTAGGATACACTGTCATATCCTCACTGGGAATAGGATCCACTGATAATATCTGTGAAAGATATAGGGACAGAAGAAACAACTCTTAATCAGAGAAAACCAAAATATTCTAAAATCATTGTTCACAAAAAAACTAAGACATAGAAATCCTTAATCAATATATTTAGAATTGTTTGGTTAGTAATTTGGATACTATAGCACAGAAGAAGGAAAGAGACATAATAAATCTTTTATTTATGGGATTAGATTCTCATTTTGTTGAAACCTCAGGCATCTTAGTGAAAAGCCACCCTGTAGGCCAGCTGGGAGTATAAAGGCACCTTGATTCTTACAGAGAGCCTGAGGCTTCTCTTTTTCTCGTTAATAAATATCTAAATATATGTTCCTATCAGTTTATTTCCAATTTTCTCATGAGCTGTTGTCATAGTTTAATCCCAGCCAGCAGCTCAACCCCGCGCAGCTGGTCTCTCACTTCCCCACAGTGGGATAGAGAAGAGAATCAGAAGAGTAGAAGTGAAAAGACTCATGGGCAGGGATAGAGACAGTTTAATGGGTAAAGCAAAAGCTGTGCACGTAAGCAAAGCAAAACAAGGAATTAATTCACTGCTTCCCAAGGGCAGGGAGGTGTTCAGACATCCTCAGGACAGCAAGGCTCCAACATGTGTAACAGTAACTTGGGAAGACGAACGCCATCACTCCAAACATCCCCCCTTTCCTTCTTCTCCCAGTTTTATATACTGAGCATGACACCATGTGGTCTGGAATATCCTTTCGGTCAGTTGGGATTAGTTGTCCCGGCTGTGTCCCCTTCCAACTCCTTGTGTACCCAATTTGGGGGTAGTATGAGAAGTAGAAAAAGCCTTGATCTGTGTAAGCCCTGCTCAGCAATAATGAAAACATCCCAGAATTATCAACACAGCTTTCAGCACAAAACCAAAACACAGCCCCATACTAGCTACTGTGAAGAAAATTAACTCTATCCCAGCTGAAACCACCACAACTGCATGTTCAAAGTGTTGCAGGTAGCACAGGTGGTTTCCTATGGACAGCAAGAGATCCATCAGGGTAAATTGAAAGTAGTCCTTAAAATGTGTTTAAAGAATAACTCAGTATCAACAGGCACAGTCAGCATGAGCTCACAAAAGGAAAGACCTGTTTAATTAATTTGATTATCCTTCTATAATATGGTCACATACCCAATGGATGAAGGGAAGACTGCGGATACAGTTTTTCTGAATTTTAGCAAGGCTTTTGATACTGTCTCTCAAGTATCCTTCAGGACAAATTGTCCACCTTTGGGATGAGCGGGTTCATGGTGAGCTGGCAATGAACTGTCTGAAAGGCAGAGCTCAAAGGGTTGTAGTGAGTGGGGCTACATGTGCCTGGAAACCTGTCCCAGCAGTGTTCCTCAGGGCTCAATTCCAGGGGAATTGAGGGACGAGACACCTTGCGGAGGGCTCTAGATAGCTTATAGCATTGAGCAATGATTAATGGGATGAAATTCAACAAGTTTGAATGCTGGATCCTGGACCTGGGACAGAGTGGCTGGGGGTCAGCCCTGCAGGAAGGGATCTGGGTGCGCTGGTTGGCAGGAGGCTCAGTAGGAGTCAGCAGTGTGCCCTGACAGCCCAGAGGACAAACCCCTCCCTGGGCTGCATCAAACTCAGCATCACCAGCCGGTCACAGAGGTGACTGTCCCGCTGTACAGCCTTGGTGCGGCCTCACCTTGAGCTCTGTGTGCTGCTCTGGGCCCCACAGCTGAAGAATGATGGTAAAGGATGTGAATGGGTCCAGAGGAGGACAATGAAGGTGGGTCCCTGTTTGAAGGGACTGAGGATTTTGGGCTTATTTCATTTGGAGAAAAGGAGGCTGAGAGGTGACCTCACAGCTCTCTACAGCTTCCTGAGGAGGGGACAAGGAGAGGGAGATGCTGATCTCTTCCCTCTGGTATGCAGAGATAGGACATGTGGGAATGGTTCAGAGCTGTACCAGGGGAGGCTTAGACTGGACACAAGGATGCATTTTCTTACTAACAGGGTGGTCAAACACTGGAACAGGCTTCCTAGAGGTGATGGATGCCCCAAGTCTGTCAGTGTGCAAAAGGCATTTGAAAAAGCCCTTAACAATATGGTTTAACTTTTGTTCAGCCCTGAATTGGTCAGGCAGTTGGAAAAGATGATCACTGAAGGTCCCTTCCAACTGGAACTATTCTATTCTTCTCTATTAAACCAATCCTCTTCACATATGAGCATATGCCCATCTGCACTTGAGGAGAGCCCCTTCATGTCACTGAAAAGAAAACAAAGTTTAAAAATGAACACAGCACAGAGAAGGAGCTAGTAATTCACCTGCTCTGTCTTGTTTACACAAAGGATGCTCCTAAAACAAAGCTTTTTCAGCACTAGCCATTTGGCTGCCACAGCAGTCTCAAGTGACACTCTTCAACCAAATGACAGTCTTCAACTGTGTCTCTACAGATGCAACCCCGTAGCTTCACTTATTTCATAGGCATTTGCCTGATGCTTAGCTGAAAATCACTATTTCCTTTTTGCTGTATGCCAGTATAGATTACAAACCAGACCAGTGGGCCTGCTGAAGTCACTTGAGGATTGAAAAGGTTAGGATGTGTCCTGCAGCAAAGGCAAAGGTAGAAAGCAACTCTTCAGAGCAGCTGCCCTAATCACAGGACTATTCTTTCTCCTCCTACAGTCTTCTTTAGCATTTAGTCCAGTTTACTGATTTCTGCAGCCAGAGAAGCAAATACCCTACAGACAAGAGCCTCCTTCCCTGAAAAAACCCCAATCTACCTCTTGGGCATGACTATACTATACCCTGAATGCTTCATGGGAAAGGATGACTACAAGTTTCCTCATTTCACACAAATTCAAGGGAGAAAAATTATTCACAGTAGTTCCAAGTTTTTGAGCAATTGCTTTTTCAGCTTTAGATCCAATTCTTTCACTAAAATTATGTGAGTGATTAGGGTTGGGGAAAGGCTGTTTGACTTTGCTAGCTTGGATTTTTAAGAGAGAGAAAAAAAGTTAAGTAACATCCTATTAGTAGTCCCATTGGTTAGGGCTTGTGGGAACGAAGGCTTTGAAGTCAGTGCTCTGCCTTGTGACCTGAGGGAAGAAGGCCCCAGAGCAAGAATGATGCATACCTGTTCCACCAGGACTGGACCATGACAGGATCAGACATCCAAAGGACTAGAACACTTTGCAGATTTTCTCTGGACAAGGAAGACTAGCAGTATGTGGGAAGCACATGTCCGTTCAAAGCTTCACAGCATACTCTGGTGGTCACTGACACACAGCATAACCTCACTTGACCCAAAACTTTTCATCTGGTCTCCAGCTCAGAACAGATACATTCTCTTTGCTGCTCCAGATTCCTTAGCATTTCATTCCTTCCTCCACATTCTCCCCTATTAGTTCCAGCCTTCCAGACTTAATTACAAACTCAGCTATTAATCCAGTAGATTAATATATTTATTTCATCAGTGTGGCTTGGTATGTTCTTCTGCTCTGATCTTCGTTATAAAGATAACACATAAAATTTCTGTATAATAATTGTTTGAATGAGACCATAACTTCTTCTAGAAATTCTGATTTTAATGTGTCCACTGAAGAAAAAGGGGCACACTCAAGTAACATAGCTCAAAAGGTTAAAACCACTTTCTAAAAATATTTGAATCTTATTACTACTCCAAAACTGTCAGCCTGCAGCTTAGGTTGTTTTGTCTCATACTTTACCAGAGCTCTGACTCCTAGCATTGCTTACCTGGAGCCTTCAGGCAACATAACTAACAATTCTATGTAGTGAAAGTACCTCAAATCTTTACCTTAAATTCTAACTTCCCTTTTCATTTAAATAATCAGATTGAACCCCATGAGTCTTTCACCAGAAGATCTAACCTTTTACCACTTTAAATCTCCCTGTACCTACCTGTCCTCTTTGTACAATGAAGGATCTGATCAGCACAAGTAGGAAATTACCTTGCCTGACAGAATCCTTTGCAGAGTTACTTCCGACAAGTTGGAGCTGCTATCTCACAAGAAAGGCTCATTTTCTATTTTCCTAGAGGTGTGGCATTACATTCACGGTGGGCTTGATTCAGAAGACCCATCTCTTTTTTTTTATTAGGTGTCTGTCTCTCTCACTTACCACTCCCAGTTTCCACATTGGTTGGAAACCTTCTCTGCAATGATTTCCTTTCAGATCTTCAGTTCAAAAAATTGAAGAAGACAGGACCTAGAACACCAAGATGCAACTAAAAATAGACATGTTCAGTAGTGGTAATCCACTTATTAAAATACTATAGCATCTAATCCATTTAGTTCACTGCAGGGAGTAAATTAGGTTGTTCTTGATTAAAATGCTACACAGAATATTATCAACATTTTCTATTACTTGCTTTTCAACCAAATTTTATGTTTATGACAAAAAAAAGCCCCACCAAATGACAAGTTAGTTTCAGAGGTTTTCCCTGGAAACTACGGGTTTGAAATCAATTGTATTAACTTCCTCCTTTATTTATTGATAATTTCATCAACAATTCTGGCATTTTTTATATGATCAGTTTAAAGGTAAAAGACTTAAAATTACCTAGGCTGCGATTTTACCCCTATGTTGTGGTATATCTTCAATTTTTGCTGTGTCCTCTAACACTTTACACTGGTCCAAGATTTACTGAAAAGTACCATTAATCATTCAAAGAGCTCTTCGGCAAGCTCTTATAAAACTCTCAGATGCAAATTATCTAGATGTCCTGATTTTAAAATGTCTAGCTTTAGCAGCTGCTGTTTAACATCCTTTGAGAAATGTTGGACTGGAAAGTGTTTCAGTATCAGGATCAGCATGTAATATGACTAATTCACATGGCTTTTCTCCAAAAACATAACTGAAGTATTTCACAGAATGGACAAGTTTGGAAGGGAGCACAGTGGGTCATCTGGTCCAACCTCCCTGCTTAAGCAGGGTCATCCCAGAGCACATGGCACAGGATTGTGTCCAGATGGTTCTTGAATATCTCCAGTGAGGAGATATCCACCACCTCTCTGGGCAGCC
>VZTE01005400.1:0-14416 GCA_013397775.1 Eulacestoma nigropectus | reverse complement strand
TCTCTCTCCTGTCCAGCTGCAGAAGGGATGCTAGAGAGGCTTTGGTGAGTGTCTGGCATCCAGCCAGGGTTAACCCACCATGGGGTTAGGTAGCATGCCCACATGAGCAGACCAAGCAGCATTACGACCAGTGGCTCTGTACCTAATACAACAAATGCTTAGATCAAATCGTTTCCAGCTCACTCAGGGCAGATCTGTTATTATCTCGACCCTTCAAGCCCTACACTGGGAGACAAATAAGGCTGTTGTGGTTTAGGAATGGTAGTCCCCAATTCAGTGCCCTCACTGAGACTCTACCAAACTACACACTGCTCTCTCTTGCTCCCCCTCCCTGCTGCAGTGTGCTGGAGAGGAGAATTGGAGGAACGGAAGGTAAAGATCATTGGTTAAGATAAGAGCAACCTACTTGGAACAGCAATGAGATACAAAACCAAAGGGTGACAGCAACAATACTAATGTCAGAGGGTATAAGAAAAGAAACAATTCACATGGAAAAAAACCCCCAGATAATAGACAATATTAGACAGCTCCCTCTGCGACATTTTCTTGACCAGAAGAACTCCTTTTCTCCAGAATAGGGTCCCTTTCTCCTGCTCCTGGCAGTGATGTGATGTGGTATGGAATAACCTAGCCATACTTCCTTCTGGCTACCGCAAAAAAGTAACCCTGCCCTGGCCAAAATGAGGACATATCTACTGGCTTCAGCATCTAACACCTAGCGATGAAAAAGAAAAAAGCTTCTTTTCCCTACTTTTGATGTTGTTGCCCCTTGGAGCCCCGGCTGACCAGCCCTGAATATCAAGAGCCCAGCCAGAGGGCACCAGAGCTCTTTCCTGCTGCACCGGCAAGTCAGCTGTTCTCTTTCTTTCCTCTGGGAGTCGGCACAGATAGGACCTTGTCCCAGCACTGAATGTGCACCTTCTCTGGCAACCTAGTAGCAACTGCAGTTTCCTTGCAATGGCTGCAGCCATAAAACCTTGCTGTCTTTTCAGTCTTTCTTCCTGTACTCAGTGAGCTCTTAAATGCATACATGAACAAGACAGAGAGAAAATTATCCTTCTAACACTCCTAGCAGAAGGCACACTACGGTATTTCCTGCAGCAGTACGTGTGGCAGCTTCAGGAAAATGAGTCATTTTATTGATTATCTCCCTTGAAATAAATCCCTAATCCTAAGTGGAAACCACTAAGTAGTCACACAGGCAATGCTACAGGAGATGTATCTATAGCTTGATGAAAAATTAGAAGTTATTAATAACCTTACTTTATTCTCTGCTTAGAAAGGTTTATTTTCTGTGTATTGTTTCCTGTATAAAGTAGTTCTGCCTTAACAGAATTAACTAGACTGACTGCCTTGTTAATGTTTTTCCCCTTACATCATCATTTGGTATCTGATCCGGACTTTCTCAAGGTCATAAAATAACTATCCAGTGTTTTCAGAAAAAAGTAAGCATAAACACACTCCTAACAGCACGAATCTCCATAAGATTATTCAACTCTTGTTAAAATCTTAGTAACATGATATGCAATTTAGCCATCTAAAAGTAGATTTTAGTTCCCAGCACTTACTTTCCTGCTCTTTTTTTTTCTTTAAGCGCTTTCTCCGGTCAATGGCAGCCAACTCAGCTTTCAACAACAGGTAACGTTTCCGGATTTCCTGCATTTTTGCTTGGAGAACTGTTATGCGCTCAGTGCTACTCAGATTTTGCAAGTCAGCTGCAAGTTAAACAATTTTTGTTAATTATTGCATGGCAGCATTTCCCACGCCTTCTGAATTTCGACGAAGGGGGAGGTACTCAAATCTTAGTGATAGGCTTTGAGGTAACAGACAGCAAAGCTGAGAAACAGCAAGCTGCTGTTCATTATCACAAAAACTGACACAAACACACTGAAACTTCTCCTTACAAGAAATACTAAACAAGTCCTGGTTCATTAAGGTAAAATGGAAGGGGAAGATTTAAAAATCAATAATCTAAGAGGCTGAACAAGAAACAGAGAACTAGGAGTAAAACAGCAAGAAATAAAACTATCAGAAATTTATAACAAAGTTAAGCAAACTGAGGATGGAATGATTTTAGAGGGAAAAAAACCTCAAAACCAGAATATTCCAAAAGCCTTCTTATAGTATATCTCAAAACCACAAGAGGCATGTTTCAAAGAAGATACTTACACACTTGAAAACTCCATTTGCAACCTTTGGGCAAATGATTATCGTGTCCTTTTAGATCAGACTCCCTCTCTCCACTTTGCCCACATTTTCCTGTGGGAAAGTAGATTGTTACAAGACAAAGCAACCTTCCCACCCAACCCAAACCTTACCAGGAGCTGTCTCACTCTAACATGACAGAATCCATCCTGGTGTAGCAGCTTGGCACACAGCTCTCTGCGCCACTGGGGCCCAGGTACAGGACCACAAACCAGGTCTGTAAGGGGGCCCCTCTAATTCTGGCATGCTGGGAAAGGGAAACCTTGCACTGGAATCACCAGCCAGTTAGTTGTTGTGCATGTAGACTCAGATCTGTTCTGCGGATTTATGGGAACTAAAGTCCTACAGACCTAGAAGGTTGATAAAAGTAGCAAACTGTGGCTCCACAATCCATCCCAAAAACTGGCAAGTATATTACTGAAAGCATATGTGCATGAACATAAGGAGGTGGGGTAGGGACACACTTCCTGGAAGGAGATTCTTGAATACGATCCAGCTGCTCAAGGTTCGTATAGCCACAGTCCACTCTACTCTCCAACTGGATCACGACAGCAGTGCACTTATTGCTTTAGAATCACAGCCATAAATAAATTGCCTGCATCAGAAAATAAGGCAAAGAGGCACTGTAATGTGTTCATGTAGGTGCCAAAATTATCCACATCTCTAGTTATGGAGCTATACTTGTTTTAAAACACTTTGTGAGATTGGTTATTACATCCTAGCTCTTGTTCACCTTTTTTAATATTAATTTCAAACAAAAGACATGGTACTATTACACAATTTATTTCACACTGATTTGCTGTACTTACTACTTTTATTCTTTTTTTTGATGTTCACAGATGTCTTGAGACTTGTTTTCTGCTTTTTTGAGGAGCTGTCTCTTCCCTGAGCATCTTGAAGATTTTTTTGGCCTCTAAACACTATAAAGGAGGAAAAAAACCCCCAAAAGTAGAAAGAAACAGAAAAAAAAAAATAAATAATTTTTAAAAAAGCTTGCAGTTCTGTGTGTTTTTCTCAAAGTATATGCATCAGCGATTAACAAACTAATAGAGATATATTTATTGAGGGCTGCCTATTGACCTCTCCCAAGCTCTCGCCTTTGTTCAAGGAGCACATTTTGTTGCATTCTTTTGAAACAACACTTCCAGATGAATGGTGGTAGTAACACACCTTAAGGGCATTTTGAGGAAATTCAGTTGTTAACTACAATCTGTTGCAATGAAAAAAACAATTCTGTCATCTCAGGATTATAGTCAGACACGTATTTTCTTCCTTAGTGTTAAAAATTTTTTAGGCACTACAACACAGTGAAAGCAGCTGTACTTTTGACAGAACTGCAAAAGAGACAGTCACTTTCACAAAAGAGCTTTTGGATCCAGCCTTGCTAACAGTTAAAAAGCAGGCAGCAGTACACTGACATCATGTACACAGCTTTTGGCTGTGTTTATAATCCTCTATTCTCTGGTGTTCTCAGGATGAATCTCAAAACCACATCTGAATGTGAAAGCCAGCTTAGAAGGTCAATGTTTGATACCAAGTTGACTTCCATTTTTCAGAACATTAACTTCACAAAGTTTGAAATGGTTGCCCAAACATGCAATAACTGGCACATTCTCCCCCAAATTAAACAGCTTACAGAGAATCAAGTTTTATGCAAGAAACAGCATCTTCTACTTGTAAGCAGGGCACTCAAAATGCTTTTGTCTTGCTACAATAAATATTCCTTACACAATGTATTACAGCTTGTTCTGGGCTTTTCTTGTCAGGTCCAGTATAAATGTCATTCTTATATATTTTTTCCCCTCGTTGAAACCATCACAATTCCTAAAAAAAGGTCAGGAAAATTCCTGGCAGTTGTATTTTATTCACTAGATGATTACACCATTTCCACACATTTAAAGTAGACAGTAAGCTACTATTTCCTACCAAAATTCACTTCCTAACAGCAAAACTATAAGAGAATGACGATATATCCACAGTGGTAAAATAAGAGTTGCTTAGGTTGAAGACAGCTCTTTTTACGCTTTCCTTTACCGTTTTCAGCATTCTCTGGCTCTGATTGATTACCACTACTGGAGCTGACACTGGCATCAAAACTTTTCAAAGAAATATTTCTCTCAGACTGAAGATCTGCAGCATTCTGTGTCTCTGTTGTGCCATTCGTTTCACTTGTGCTGCTTTGTATCTCTTCTTGATTTGGTGGCAGACTCCCAGAGACAGTGGACTGATGGTTACTGTACTCTGCTACAGGTACAGTGGAAGGTGACTCAGGAGTTGGAGGAGTATTTAACACTGAAAACTCTTCTTCCTTCTCTCTGTCAGTTTTATTCTAGGTGAAAGAACAGATGAAAAACCCTTCTCATTTGAGCAATTAGAAGATTGTAATGTTAAAATAATGCAGCGCTTACAATTATCTTAAACATTCGATGTGTGGAGGAAAGCTCTCCCCTTCATTTAAAAGACTACAAGTACCTTCCTACAGTCCATGCTGAGACCTTTCTACTGAAGACAGGAGCTCTGTCAACACCAAAACAAATGTGAAAGCAGACCCAGCCCGTGCTGTAGAAGCAGTGGGGCCGCAGGGTACAGCACGGCAGCCGTTGGGCAGTTGGGCAGTTTGTGGCCGTTGGGCAGTTGGGCTGTTCCTTGGCACAGGGGTTCCAGAGGTTCCACCATGATGCAGGACAAGGAGGGGGAGGGATGCCCAAAAACTAGGCAAGAAAACAGTACTCCGTGGTATAAGGCCTATAGAGCAGGTATTTGTTTATTCGATGCCGAGAGTGAGTGGGATAGCTCCACCACAAACTCACTCATCCATTCTTAGCACAGTACTAGCTTTTATACTTTTTTACTTAATGTGCACATTATACGTTCCTAACCTTCATATGGCAATGCATTTTCTAATCACATGATTATGTCAGCCCTTGTAGCACATGCGCAGCTTCTGCACAAGGTGGTCGTCAGCCTCCCGGTGGTCGTTTTTGATGAAGGCTCGTAAGTCTTCCTCGGGCTTGAACTTTTCACCCGTTTTCTACTCATGCTTTATAAGATTGTCTGTTCAAATAGCTGGTGGTTAGCTTTTTGCAGTTAGCTTGTTCTGCTAAATTTGCTGATTTCTAAAAAATGCTTCATTCACATACCTGTTACAAAGTAACTTTTTGCATTGCTCAAACATTATCTTGTTGCCTATGCATCAGGAGAAGGTGGGGCAGCAGGGGCACGGACTTCTGTGGCAGAAGGAAATTCTTCCTTGCAGCCCACTGCCTGAGGAACCTAACCTATGCCTAAATATCAGTCTAAAAAAAAATAATTTTGAAGGAAATGCTCTGAAATAAAATGATAGAGATACACAGACTAGTCCAGTTTGCTCTCCAGAATCAACAGAGGGAGCTTCCAAATTTCACCCCGTCAACTTGGCTTCCAACACTGATGAAATGGATTTTTTTCATTTGTTTTCTGTAAGGTCACACGTAAATTTATAAAAAAAAAAAAAAAAAAGTGAAAACACCAAAATCTTCATGGGAAAAGTTTTCATTTTTAAAAGGCTGGGAAGTAAACTGTCAAGTCTACTGGGACACCCACAGCTCTCCTGTCAAGTATTCATACACCAATCAAAAGAAGCAGAATGGGGAGTACTTAAGAGTGTATTAAGCCAAAGTTGAGGGTAACAAGGGCAAAAAAGGAAGAGAAACTACCTTTATTTTCTTTCATTCTTAATTTTTTGGTACTTTCCTTACGTCTGCCTTTATCCATTCGTCATGTCGAAACACAAAAATAAATTGTACACATCTATTGTTTTTAGCAGCAAATTACAACATTTGTAAGAGAAATTACTGCAAAAAAAAGAAAACCAGGAGCCATATAAAATGGTATTGGAATTTGAATAAAGAAGTAGTTTGTATACTTTTCAATCTGCTAAGTTTCAGCTAAGGTTCAATTCTCCATATATTGGGGCACAGAGGATGAAGGCTTTTTTGCACTGACAGGTAAGAGCAAAAGGTGGTGTTTTTCCAGCCAGCACTGAACAGTAGGGTCACAGGTAAAACACACCACCCAAATGAAAATTCGGTATGGATCTCTAGCAGGTTTACTTCATATATATACTGTAAAAATTTAACAGTAGGATGAATTCTTACGACTAGATACAATGTGACCAGGTAATAAAAATAAACACTTCTGAGCCTGAGTGTCTGCAAAGTGGGTATTTGGAGTGACTAACCCTTTGGAGTCACTAACTTTTGAGTCACTGATTTTGCACTAAGACTTTACAGTTCTTTTTCAGCTCAAGGCTTCCATTTTATATCAGAAGGATGCAAAGCAAACACTACTCCCTAAGCACCAAGATATTAACAATAGACATCTTATGATCTTGTGATCAATCCAAAACCAAAGAGGTACATTCTCAGAGATGGCCTTGTAGATACTCCACGGGATTCCTAGAGGGAAAACAAGGAATAAAGAGTATTTTCCCAGCTGCTAGATTTATACTAGCAAAGGTATCACTTTCTCAGGAAAAAAAGTGACCTCAAGGAAGTAGCAAGCCTTGGCAAATTCACTGAAAAGTTCCAGTACTCCTCTGTGTATGTAGCTCGTAACATGAAATAATCAAATGATTATTTTTTGGCTGTGATCAAAGAAAGGAGGAGAGTTAGTCTCATATCCAAATACTGGAATATTAGATGAGGGCTCCATTTTAAACTTTAACTTATTTTTAAATAATTTCCATTCTTCCTCCTCTACCCACACCAACATACACTACTCTTCAGAACTTGAAATTTCATCATATGTGTTCCTTTTTTATTTCAGTGGCTGACTGTAAAGTACCAAATTTGTGTATTGGTAAAGCTTCAACAAACTGAGACAGAAATTAGCACTTGGACATGCAGATTTCTGAAGGGGAGAAAGAAAAGTGTTGACAAGAATAAGTCTAAGTTTTAAATGCCTGGAACACTCAAAAATAACATGTTTTGTGATATTATGCCATATGTCACACGGACTTAAAACAACCAAAAACTCATTAGTATCTTGACTTCATTGCCCACTATCCTTAGATATGTTGCTTAAGACACTTCATGTCAAAGATCCAGTTCCTGTAGATCATTGTAGATGTTGATCAAAATCCCACCAAAAAATCAATACAAAACCAGCAATAGTGAGACTTTTCTCCTTGGCAGTGGCTTAGGTGCTCCTGGAAATCACCATGCCTAGACACAAAGGTGTGTGTTCAAGGTAGAGAGAGAAGCGTCATGCTTAGCTCTGACTGCAACCTTTGCTAGCAGATCTTACTAGCAGTGAATAATTGACATTTTTCCTGCTCTTAGTCAGAGGCAGGATGGGAATCAAAATCTAGGTGACAGAAGAAGGTCACAAGAGCCTCAGCCTTTCCAGAAGAGGAAAAACACAAAGTACAGTAAATTTGCCTCAGGTTTACGGGGTTTTTTACAGATCTATAGACACAGTAATGAAGCTTAAAAGATGACAGCCAAGGACAATCACAGATATGCTGAAACTGAGTAAAGAAGAAGAAGGAGAATTGCAAATTAACTTAAAACTTGCACAGAAATCTTCTCTACTTTTTTCAGTTGCTTCAAGTTTTAAATGGCAAAAATATAAGAGGATTTCAACTTATTTCTATTAATTCTAGAATAAAGACAATCGAAAGCGTGTACTCCTGCTTACATTAAGTAAAGCACAAGAAGCCATTAGACTAAGAAGAATTTTGTTTAGAAGGCTGAGGCAGCCTTAGGAGTAGGAGTGGGTAGGGGTGGAAATCGGGCCTGTCAGCACCACTCAAGGAGCATTCAGTTCATGAGCAGCCCCTCGCTGCAGGTGTCCCAGCAGATGGAGCTGAAATGGAGCCAGAGATTGCAGGGAAAGTGCTGGGGCTGTGAGTCACAGGTACCAGGGGATCCTCCATGGTGGTGGTCGCTGATGGGCATGACACGCCGTGTGCATGTCCAACATGTGGCAACAGTGGCCTGGCCCAGGTGTGGGAAGAGGCCAAGGAGGCTGCAGAGCAGGAACGGGGCTCTGCAGGAGGCCCCAGTGGCTGCACACACCTGTGGGGGATGAGGCCAGCCCAGAGGGTCCCTCAGGCAGGTCTGGGGTGAAAAGGGAGGAAATGAGGAGCAGAGAGGAAGGGCCAGATGTCACTAAAGGAATGCCATTACATCCCACAGGTAACATAGTGAGAAGAGGGCAAGAACGAACTGGTGATTCCTGCTGATCAGCCCGACATCTTCAGGACAAAAGACCCAGGAAGGATTGTGCATCTGCCTCTTGGTGTTGTCCTGAATGTGAGCTCATTACCTGGTGTGCATTACCCAGCAATCTCTCTCAAATGCTCATGGGTGTTTCCCATTTCAGGTAAGAAAAGTTGCTCGCCTCAGCAAGTTCATTGGGCCTCTGACACTTCAGAAGCACTGTCCAGCGCAGCTACGGCCTGGGAAGGAAAGGAATCTTCCAACACTCTGGATGTTTTAGAGTTTTACTGTCAATTCAGCTGAAACAAAGTGTTGAAACAGAGGGCTTTCTGGCTACTTCTTCATCTTAGTCATTCTGTCCTCCAGGTGACCGGCTCAGGCTGACAGCTCGTAGCGTCTCAGTGGTCCAGCTCTTCTGAGTCCCAGCTTTATCTCTGATAGCTTAATTATTATTATGACATTTCATCTATTTCTAGTTCACGGATAATTCTGAGCTTCCCTACGTCAACAGTACTCTACTCTTAGCTAAACAATCCTCCAGCAATGAAGCTTTCTGGCATCTAGAGTCCTAACTAAAAACAGCTAAGCTAACAAAATCACAAGGTCCTAACAAAATCCTATCTGCGGCACAGCTCCTTCCAGAACTCAGGGGATGGCTGAATCTTCGCCTGAACACGATACGTCCCCTCTTCACTCCTCTGAGCTGGCGGGGCACAAAGGCCTCCTCAGGCACAGGCGTCCCCTCTCCAGTCTTCCTGCACTTGCTTGGCTGAGATGATCAGAGCAGCCAGGCTGGAGGCAGGATGGCCTGAGGTCACAAACGGATGCTGCCCAAAGGAAAAACAAGAAGGAAAGGAGCCCTTACTTTCCGAGATNAGGGTCCCTCTGCTACCAGGAAGACGCACAAGGAGGACCGAGGGCACCATCTGCCCCTCGGCCTTCCCGTCCCAGACCTGGCTGGCCCAGGCCCACGTGGCCCACAGTCCTCTTCATCCCTTCCTGCAGGCCTCCTCGGCCCGCAGGGCTTTTGGCCGCTTTGCTTCTTCTTACCTGCAGGAGTTCCTGGGCAGACCAGCGCCTGTCTGTGGCAATGGGGAACAAAGCCGACAGACCCCCTTTTATGTCCAAAGAAGATCCGTTTATTGTCAGCAATCATCCCCTCTTTATACCCTTAATTTCCACCAGACACAACTGAAACCAAATTGAACCTTTATAGAACTTTACTGAAGAAGGGCACTCATTGGCTGGCTCCGCTGCAGTGCTGCTGTCCATGCGTCCTATAACCCAGTCAGGTTCCCCGTCATATGATGGCCACGCATTTCTCCAGCCAGTCACAGTCTCGCTTCCAACTGTCACTCAACCGACTCTCTCCTCGCTTTTAACTGCCTTTCACCCCTCAACCATCTTCCAACCGTATAGCCCGCAGCTCTGCCTTCCCACAGGGCCTTCTCATGACCCTAAGTTTTACCAATTCTAACAAAGATAATCCCATATCCTACATCCTACAGATCATGTTTCATGGTCCCTGGAAAATGGTGGGTGCTCCCACAATCAGTGTTTCCCATCCCTGAGCCCAAGTCAACAAAAAAATTATGATGGACAAACCCCCAAAATAGCTGGGTCATCCAGACCATTGCTTCAGATCGCTCCAGTCTGCTAGTTCAAATTCCACATAGCAGTGCCATTTCAGACTGCTCTGGACTGCTCCGCTTCACTTGTTCTGCTGGACTCCATGCTGTGCAGCTGCTTCCAGCATCACTCCACTCCACTCGGCACAGGCTTGGCTGGGCTTGGTCTCACTGCCACCGCTTTGTTCCCTGCAGCTGCTTCCAGTTTGCTGCTTTCAGAGCCACGTCTAGTACCCATGTCTCAGAGCCACAGTCTCAACAGTGTTTGCCTCAGAACTACATCTCAGAGGAACAGGAAGGGATAGACAGCAGCAGTGGAGGACAAGGTTGGCAGGGTTGGTCCCAGCAATCTCCTGGAGGAAGAGAGGGAAACAAAACAGTGCCGCTTCTGGGGTGCACTCACCTTTTCTTCCCCCCGAAGCCCAGCAATGACCCCAGCAATGATGCCAGTGATATAGAAGAGCAACTTAGTCCTACCCACGTGGCTCTAAGCTCCACCCACCTCTGCAACAAGGATGTTATCCATCTCTTATTCTAGACCATCTACATCATGTCCAGATCTTACACCTTTGAACTATATATATATATACACATACATATAACTATACACAAGCACAAGTATTATTTCCATAGACAACAGCTGTCCCACCAAGATGTCTGTTGAATTAATTTGGTCCATGTCTGTGTGTTCAATTTACCCTAGATGTCTTCCAGGGCAGGAGCGCTGGTGTACTGTTGGCTGGTTCCAAGCTGTATCAGGAACTCATGACTCGTGTATCTGGAGCAGTCCATACTCATTGGCCATGGCAGTTATGACATACTGTGTTGCGGTGTGGCAGCCCATCCCTGGGCTGTCTAACACCAGCCAGAAGCTAGTAGCCAGGAGGCTCCAGCAGTGGGACCTGGTTAATGGGCAAACTCCCCAGGGTTAGGGTGACAACACAGAACCCTTCCAGGCGCCCTCGTACCCCTATGTAGATGTCTCCCTGGGCATTGGATCCTTGTTTCCCCTCCCTTCTTCCCTATACTTGGTTATCTTCCAGAACTTTCTCCCTTCCTCAGTAGCCCATTGGCTCTTTGCTCCCTCTTCCCACCTTCCTTGTTCCCCATTGGGCCTCGGTGCATTTCCCCACCTCTGTAACACCCCTTTGGCCCTCAGTTATTGGTTCCCTAGGGTTTCCACGCCCCTTTTCGTCCCTGGTTCTTAACCCCTTGTCAGCCTTTGTTCGGGGCTCTCTGGGCACCCCGCTCTCGGACCCTCATCACCCCGTAATAAACCCTGTTCCCGTGGAGCTGTGTCAGAGCCCATCCGCTTCTTTGCTTCTTCCCGCGCCGTTGCCACCTGGAAGCTGCCGAGCCCTGTGTGAGCCTCGGCTGCTTCCCCGCTGCGAACAGATCCAGCAACTCAGGACAGCCCTCCGGGTAACTGGCACTGCCCCCGGAAGCCGGGTCGGGGCGAGTGGTGTCAATACTGTGTCAGTGTCATTCAGCAATGAATATTACATACACAATTCTGACTACTTTTTTCTGTTTAACTTGAGGTAGAAGAGATGACATCCCAGCTAGCAGCCTATGAAGAGTGCCAGCAAGGGACTGGCCACGAAGCTCGGCCAGGCCTGAGTGAGGCACCTGAACTGTCAAGGCAGAAGGTGCTTGAGGTTGAGCATTTCCAAAAGATCATGGAGGAGAAGAGGAATCCGTGGGAGGAGGAGGAACATCAGAACAAGAAGCTACAAGTTTGTTGGCAGTCCTTGGAGGGGGAAATGAGACACTGTGAAAAAGTAAAGTGTCCAAACGCAGAATTTCATGCTTCATGGAAGGTCCTAGAGTGAAAAATCCAGGTAAATGAAAGCCTGTGAGACTCTTCATTCTGTTGAATGGCTTCTGTCTTTGAGAACTTTGTGTACACAAATGCAGTGACTTTGGCAACGTTTTCTGAAACACAGAGTTCTGAACTATCCCTTATGGATGCTGAAAAGTTAGAGACAGAGAAATTCTTCAGCTTTTTCTCAGTGTTCTGTGAGAGCATTGCTTTCTCACGCAGACTAGACGAAAACAGTGAAGACGGTTTTGTAAACTAATTCTTATCTTCGCACCTGCTGTTGTTCAATTAGTGTTGTTATGGTACACTGAGGAAAATATTTTAAAATGGGTGTTGTATAGCCTCCACCAATCATTCTACGAGGTGGTTGATCAAGGGACCAATAGTACTATGCTACTCTTGTGAACCAAGTAATATAAACCGATTTATAATTAATTAAATATTCCACTTTTTCCTGAACTTGGATCATGTCGTTTTTCACCGCTCTCGGTACTAACAGCAACAATCCGTGCAGATATGTTTCAGTCTATTGATGTTGTGTTTCATTGTCTTTTCTTTTGATCTTCCAGTTACAGGTTTTCTGAAGACAATGACCTTTCTTTATAAGGAGGTTCTGCTTTTGTTATGTCAGCCTGTTAACATTGATAAATGAAAGTTTCAGAGATTTCAAACCTGTAAGACACCAGAGGAGTCAGAATGAGCTGCAATGCATTGAAATAGATCCACCAGCTCCACTTGGGGTCCAGTGAATTTGAAACATTTGGAATCTGTAGAAGGATCTGAGTACGTCCTCCAAGCATATATTACCGCTTCTGCTATTGGCCTTCATTTCTTTAGCTGAAACTAGTTTGGGTGCTGGAAAGTCTTCTGAAACTGCCCAGAGATCCCCTTGGTGTCAGTTGCTGCTGTACTCTCTGGTCTTACAAGCCATGGTAAGAAAATACCTCTCCTTTTTTGACAAAACCTTTCATTTAGAGTCTGATTAGTCAAAAGAAACATTTTCCCCTTCCCTAATGTCTTAATTGCAAGACTGCAAAATTTGTTAGTTTATAGTCACACTCCTCTCTCAAAAAACCCTCATCCATAGATATTTAGCCAGGAATTCACCTTTCCTCTGTGAATGAAACATGGTGAGCACATACTAAGGTATGACCGCCAGCCTGGCTTAGGACTGCACAAGCAGCCTAGCTCTTTAGCCAAACCTTATTAGACAAAGCAATTTTCTCCCTGGTGGTGGAAGCCTTACAGCTTATAGCACACAGTTAGGAGTGGCATGTTCTCTCTTTCAGTCTGACTGTCTTGGGAAGAGAAGAGACTGAGCCTCAGAGCCCTGAAAGAAAACACCTGTGCACAAGCAGAAAAAAAACTCTCTGCTGTTCACCAGCCCAGCAACTCCATTCAGACCACAGACAAGAACTGCAGGAGCTCAACAACCAGCTGACCTATGCACTGGCATCCTCTTCTTCCAAAGCCGGATCTCTTTCTGCATCCTTTCAACCCAGTCAATATCTTGTTGCAGTCATCTTTCAGAAAATCCCTCAAAATGTAGTATGAAAATGGCCATGAACTGTGAGCCTCAGAGGGGGCCCCAGTTTGTCCCTGCAGCCCCCCTCTTCAAGGTTTCTGCCACCAAGCCTTGCTTCGGGAGGTTCTGCCACTGAAGCAGGGCCAGCTGGACAGGACCTGTCCCTGCCCTGTTTGCTGCCTGGCCCAGTCAAGTGGATGAGAACTGCTACAGGTTTGCTGCTGGACTTTGTGGCAGAGAGGGAGCTGCAGAACGCACAATCTCCTCAGCTGTTCCTGCCATGAAGGAAGCTGCCAGCCAGCACAGGAGAGGTGTGGAAAGATGGACATTGTTCTTTCTGCAAGTGAGAGCTGAGTCAATCAGCACTCCAACACCTGTCTGCTGACCCTTGACCTGCTGCTGAAAACCTAGGCCTCAGTGCTCTGGAGAACAAGATATGAGCCTGAATCCTACTGGGAGCAACATTTCTTAGAGGTGGTGATGTTTGCTGAGCACCAGCTTACAGTCCTCATATTTTCTGGCTGTTAACACATCCACGTCTTGAGAAAAGAGAAACCAAAGGGAGTCTGTGAAATTATGTGAAAGTCACAAAGGCCTGGGATAGCAAGCAGCATTCCCAAAGTGCTGGCAGGGCAAAAAGCCCTAAAAGCTGACGATGCATGCATAAAGGGAGGAAGACAATACTGGACCACGTTGAATTCAGACAGACAAGTCTGGGATAGGAAGGTGGAGGAGCAGATGGTGCGCTCAGTGCCCTTTTGAGCATCTTTCTGGTAGCCAGAGGAATCCTGGTTGAGCCTGTGAGGATGTGATCTTGGAATGTAAACGTTTCTTCCATTTTTATTTTTCCTTTGGGCAGCACATATTTGTGAGCCCAGGTGAGCGTGTCTCCAGCTGCGATGATATGACCCTGTCAGTCAAGCAACATCAGGAAAAGCAAAAAGAAGATGCTTGCGCTTCCGGAAGGCTTTGTGCCCTGCCAGTTAAGAGCAGGACTGGCAATAAAAACAGTAAAACCTCCAGAGCCCGGGAA
>VZTE01005399.1:68599-95684 GCA_013397775.1 Eulacestoma nigropectus | reverse complement strand
TCAGGTTTGTCAAGCACAATTTGACCTTGTGAACCCATGCTGGCATTTCCTAATTATGTGCTTCGTCTGACTTCTGATGGCTCCCAGGAGGATTCTTTCCACAACATTTTCCTTTGCCTTAGTACTAACCTTCAGAATGCAGAGCCAGACCCCAAACTCCATAATATCATGATCACTGCAGCCAAAGCCATCACTGAGCGAGATATTACAAAGCTGGTTTCCTTGGTTAGTGAGCAGCAAGTCCAGCTGTGCCTCATTCCTGGTAAACACATCTAACGTTTGTATGAGGAAGCAGTCCTCTATGCATTCCAGGAACTTGATGGATGTTGTGACCTGCTGGATTGCTCTACCAAGAATGTCTGTAGAGCAGAAGTCTGTAAGACCCAGGATCTGTTATCTAAAGGTTGCTTAAGTGACCCTGCTTAAGTGCTTCTTTGCCCTTACTGTCTTGGTTTGGAGGTCGGTAGCAGATGCCTAATCTAAGATCCCCCCTTGGATATGTCCCTTCTGGTCTTGACCCAGAGGCATTTGATGACCCAGAGGCATTTGATAGGGCTTCCATAGTCACTGTAGTTGACTTCCATAAGTCAATGATTCACTTTAACCCAGAGCAACTCCTCCTCCTCTACTTTCCTGCCCGTCTTGACAATACCTATACCCATCCTTTGTGATCCTCTTAAGACATTTCCAATCTAATGGGACATTCAAATTGCTTCAGGAGTGTGAAGTAGCACGCATTATATTCTGGAAAAAAACAGTCACAAATTCCAGCTGATTGTACATGCATGCCAAGGCATCACAATGCAATCTTATGGCTTAAATGCTGATTGTAGATGCAAATGTATTTATTACATTCTGCCTAACAGTCAGTGCAAGAGGTGCATTGACTATGGGGAATCCAGAGAAAAATGGAAGTGATAGGGAAAGCAAAATCTCTCCATAAACATCTACCCTTATAAAGTGTAATGACTAAATTCAACAGCCAGAGCTTGCAGGACAGAGAAGGCTTCAAGAAGACAGCATGAAATTGTGATACTATATATGTGTAAATTGAGACCATTTCTGAAACTTTCCCATGCTGAATAGACAATTGTGCTGCATGGATTAAAAAAATGGCATAACTGAGTCAAAATCAGAAACTAGTAAAGAAGGGAATTCTTAAGAAAAGATGGAAGGAGTGCATAAAGAAAAGCACTGGGCAGGGAAAGAAGGCTATGAGGAAGGGAGTATCTTCCCTTGCATGACCACCAGTTTGAAGACAACGTTTGGTCCCTGTTTTTAGGTTTCACCTCCTACCCACCAAACAAGCAACAGACTAACAGTGGAAGCAAAGGACACCAGAAGTTTCATAATCAGAACCACTTCAGCACTTGAACAGAACCATTTCAGGAGTGGAAATTACATAAGAAGTGGTTCAAATACACAAAGCTACTCTTGTTATTGTTCTTGGAACAGCGTATACTAGAGAGGCTGCTTATTTTTAGGAAAGAAAAGACAGAGACGTGTAGCTCTTAAATAATTAAGACTGCACACCAAGCAGAACTTACACTTGCATAACAGTTTAGAACCAACAATTTGGTGGGAACAAACAACACTCCATTCTGCAAGTGCTACTCTGACTACTAAAAAGATTTGGCTTTGTGTCATAAGAAGAGTCACATTTTTCTTTCCTTGAAAGGCTTCTATTCATGAATGATTAATGCCCAACAAAAGCTGTAATTATGTAACTTTGATCAAACCAACACACATACAAGCAGTTTCTGCTTCATTGCTGGATGCCCATCTTGTTCACTGCCACAGCAAGCAACTTTATCTGAAAGAATAGCAGATAGCACAGTACAACAGAGGACATGCCATTCTAAAAAAACCCTACAAAACTCTGAAAACTTAAAAAAACCCCTTAAAAAAAGAAAAGTAACCTGGCAATGTGATTTCAAAAGGAAACCTCCGTATCATCTTTCAAGCTCATAAAAATATCCATAGTATTTTTTTTTAAAATTCAAACGAAGACCTACAGACTTACAGTCTCTGGAAGGCAGAATGTAAGGTCTTCTACTACAATGCACAGACCTTTCCTACAAGGTTACCTTCTTGTTAATTTCCTCTCCTATTCAAGAGTGTTGTTAGTAACCACCCATCATTTCTGCAGCAATCACAGCAGTTCAGTTAGCAGAAAAGTAATGTTATGAAGTAATTCAGAATACTTTAACAACTGGTTCGAAACAAATTGATAGCCGCTACAGTGTGCTGAAGGCAACTGCTGGCCTAAAGTCAACTCTCAACCACCACTAACACCAAAGGCTGGTCACCTAGAATCTTCTTAGCAACTGATAAGTATTTGTTTTCACAATCCATAAAATAAAAACAAAACAAGCCTTGGAATTTGTCTTTAAAACATCACTTGTCTTAATTTTTTTATATTATTATTATTAATATTATTATAATCACTAAATCCAAGGAAAAGATAAAAAAGCTGCTTCTCAAGCCTTAGGGGAAATGTTCTGGAAACATCCATTTTATTCCACAAAAGTGTATTTACTGGAAATTGTAAATGCGACTGGAAAAACGGAAGCCTCTTGTGAATTTTTCCCTACCTGGGCACCTCTTTTAACGCCCATGAAGGCAGCAAAATCTAGTTTCAAACCTAAAGCCCCTTATTTACTTCAATTTGTGTTGAAAACTCTCTTGCTGTAGAGCAAACAATAAAATTCAGCAACCTTCTGAAGCTCAAGAGATAGGGATGAGAACAACCATCAGGATAAACAAGCTGATGAATTTTAGGCTATGAAAGTGATTGAATTTGTAGCAAGTGGTGCACACTATGACAGCTGTCTGTGTTACATAAAGGACACAACAAAGTAAAACTTCTCCCATCCTCTTGCTGTTCAGGATATTACTGTCTACTGCACAGGTGCTTTGATGTTTTTATCCCTGCAAAAAAACAAACTGTCTTCATTATGATGAAACATACCTTTGCCTCTTTTTGTGAATAATAACTATATATTTTTTCTATATTTGTCATACAGCTTTGCTAAGAGAGCTTGGAGATACGAAAAATTATATGCAGATCCATAAAGCTTAACAGCAGTATATAATACAGAACACAGGTATACTTGCATCACTGATAAATATTCTAGCACTCAATGCACTGTTCTCTTAAATTACTTTCTCTGCAGATGGGTCTTCTACTTGCTCTATATTACTCTAAGCTGAAATCCTTTTGCAGAGTAGCAAAATAAATGAGAACTTAAATCCTGTCAAATCAGGTCTTAAGTTTGCACATGATCCCACAAATATACTAAGCAGGATTTAGACATTGTTTTTCCTACAAATAATCACTTCCACATAGTCCTGTAAAACTTAAATTTGTTATTTCCATAAAATAAAGGTCTTAATCAGACACACGTAATGCATATAAAGGCAGTTCACACTAAGATAACAAAACAAAAATCAACTAACTGAAACTATCTAACAACTGTGCAAGTTAGGGACAAGACTACCGAAAGGATTGAAAAAGTATGTCCTTTAAAGTAAAGGAAAAAAAATTCAAGGATGGCAAAAATATGGATACTGTAATTTCAGAAAGTATATTATAAATTGGCCAATAATTATT
Source organism: Eulacestoma nigropectus (assembly GCA_013397775.1). NCBI lineage: Eukaryota > Metazoa > Chordata > Aves > Passeriformes > Eulacestoma > Eulacestoma nigropectus. The sequence goes on along the minus strand of VZTE01005399.1, from coordinate 92,071 downwards.
TCTGTTAGAGTGTGAAGGTTGTAAAGAACTGGCAAACCTAACAAACCACTAATGTGTCAGTAAATGTACAGAGTACATGGTACACAAAGATTTTAGATATGGTAACTGGATTTATTCTTTTAAACAAGTGTCCTTATAATTTCTTGGTAATTGTATGGGACTATTAATGACGTAAATCATTTAACAAACCAGGAGCAGATTAGAGCTGAGCAGGAGGACACAGGCCTCATCTAATTTAATAGAAGTTCCTCTCTACTGTCATTCAGTTATTTTTCTGTTCGTCTTTCAACTCTCACTTGCTCTTTGCTAAATCTATATGCATTTCCCACAACATGCTCATGAAATGTAACTCTAACATTCTTGGCTTCTACAAAAGTAGACATCTTAGAGACACTCTTTAGGACTTCATGAATGCGAACTTTGGCCTTGTTTTTGTTTTCTCCTCTTTTATAACTCATTTTATTGCAGCTGAAGTTTGACCTATGAACTTTCTGGGGCAAAGATGGTGATTTTTCCAGAAGACATCTGGTTTATTGCAGGTGCCATAAAGTGATGAAGAGAAATTAACTCTGCCTCAGAAATTCTACTTCATTATCACTCTGGAAGGCAAAATGATTGCTTTCTTTCACCTTCTCTACTACTGTCATTCAAACAGGTTTTAAGATCTGCCTAATGAAATGGCAGAGACACCTAGCTACCACAGTTCTTTGTAAGAGATGGGGAGAAACAGACATCTGAACAGAAGCCTTCACTGGTAAACACTGCTTTGCAACCATGCATCCCACAAAGTAGTTTTCACTAGTTCATTTCTCTCTACTACTGTATGTGGAGGAATCTGCTTTCATGTCCCTCACTGTCCCACTCTTCTCCTTGGTGGAATAATTAACTGGACTGGAGTAAAATAGCTGCCTGCCTTCAGGCAAAACTCTCAGTGAAACAAATAAATAAATTTAAAAAAGAAAAAGAAAAATAGTCATAGCTCTCACTTGATCAAAATTGTTGAAACCACATGGCTTATGCCAGATCTGAATTTTCTACTACACGCAGGCATTTGTTTTTCAGTTTTACTAGTTATGGTAAGTACCAGGAATCCACCCATACTATCCATGCAAACACAGTTTATCTTTTCCAGACTTCTGAGAAGATATAACCTGCCATAAATTGTGTAAATGCTTAAGCCAAACCATCTGAGGAGAATGCATGTTGAAAAACAATACATCTTCTTCAAGCAATATTTAAAAAGAGCTCGCTTAGAATATCAGGAAATTGCAATTAGATTCAAGATGTACATGCAGTTATTGACTAGTCTATTGCTTCTGCACTAGATCTGTCTTATCTTTGAATGCCTGCTGTGCTTACAGTCTCATTGAAACAATACTTCTTGCAGCTGCTTCTGCTGAAGCTTCTGGATGGAGGTGGCTACCCCATCTCAGAATGCTTTCTGTAGCTGCCACACAATAAATCACAAATAGGGACATAAAAACAGAGTTACTAGAAAATCCCATGAAAATAACTAATCTTACTGTTTCTCTACAACTTGTAACCATGGGTCACTACAGCCACAGTACCCCTTCAATCTTTCTTCAGTTCACACTGTTCTCTCTAGCAAATGTTTGCCCACCTTCTGCAGGTCACACTTCATGAAGGTGGACTACTGCTCAACATGTGTGATTGTTCCAGTTCAACTGCAATCAGAACAATTTTCTGATCCAAGCTGAATCTGATCTCCCTTCATTTTCCAAAATTATATTCAGGTGACTCCATGGCTTTCAATTAATTTCTCCTCCATCTCAAAACATTTGTACTGAAGCTTCAGTAGTAGACATGAACTCAACTACTCTGGTTGTTCTATCTTTGAAGAAAAGAATTTGAGACCTCTGAGCTTGGAAGTAGCCATAGCTCCAGGCAAAGTCACTAAACACAGTCACTTCAGTATCTCTGTAGATGCTTAAAATCTGCCATTGAGGTCTCAGTGCAGCAAAACTTCCAGTGGTGAAGTTTCAGTGTCTACAAGAAAAAGTACCCTACCTGCAGGCATTAGACGCAGGGCATGAGTCAACGCCAAAAGTGACGGAGCAATGCTGCTTGCACATCTTTGCAAGCTCTAACAATAGGTAGCTGGCTTCCTTTATCCAGGCAAATTCCCCTTGCTCCTGGCAAAGTGACTCACGCTTACGATACGCAGTTTCGAACAGGTTACGTAAAGCCCTTGTAATACACTAAACAGAAGAGCCGCAAGGTATGTAATGACAAGAAACAAACTCTAATTATCCACTTGTGTGGCAGGCTCCAGACTAAACGTAGAGACTGGGGCAATCCAGTAACAGTTTTTCACAAGTGCGCATTTACATCTATTATATTTTCTGGTGTGATTTTTTTCCTGCTCTTCTAATGTGCTTTGACAGACCTGTCTGTGCCTCATTCTTGCCACCATCCTATTATTAAGCATCAGGATGCCACTGAAATCTGATTTGACAGGGAGCAGACTCAGGGACTCTGTAATTGATGACATTGCAATGCAAAAACTGCATGTGTGTCAGCAACTTCTCACAAAGTCTGCAAAATAGGGAGAAAATGAAAAAAAATGACAACTGCATACTCCAGATACCTGTGACAAGACTCTGATGAATATCCAATAGAAACTACAGTCTGGTGACTGGATTTTTGCAAGCATGCAATTGAACAAATAACTAGTCTCTCTTACGTCCCTTACCCTGTTTCTCTCTGAAAAAACCCTCACAACAAAAAAAGAAAACCACACAAACCCAACCAAACAAAAAACTAACCCAAGCTAACCAACAAAAAAACTTCCACCCTGAAAGAACTGGCCACAGTCTGCACAATTTCTTTGATCTGAAAGTTGTTTTAATCCTTTACCTTAGAAGCCACATGGAACATGTATCTGTGAAGTGTCTCTTCCATTAACTAAGTTCTTTGATCTGGGTGACTGAAATACTTTATTGTTCATATTCACACTGTAGAGTCAGCAACTTCTCAAAATTTACAAATAGACAGAAAATCTGTAAGTAGTTTCAGATTATAATGTTTGTAGCAAATGCATGCAGCTGAACAGCTCAGCAGCCCCACCTTAAATAACATCACTTAAAAGAGAGAAAAACACCCTGGGTTTCAGACAGAAAAAAAAAAAAAATTTAAAAAAACCCAAAACCAATAAACAGAAATTTGTGTTTCCTCTTCTCTCAAGACTTTGACTAGATAATAATAAACAATTAAAAGCCAGAAGAGCATTTATGTCAGAATGCAGAAGCAGAAAAACTGAAAGCTAAAAAACAGTGGAATGAAGAAGCATGATTCATAATAGAAATCATGCTCTGTCTTGGTACAGTTAAGCATTTCAGAGACAGAAAGGATAAGGTAGCAATGCTCATGGAAGGCCATTCCCAAGGCTATAGTAATGCAAGAAATTTCTTGTATCTTCAAGGTATTTACATTCTTGCAGCTGGTAAGTCAGCTGACTACTGTAGGAAATTGAAGAACTGGAGATTTAATTAAGTCAGGTAAAGATGTTACATATCTCTATTTTAGCTGAGATGAACAAAATAATAAAGAAAATATTGCAACAATCTAAAGTTCCAGAAATGAAACTTATAGCCTTACAGACTACTTATTATTCTGGAAAGCTTTATCATGGATGAAGTTAGAGACACTATCCTGGAGAAAGTTTGTTTTCACCTAACTCAAGTTAACTTAAAGCAGTGAAAAACAGTCATTACTACAAAAGTTTGTAATATATGGATAGCACTTATAACTAATTGACATAGATTCAGGAAGATATGGAACATACTGCACTGCAAAAATTCTAGAAGTCAGAAATAAACTTTTCCACTATAAACAAAATTCCTTTTTTTCCCCATGATGAACAGGAAAGTAATCTCCTTGGGAATTCTGCCAAGGCCAAATATGCTAAAGAACTACAGGCCACAGCACAACCCAAGGTACTGATCTCTGCTTTTCTAAGCTGAGGGGTATAAGCTTCTACACCTTAATTACGTCAAAAAGAAAAAAAAAGGCAGGACTAAAGTCTCTTATCAATGAGAAGAGGTTAGCAAGCACCGTCTGACTTCAGCACTTGATGAGTGTCTTGCCAAGTGTTTCCACTGTGATGAAGGGCAGCAGTAGACTGGAGCAGAAACTGCCCAAGTAGCTGAAAAAGCATCAGCTGAGGAAACAAGCTCTTCCCCAGCCCAGACTTCTGGTGAAAGCAGCACAGGAAGTCACAGGAAGAACTGCAAGTATTTTTCAACCAAACAAGTGTCACAATGCATGACTGGAGAACTGTAAATGCAATACCTGTGGGCATTTAAAGACAGGCAGGTCCTGACGGCAAACAAGCCTTCTGCAGAGCAAGACCGCTCTGTGTAAGTTATCTAAAAACATGGAATTAGATGAGAAATAGCATGATATGCCTCTGATGAATGCAGGTCGTACCAGGCTTACCCTGTAACCCACTTCCTGACGTATACCATTGATTCCTCTGAACTTCCATTAAAAAAAAGAAACTATGTAGTTGGAATATCTGAAGAAGGTGAGGATTACAGAATCACAGAGTGGTTTAGGTTGGAAGGGACCACCAGTGGGGTCATCTGGACCAACCTCCCTGCTCAAGCAGAGTCTTCAAGATTTAACAAAGTGCAAGGTTTCTAAGGAACTTGGCTTAAGAAAAGAGAGACATTGTTAAAAGTGAGGCATCAGGCAAATATATGCTACCAGTTAGCTCTGCATGGATAAATTGTGAAGTCAAAATTTATTAATATTTTATTAAAATTATCACAAAAAGGAGGAGTATGATGATAATATTTGGTAATGATACTAAGCTATTATGGGCATATGCAACACAGCATCTTGAACATAGAACAACTGAAGGTGTAATTATATGGAAAGGAAATAAACTGGCATAAGATACAACAACTGGCAGTTCAGGGACAGAACTTGGAGATGACAGTCGCTGTGATCTGTCAGTGTGATGTGGCTGTGAATCCCAGGTCTTGTCAGAGGTACTTCCACTAGATACACAGTAGAATTTGTGCCATAGTGAGAAGATTTTACATGGCTTCCTCTGGAAGGTTGTGAATTTATAGTTGAAAAGAAACAGAGAAGAGTATGTGGGAGGACCGGGGGGAACGGAAGCTTACCTATGGCTACTATTAGTCTAGTCTAGCAACATAAGCCAGCAGAAGTATTCACTTCAGGCAATGAACATTTCTTCCTTTCTCATAATACTTGTCAAGAGGAATTTCAGCTTCTGTATTTTAAAGTTAAAAGCTGGGAAATTAAAACTAACCTGTATTTAGAACAAACATTATTTCCTTTCATTTCTGAGAAAATTATCTGGAACGCTAAGGCCACCCAGGTACTAGAAATGTAACTACCAGGAAAAGGAGTGGGAAAAGAAATAGCTTATTAATCTCCTTGACTTTACCAGCAGTGCTGTAAGCAACACCCAGAAATTAAAAACCCGAATCACTATATGTACTACAGAAGCACGTGGACCTCTGTGCTAGATTACAGAAATTAATTTAAAAACAATCACCATTTCTTTGAGGAGATCTGTCAAAAAAAGTATGTCCTCTCTCAAAAATTTCTTTTTTTAAAAATACTTAGCAAACAAATAGTGGTCTGCTTGGCAAAGCACTAGAAACGTGATTTGCTTTTTGGGTCTGTAGTCCAGGCACATTGCGTAAACATTCAAAGCATTTGGGAACTTACTAAATTTCTCACAACAGTGTTTAAGCCCAGAGATATATCTGTTGCTAAGAGCAAAGAATTTCTATCAGTTCTAGCAAGATGGTGTACTTTAAAGCTGGACCAAACAAGCTTTCAATAGTCAGCTCTGCAGTAGATAGAAATACCTTACGATTTCACAGGCAGGACAAAGGACTTTGAAAAACCCCATGGAATATGTTTTATTAGTTCTTGGTTTTAGTCAGTTCTGAAATATATTCACTTACAGCAGGTCTGAATTACCAACATGAAGGGAAAAACATACAATAAAAAGGTTGAAAGTTCTGTTTACCTTTTTATATGTTTTCTCTTCATTTGGTTTTCCAGCAGTAACATCTCCATTTTCAGTAACAGACGACATCTAACAACAGAAGCTTAAGTTATAAAGAAGGTATTTGCTTTACAAAAGTAATTGTTCAGAAAAATTGTAGAATTTATTATCCATTTTTGCTAAATTCAAACTTTTCAGATGACAGCAAGCTACCAAGATCAGTGACATATCTAGGATATTCCTGTAAGTATTTTCCACACAGACTAAAAGGGCGGCATTGGCCCAGGAATATGTTGAGCATATGACTGATTCTACATGACTGCTTCTTTTCCTCACACCAGTATGCAGGGAAATCTTGCTCCTCAGCCTGCTGCATGAGATGTTCTTGAAAGGGCAAAACTACGAAGCTTGTGAGCCAGATAGTCAGTGGCATCTCTCAGAAGTCTAAGGTTCTTGGTTGCATTGATATGCTGCATCTCCCTAAAGTAGCAAGGAGATCACAGAACCACACAGAATCACAAGAATATTCTGAGTTGGAAAAGACCCACAAAGATCACTGAGTCCAGCTCTAAAGTGAATGGCCCATATGGGGATCAAAACCACAGCCTTGGCACTGATAGCATCGTGCTCTAACTATTTGACATTGCATCTTATCACAGCTGCAAAGCCATGCTAGACCAAGAATAAACCACTAAGACAGAGATCACCTTGGTCAGACACTCTGAGTGTGTCTGCCAAAGTAAACAAAACAAAAAGCTACGATGATGTGGTTTAAAATCATTCTTTACTTTTAAAAACATACTTTACTTCAATACTTTCACAATGAAATTATACTTACCCTTAAGGACAACAGGACAGGTCATCTGGAGCTGAGAGTGAAGATAAAGCTGTTCATTGGTGGTGTTAATGTTTTCCACAACCTATTATAAGAAAAATCTGTCATCACTACACCTTAACAAATTTACATCTCACAGAATAGCTGTAGATTTCCTTTTACTACTATTTTTCAGCCCAAGCAAGCATTCAGCTACAAGTGAGACTTTTCAAGAATCATATCAAATAACTTGGTTACTATACTTAGAATTTATTATAATTAGAACATACTATAACTTGGTTAATATACTTAGAAACTAGCAGTATTACACAGGAGGGAACCAGGGCAGAGTAATCTCCTTTTGCCCTAGATATTTCACCCCTGTGGCATAAGCAACTCTACAATAAAACATTTATGTAGAGCAGTACACATACATGCTCTGAAGTGTTGTGTAATTACATGCATTATTAACCTTATAGCCTTATAATCTCCAATCACTTATAAGAAATAGCTGTGATGGTTTGGAGGTCAGCACATGGAAAAGTCATAGATAACAAATTAAAAAAATCTCATTTTGTCTTTAAGCAGTACAAATAGCATCTTGTACATAACTAAAAATTGGTTTAAAAGAAGTATTCTCAGGTCTCATTCACTGAATTTAATTTTCCGTTAATCTGAAGACTATACTTAACACCACCAAGGAACCTTTTAGTTAAAAGGCTTCTAAGTCAGTATTTTCCTTTTTTTCAGAGAAGCACCTGAGCCAAAAAAAAAGGGGGGGGACACAACAAATAGAAACTTGGATTTTCTGAGAACAAAACAATGCCTCCTTAGAAAAACACACTTCTTACTTTACATACCAGTATTTTCCTACTGCAGCTAACTGCATTCTTCATTGTAGCCTCCATGTAACTAGTGTGTTTAGTCAGTAATTCCTTCACTTGGATGTGCATTAGCAGTATCCTATACATTGAACTCCTACTTAAAGGCAATGACTTCGTTTTGATAGCTTTTAAAATTGTGTGGTTCATCTCAGTCCCCTATATTCACACATTTAATATTAATATTGATCCATGCTTGCAACTCTATCAGTACAAAAACACAGGCATCAAGAACTTGCTAAAACAGCTTTTGTAGGAAAAGAAATGTAATTTTAATCATTAGTAGAAGACTTTTAAAATAAGTAATCTCTGGGTTAAAACACCAATCCCCGCCCAAGTTGTTGTTTTCCACACACTTCCCAAGACAATTGATACAGTATGATGTTCTACTACACACCAAACTTCCTAAAATATGAGCACACATACTCAGCAAAGGCCAAACGTGAATGCAACACAGGAGCTTTCATTCAGTAAGTTAGCTGAAGAAAGCACTCATGCTAGACATGGGAGAAAAGCCTGGTTTTTTCCCAGCATAGACAGACAAATTAGTCAGGAACACTTCATTCACGTGAAAATGTAAGGCTGACAACAATAGGAAAACAGGCAATGAGAGGCCAAGTTCAGTAACTACCACGTACAAAAACTCATAGACCATAAAGAAGGCGAAATTTTCCTGTATGTGACAGTTTATTTCTTAAAGGCATCTAGAATAGAATTATTTTGGTTCTAATCTTTTGAGAAACAGAACACACAGTTCTATCTTAACTGTGGTTGTGTTAAACAACTTTCAAAATCTTTGCTGTGACAACCATCTCTTGTTCCATGCTAACAATTTTTTGCGAAGTAAGTATTACTTTGTGTACTTTTTCCCTGCCCTAGCGCTACTGAAGCGGTACACGCTGCCTTCTTACATGCTTTATAATGTGCAGAGCAACAGCTACTGTCTCAGGTCTGATGAGGTTCAACAGTTCAAAGACAGGTCACAACTTACAGTCTTGGACTCACTTCCAGGCTAAGCTACAACTATTTATTTTTTTGTTACCATAGCAGGAAACTACTGTAACTAAAGCATTGAGTCTCTGTATGTACCTGACAAAGGAAAAGCTCACAATAAAGCAAGACATGGGGTAGGGATGCATAGAAGAAGAAAACATTTAGTTTCAAAAATATTGTAGTGTGCTGACTTTGGCTGGGATAAAGTTAATTTTCTTCACAGTAGCTAGTATGGGGTTATGTTTTAGCTTTGTGCAGGAAATGGTGTTGCTAATTCAGGGATGTCTTCTACTCTTGCATAGTGCTTACACAGCATCAGGGCCTTTTCTGCTTCTTGCTGCACCCTGCCAGGGAGTGGGCTGGGAATGCACACGGAGCTTGGAGGGGACACAGCCAGGACATATGAACCCAGCTGACAGATGACCCCAGCTGGGATGTCCCAGACCGTATGGCACCATGGTCAGCATATAGAGCTAGAGGAAGAAGGAAGGGAGGATGGTCAAAGTGACTGTGTTTTCCTTCCCACGTCACCACTAGGTGTGATGGGGTCCTGCTTTCCTGGGAATGGCTGAACACCTTCCTGCCCATGGGAAATGGTGAATGAATCCCTTGTTTTGCTTTGCTTGCATGCACAGCTTTTGATTTACCTATTAAACTGTCTTTATCTCAACCCCTGAGTTTTCTCTCTTTCACCCTATTGATTCTATCCCCCATTCCATCAGGGGGTAGTGAGTGAGCCAGTGTGTGGGGCTCAGTGGCTGGCTGGGCTTAAACCATGAGAGTGAAAGATGGCTATAAAGATCTCCTCTTTAGCTTCTTAGATGCTATCCTACCTGATGACAAAAAAAGAGAAACATTCAAGTACAGTAGGAATTTAATGAGTATTTTTCCCAAATACTCTTGAAGAGTCAACATTTTGGTCACAAATCTAATGTGCAGCAATAACTACTGCGATATGTACAGTTCTTGAAACAGAAGATTACTTCAGTTCCAGCCTTCTGCTCTGAACACCTCCTAGTCCTAAATGCAGACTTTAAAAAAAATCGCATCTATTCAACGTATGCTTCAGACAAAAAAAAAAAAAAATTGTGTTTCACAGTTTAGTTTCTCACAGCAGAATCATACACCACATGCTTCTTAACTAACACAAACTGCAATTTCCACCACTCTGGGGGAAGAGTGCCATATGAATTTTCCCCTAGAGCTACAGGGACACCTTTTTAATTTCTCTGATCAGTCAGAAGCCCACGATGCCAACACCATCCTGTCCACCGCATAGCCAAAATTTTGAGAACAGAGATGACAGACAGCAAATGCAAGCTTCCTGCCCAGCTCTGAGTTCTTGTTCTTGAATTTTTAATTCCATGTTCCTTATATAGCCAAAATTTATCTTTTAATAACAGCACAAGGTATTCATTTTGCCAGATTATAAATAACTACTGGTTTTTACACAAGCTCGGCTGCTGAGGCCCAGCTCACATCAACAGGTGGTACTTACACCTGAACGCCCTCTCAGCTCAATTTCAAATTAGCTTTAGAACTCCCAGCTTCAGTGAAAGCCAACATCCATGAAAAACGCTACTGCTAGGTTCCTACAGGCTTATGCTTTAGTTCATTCAAGCAAAACTCAGTTCTGTCTTCTTTCCATTACCATGAAAATAATTTTTTTGAAGAATGCATTTCTTAGCATATTTAGACCGTTTTCTTAAACAAATCCTTTTTTAAAAGCACTAATAGAGCATGCTGTTGAGGAATCACACTCAAAATAAAAGCCAAGTAGCTTTTCACCACATGTGCTGTCTTGTTCTGATTGATAGTTAAAATTGAAATATTGCTCCCAGCTTTTAAAACAGACATATACCTGGGTGTACCGCTGAGAGGCTTCTGCAGTGAAGTTAGTACAATCAAAAAGTGAAACCTCACTCAAGAGAAAACATACTCATAGCTTGTCACAGGCATAATCTATAATTTTAAATATGAGGAGTAAAAAACGAAACAAAACAAAACTAATTGAAACTTTAAATTTTCCAGTGGGCACAGGGACAATACTAGAAATTAAGGTATACAAGAAACAATTATGCATGTGTAAGATTAATAACATACAAATAAAATACTGCATGGTGCAGATTTTTCAGTCTGAAGCACACAAATGCATTTTCAGGAAACACTTTGTGGGTTTTTTTTTTTTTTTGGCAAGTTAATGCATTGGGATGGAATTTTGGAATTAATCCAGAAACTTGGTCCTCATAGTTCTGTGCATTTCAGATTACCTATTAATTTAGCTGTTTTCTAATCCTTGAACAGTTCTCTTCCATCAGGAGGATACAAAACCCCTAGAATGTGGCAGGTGACTTCTCAGAAAAGCACAAGGAGTCTTATATTAAATTCATACCAATGATACAAACTTAGCACCAAACAAAAAAAGATTATCAGAATAGTAATTTAATCTGTCAAAAGTAACTGGGAGTTTACAAACCACAGCTGCATTCTTTCTTGATCATGGCAGTTTGTCAGCACAACATGTAAGGATGTTGACAAGAATTTCTAGTCCTACAAAAAGCATTTATCGTGAGTTCCATTAAAAAGAGTCATCAGGTTAAATTCCTTGGTAGCCTCTGTCTCCTCTCTGTTACTACTTTAAAGCTGCATCTTCTAATACAACTAAGAAAACACAGTCACTTCATTACTGCAAAATTCACTTTTACTGGTGAGATTTGTTCAGATATATTTTCCTTATGGAAGTCGGGAGAGTAGCTTTTTAGGTCAGTTCTTCAACTCACTAAAAGGACTTGCAGATCTATAAGGCAGCATTCTTCCACCAAACCATGCTGGGGATAGCCATTGCCAGACTGCTAGATTTCAGCTCTAGTGTGAAACTGGAGATCTTTGTTACACAAAATTTTGCCAGAAGGAGCAAAACTTCTAAGCCAAAAATGATCTATAGTAGAACAAATCCATGAACATATATTCATTAATGAAAAGCTACTCCTTTTGTTCTCTTCTGGTTTCCCCCCAAGCTCCAGTACCCAAAAACCATTCATAGTATTCTTGGAGCTACCTGAAAGCAGCTCCAAGATCAAAAGGAACTATTAAAGCTAACTCCCCTACTTCTTTGAAAGGATAAAGACTTGAGTTCATACCTTCTTAGGCACTGAACAAACTTCTCTTGCAGATGATGCATTTATAAAGTCTCCCTCCTGTCTGGATTCTCTGCCAACTAATAAAATTAAAATATGTACATCAGCACTGGATTTCCAAACTAGACATTATCTTACCTTGTTTATTATTCCATGAAACTTGCTGGTACTCTGGAGCACTGTCAAATTTAATTGACAAATTTAGGTCAACCAAAACTGTTGATAGTTTTTTCCCTACTCTCTTCAGTAGAATTTGAATAGTAGGATTATTTATCAGATTATTTGTAAATGAAGGGGTTTGAGACACAAAAAACAGCCTGTGACACACATGCAAATTGCCTACATACATCTCGTTTTCACACAAAATCCAGCTAAAGATATCATCATACTATCAGCACTATTTTCAGAATGCGCAGGAGGCAGATGACTTGTTAGCTTCAGGTGAAGAGTGGTACATATATTGATTTTATTACATTTTAGCTTCTTAAAAGAGCTTTTCGCCATGCTTTGAAACAATGCTGTTTAATTGCCTTCATTTTGAGTTTACCAGACAATGAAGAGTGGTGTTTAGGAACCTGCAAGCATTGCTAGGCAGAGTGCCAATAAGCAGATCTAAAGAAGTGAAAGGAAGCATAATTTAGTGCACAGAGTGGTAAAAGGAACAACACATCAAAGATCCTACAGTTTTCTCAACAGTCATCACAAGTTAACTCCCTCTTCAAAAACTTTATGTCTTTAATGTCAGAATACTTTTAATACACAAGTGCTTGGGCGCTTACATAGCCCTCAAATAAAAATTGAGGTAATGTACACCACCACTCAGTTACAATAAAATATACGTATACAATTCAGGTGGCTATTTTTGGTTTTTTACTCCTCCTTTGTTGTTTTTTTTGTTGTTTGTTTGTTTTTTTTTTTTAATAACTTCCCAAACACTAGTTCATGGAATAGATTGGCTTTGTACCAGAAGGACATGAAGATATCTAAGATGAAACCCGTATGCCTTCATATCTGAGACATCTGAGGAGCAAAAGATAATATATTATCTTTAAACCAATATATATTGAGAATGAAGTAAATGTTTACATGTTGCAGTGGACTCAACAATCATTAAAAAGTCACAAAAAGCTTCAAATCTGAAAAAAATTCAGATTTTCAATCTGAGAGCATTTAATGCACCCAATCCCTGTAATGCCTGTCAGCCTATTAAACCTCTACCATCAACTGCTGTGACCTCCACTCTTCGCAGAAGTACTGAAGGATCTCTTATGTCTTTCCAGGCATCACTGTAAAAGTAGAGCAAACTTTTTAAAAAAAGTAATTAAAAAAAAAAAGTTTAAAAAGTAATTTTTAAAAAATCTGTCTTTTCTATCTATCTGGCAGGAAAAAAAAGTATCATATAAATTTAAAGAAGAGGGAAAAAGTCATGAAAAACCCCAAACAATTAGGTCTGTTGCCTTGTCAAGTTCTCCCCACCCACAACTGGTTATGGAAGGTGACAGAAAGTAAAATCTTCTGGGTAAAATTTGTGATAGTACTGTTGTTGTACTTGTGAAAACTTGAAAACGCTGTTCTTGCTAACTAGTGCTAGGATGAACAATGTCAGAGTGAACAGCTAAAAAAGGCAGATCAGAAATTGTATAGCCTGTGATGCCTAACAAGAAAAGCCAACCAACAAACAAAAAGCCAAAACAAATAAAAAACAAAAAATCCTGCTCATGTAGTCCAGTTTCAAGCCCTGGTTAGTCTATCTATCTGATTTCTTTTTTATTTTGCCTCAAAAATAATAAGATGAAAATCAGAAGTAGTATGCGAAGTGATGAAATTCACAAATAAAGCAAAAGGGAAAAAAAATCTCATCTTTCTCCTGGTCTTTGTAATACCATGAGGCCAGCACAAATGCTATAATGAAAGCAGCAACCAAAAACTAACACAAAATTTCCATTTAGACCATTCATCTACTGTAAGTCATGTCAGCAGTTCACACCACCTTTATTTACCTAGCTTTAATTAAACGCATTAGTTTCAGTGCCCTGCCAGATCTTTTAGTCTCTCAGCAACTAATCTGAGTACAATGCTAGGATTCTGATACTGTTTGATTTCTACAGTTGCCCTCCCCCCAGTTTCAGGAATATGGCACAGTACTTGGATAGCTTTTAAAAATGTTATAATAGGAGTAAGTAATTTTTTTTCTTAGTTTGCTGGCTGGATTTGAAAAATAACTTATCATCCTATTCATAGTATATAAAACACGTTCATATTGTAATGCTTTGATTTACTGCAAGAAAGCTCAGATCATCTATCTTCCTCCTTTAACTTTCAGAAGGGAAAAAACGGAAAATGTAGAACTTCAGAAAATACCACTCCCATGAAAGTTTACAAATACTCAGAATACATCTGATTACCCAGAAGATTTGACAACCTACAAGTCTCTTCCTCTTCCATTTAAAGTGGTACTCCTTGTGCAGTAACCTGTTCTTCAAGGTGAAACACCACCACTGTAATATCCAGGGTCACAGAAACAGCCACAACAACATCACAAACTATAGCTACAAACAATATCCTTCGTTTCAGAAATAATCTGTTGTGATTCTTTCAGATGGAAACTTTCTTACAACAGTGCAAACAAAACTGAAAATTCATTGAAGGAACCAAAGTGTAGAAGTCCGTGGAAACAGAGCATACTGTGCTCCTTCAACAGTGCACACAGATTTTCATTTGTAACTTCTGTATTGTGTGAATTCTGCATGTCACAGCAAATTGCAAGGAAGAGGTGGGTTGGGTTTTGCTCCCCTCCACGAATTTCCAAATTCAGAGCTTCATTCCGAGGGCCTTAAATCTATCTCACTCCTCTACTGCCTATTAACCTACTTAACCTTTACTGTCAACTACTGTGTCTTCTGCTCTCCCCAGAAGCACCTAAGGATCTCTTACGTCTTTCTAAACACCATCTGCAAAAGCAGAGCAAACTTTCTGCTGCGTACTAGACGGTGTTGATGTGTTAATAACTAAGGGACTTTTCCGAATCAGTGAGCACAGATCAGCAATCAGAAAGAACAAACATTTGATCTCTGACATAATTGACGTCACATTGTGTATCTTGCAGAAACTGTTAACAGGCCCTCCTTTTACAAAGTGAAATGGCCCCATTAACTTCTCATTATTTTGTAACAGTCTGAAAGCATACACAGTAGAAAGGCATATTTGTACATAGCCAAAGAAGACTCTCCAATCGCTACTTACATTTTCACAATTCTGATTTCATGGGCCAATAACAGCAATTTTTAGAACACTAGCAATCTTTCTATAAAGCCATCTGGAATTACACCTTAATAAAAATTGTCAAGATTGGGTTTTCTTTGAAACAACTGGAAGAAGGAAACATCTGCATGCTATACACATCTGTATGCAATATAAGTTAGGGTAGTACCAGAGTGAAGGGCACAGGTAGGAGACTTGGCAAAACCCAGAATCAGAGTTCTGCTCCTTTACTTAGGCAGCTTTGATATGGCAATGGACTATTGTTACTAACACATACCAGACACTGCACTTTGAGACAAAATCACCACATAATGCATGCTGACCAATAAAATACTGCAGTATGCTGAGACAAATGGTTGATAAGGAAGGCAAAAGGCACAAGAAGAGAGAAAATTCTTCTACATTTATCTTTGAGGGTACAGGCAAAACACAGTGACTGGGATTCATGTAACACTGTGGCCATGGTTTTTTGAAAGGAAAGCAAGGCAAGCTGCTTCACTCATATAAGCAGCAGGTAAGATCCACAGGGAATGAAATCTCATGTATGGCATAAAGGAAAGTGTCAAGTTTCTAAAGGGATGACACAAACAGAGATGCAAACAATCCCACCTTGCTGGGTGGGGAATACATATCAAAGAGGAATTTGGTCAAACCAAAAGCTTTAGTGATCTGAAACTCGAGAAATGATCATTTGAGAAAAGAAAAATAGGTCAAATGGACCTTGAAGAAGACTAAGTGTTAAAAGAATAGACTGAACACGCAAGATAAAAAGCAGAAAAGCAAAGGACAAGTTACTTTGACAAGAAAAGTGTTTGTAACAACAAGAACTTCATAATAGCTGTAGTGCTATATTTTGAAACCTTTATCTTTTTACTCATCCACATTTTTCCACCTCAATAGAAGGTCAACCACAATCAAAACTGCTATGCAAACATAACTTTATAACAGAGGCAATAATAAAAAATGGTAATAGGACTTCTTTGCTTTAAAGAAAATTGAGATTTTTGGGTGGACAACACACAAAAGCTGTGGTTAAAATAATTTGCATGTACTAAAACAGATGGCATCATTTGCTAATCGGTTTTATAGAGGTAACTCATAAATGAAACACTACTGGGAATTATTTAGGCCATTTGCATATTAGCATGTAAATATTCACAACAAAGTTTGCAGAAGGATATGTCATGGAAACACTGAACTAAAGGCATGAGTGGGTTATTATGATCTTCAAGTTCTCTATGCTTTCTTACCCCAGGTCCTGTGAGTATAACTTTTGTACATATAGCTTTTAATGAATGCTAGCTAAGTTAAGCTGTTCAACACTCAGTTTAGCTAAGAAATTCAAGTACTTTAAAATCCCATTTTTGTCTCCATTTGAGGGCCATTCCATACAGCTGCAAACAGGCAGTTGAAGAGTAGAAAAGATTACCTTGGAGGATGCAACAGGTAATATTTGAGATTCTTTTGATAGGTTAGACAACTGTTTAAAAAAGTAGTTGGTATTGTCTTGAAGGAGGGGAAAGATCTGGTTACTGCCATGGCTTCTCCTGGTTTCCATTGTATCACTATGTATCACTCAGACTGGATATCTGCAACAATTTCAGTCAGTCCAGGCTGGTGCTTCTGAGGTCCTGCCTTCTAGGCATGCAGTCGCTAGCATCGTTATTATGCACCAGTGCTACTTCCGCCCCATGAGAACTCACCTAGACAATTAAACTAACAAAAAACCTAAATATATATATTTTTATATATATATAAAAAACATTCTACCAAAGAATATTAACCATAATGGAACTCCTTACAGCAGCTTTGCTATGGTCATCCCTAAGACCAAAAAGAAACTTGGGAGGGAATGAGGAAGGTGATGAAAACTGTCAGACCCTAGGTCCATGATGCCTCAGTCGTTTCAATCACTCACGTACTTTTGCATAACCTCAGAGTCACCAGTCCACTAGTGATAATACCAGGAAATAAGACTGACAGACAGACGGAAAGAAGCATTAGCAGCAGTGCCCAATGGGCAACAGGACCTGAACTGAGCTCAGCATTAGCTTGAGGGAAATAGAAATGCATGGCTACGGTTAGGTTCCCAAATGTATATTTTATATAACAACTTGTTTTTCAGGTGCCAACTTGTGTGAAAAATAAGGTCACTCAAGAATTGGTATAGAAGAATGATGTAACCACCAAATTCAAATGTTGTGTATACATTCAAGATAAGAGATATTCTAAGTTACTCTACTGAATAATAAAATCTATTGCAATCAATTAGCATGTAAGGAAATACTGCTATTTGTCAGAGCTCCTGTCATCAAACAAGGACAGACATTTTACAGCCACTAAAGCAGAACTGCAATATAGGAACCTAAAGAACTGTCGTAATTTTTATAAAGTTATTCCATTCTCTGACTGGAATGTGACTGCTTAAATGTAAAGGTTACTACTGCCCGTATAAGGAACCATATACTTCTGTTCTCCAAGCCAAGTCTTGGATGGACAGAGCAGAATGAGCAAGTGACTACTTTTTTTCCCCAACAGTATGCTTTGGCACTCAATCTGAATTATTAGCATATTTGCACTGTACTAGACAAATCCAAAACACATGAACACACATATCTACCCTACTGACATCAAGCAACATGAGGTGTGTCTTGGTAAGAAACATGCACAGTTGTTTTAAGGTATGGACACCTAGTCACAGAATTTTTAAATGGCAATACAAATGTTTTTAAATAAACCTTTGTAAGTAGTTATTTCCAGCCAAATGACATAAGCAAATTGTTTCCCAAGAGTCTTTCACTTGCCAAACCAAATTGAAAAACCTGGCCCTGAACAGTTCTGGCAGCAAGAAAATAAAATGAAGTCATTACTAGATGTTCTTGCCAGTTCTTAAACAATCTATTTTTATTCAGATGTTGTTTATACTCCACATAGAGTTGCACCACTACGAACATTTTTGTATTAAAAAAATGTAAGTTAATAAACAGTATAGAAGCTCCACCACAGTCTTCCTCCACAGGAATTTCTCTGCAAATGACTAGCTGGATTTCTTTAAATAACCTAGCTGGAAATACTATGGGAAAATTCGAAATCTTAAGCTATCACTGTAAGTAAAGAACACATATGCACATAAATTAACCTTTTCAATTAAAAAGTCTCTGTGTACCCGAAAACAGAACTTAAAACAAGAAGAAGAGAGTTTACACCACCAGCAACAAGAGTAAGCAGTGGGTAATCACTTTGTAGAAGAGCCATACACAGCCTGACATGAGAACCTGCGAGCTCTTCCAAGGAAAATGAGTGTGAGCTTTCCCACAAATTAAAAGGTCTCTGAATTCTTGAGAGGTCTGAGTAAGAATCTCCTTCCTTCACACAAAAGCCCTTTGAAACAATATCTCCACCTCTCAATGCACCGTTATAACTGGGTTAAAAGTATCATTATAAGTAGGTTAGAAAAGGCATCCAGTATTATCTGCAAGTCAGTTAACAGCCCACACCATAGTTTTCAAAAGGTAAAAATACAGCTTTCAGCATGTAGAAAGGAAAAACCCACACCACTAATCACAGTTTTTGCTCAATGCATACTGTTTTATGAATCATTAACTAGAAAAAGAACAAGATTTTGACAAGATGAAACATGGCTATGAATATTATAAAGATTCCATAGATTGAAGTGAAAGAACCCCAACAATTCAGTCAATGTGTTCTCCCAGGAACAGAGTGTTCTTACAATTTAAGGTGTACAATGCAATATCCTATTTTGTGATATTCCTTACCTGGCATTAATCAGCTGGAACATCTGATTAAATACCTTTTTTGGCCTATGATTTTACTGGCTACTGGATGGGGTTTTTGTAGTCTGAGAGGACAAAGATCATTGTATGCTCAACAGCACATACTTTTAAATGTATTTACAGAAAATTGACTTTCAAGAGTTGCTGTTAACAGTGTGTAGTCCCTGAACCTCTGTTTTCTATCTTGTGCCCAGGAACAGGCAGCCTGATGATTAGCTACGTCAGAGAAAAGCAATATTCATTAAAATTTCATTCTAGGTAGCTGTGCTTTTACTTTATAGAAATAAACTGGTCTTCAGTTTTGCTTGCAATACGGCAGCATTACAAGAGCACTGAGCTGTAGCTCAGCACTAGTAACTAAGGATTGCCAAATAAAGGGCAAGAATACTGCTAGACAACAGCCAGCCAGACAACCCCGCCTGTTTACCCTTCGTCATCATTCTAGCAGCAAGGATAGCCACGGAACAGACAGATGGTCCCTTCATTGCAGGAGCAGGTGCAGCAGGACATCACAAAAATGTGATGGTGGCATGAACAATTTTCTTGCAGAGCACTCAAATGCTTGTAAAAGGGAGCCGTCAGCTTAATAAGACATTGAGTTTTAGATCAGCTAAAAACCTTTACTGAGGTTTACCGGCTCTGGCTGGTGTGTTTGTGTGTCTGTGTGTGAGTTAGTGTGTGTACACAGAAAAGTGACAGAGAGGAAGGCTAGACACGAAGATGCCTCACAATGCCAGACTGAAGGTCTAATCACATTTTAAAAGCTGCTGTTAACAAGCAGTGACTAATACTGGTCTGGCATAAAAGCTGAAAAAAACTGGACATTATCCATATCTCCCTTCAAAGCAAACGGTATTCAGTAAAAAGCACTGGTTTGGAGATACAGGTCTGAGCTTGCAACTTTGTTCGAGAGGATGAGGGAGTTGCTAGGTGATGGCAAAGTGAGGCTGCGACAGAAAGAAGACACACAGACTTAACACAGCAGCAGGTGGCAAATCCATCTCCCCTCACAGGGGTAAGGCAGTAGTCAAGCAGTGTCTTTTTGGTATATGCTTCACTTGGGAGTTTCTCCAAATCATAGCAAAAATCATGTGGTTTTCTAATTAATCTAAGTAGAAAAATTAATTTTATAACTAATCCTTGATTCCTTGTTCTACCAAAAAATGTTGGGAGAAATTTACAGTAGCTGCCTGTTTTACTACACCTGTCTCTGAACAACCTCTTGCATCAATGGGCGCAGCAGGTCACATACTTGGGTTTGGAGGGATGTCCTTCCATACCGTGGAGTTAAAGGCAGCACAGGTACTCTGCATAACAAATACAGCTCCCAAGAACTGACATGTATCAGGGTGGGTGGACAGAAGAGGAATCTCCAGGGGCATTTCATACCTGCATCGCATGCATCTCTGTGAGGGTGTGTACCTTTCTTAGCTCAGAAATCAGCCCAGGTTCCTGAAACTCTGTCTCTGTCTCTCACTTTGTTCATTTCCTTTGCACTGTTCATGTCCTCACAGCAAGAAGAAAACTAAATCTAGCTAAAAAGCATACTTTCTTTGACTTTGAAGACTTTTATGCGTGAAACAGACAGGAAGGGTACAACTGAACACAGTGAGCAATTTGAGATGGGAAACAAAGTGAAAATAAAGAGAAAAACAGGCAAGAAGGGAAGGAAGAGACTCAAAAAGAGATTGTGCACAACTGAACTGGGAAGAAAGGAGGAATGGGAAGTTGTAGTGGATGAAGAGCAAGGGAACCAAAGTAGAAGAAAAATATATGTTAACAGGAAACACATAGGAAATTATTTCTGCTTTGGTCTGCTAAAAACAGGCCTTTGGTGCCACTAAATTTGAATGGTCAAAAGGATACTCAGGGGAAGGTAAAAAATATATTTAAAAAGTCAATAAAAAGATGATAGTTATATTGTAAGGAAGAAAGCAAAGAAAACAAAACTTTTTCCTTCCTTTAATTAAGGGGAAAAAAAAACCCACACAAGGAAAAAACCCCAAATGTATTTTAATGTTTCTCTGTAAGGAATACATCAAGTACAGCAATATTTGCAGATGGATCAATCTAAACTATTAACTGTAAGCATAGCTTTGGCTAAAACAAAAGCAACAATACATCCCGAAAAATTCAGCAAGACATTAAACACTGCTTCTACTACAGTACATGCTGTCAATATTGGGAAAAATTTTCCTGCATGGTTATTTTAAATATAGTGATCTTAAGTAGAAATGCTGGTAAAGCATATTTTAAAACCCTGTCAGGCAACTAAGATTGAATTACTGTTTACACCTGTGATGATCCTCCAAATGGTGTTTTTCCATGCAAAACAGACACATCTGGAAATCTAGGTGCACACTGATCTACGGCAAAAACATATTCTCTGTTTGGGTAATTTGATGGTTACAAAAGGAACCTCTGAACGAAGGGAAACAGTCAAAGGATGAAGATGTTAACATTCACTCTGCAAAAGGTCTGTGTTACACTGTTCTTGCAAATTGGACAAAGGCATAAAGTTCAATTTCTTTCCTACCTCTGTTACCAGGGTCCAAAATTAGCCTCATGGGGATGAGAAGCCCAAACACAGAAAAGTAGGCTTGAATTAGTGAAGTTACCTCTGCAATACCTTTTTTTATTTTTATAACAGAGCCTTTACCATGGGCACCTAGTCTTCATGCACCCTTTCTTTTCCTCTGTCATTATACCATGCAAAAGAGACCACAGATTAAAGAGACCAGAAAATGCAAAGCTTGTATGCATAGGTTTTTTCTTCCAAGTCACATACAAGCTTAACTATAGGCCCTGAGATATAAACACAGGCTATCACTATTGTGATTTACATCTCATGGCCACAGTTCCAGCAAAGAGCATTCATGTGTGAATTTTAGTATAGCAGTTTATAGAACTATAGAATGGCTTGGGTTGGAAGGGATCTCAAAGATCATGTTGTTCCAACTTCACCGGCATGGCACCTTTCACCAGGCCAGGTTGCTCAGAGCCCCATCCAACCTGACCTCGAACATTTCCAGGGATGTGACATTCATAAGTTCTCTGGGCAACCAGCTCCAGTGTCCCATCACCCACACAGGAAAGAATTTCCTCCTAATATCTAATCTGTCTTCTCCCGGTTTAAAGCCATTACCCTTTGCCCTTGTCACTACATGGCCTTGTCAAAAGCCCTTTGCCAGCTTTCTCGTAGGTTTCTTTTAGGTATTGGAAGATGCTATAAGGTCTCCCTGGAGTCTTTTCTTCTCCGGGCTGACCAACCCCAACTGTCTCAGCCTGTCTTCACAGGAGAGGTGCTCCAGACCTCTGATCATCTAGATATCTTGTACTGGATGTGTTCATAGTGGTCTGGATAAGGAAATTGTTGTCGTCCTACTTCTGCACTGACAAAAGTTGTATTTGTTTACAAACAAGATACTTCATATGAAAGTATTTCTACCACTGAAACAGCTTCGTATTCTCTTACTCTTCTATTCATCCTACACTAGCAGAACTAATCTGTGTATGCTTTATTAAAGCAGAGAAGGAGTCCACCTCTTGTACTTTTGCACAGACCTCAGTCACATGCTGTCTGTTGCAAGGCCCAAGCATGAAGCACCGTGCTCAACATGCAGTGCCTGAGGCCTCTGTTCCTTATCCCACAGAAGAGGAGACAGCATACAGGGGCCTGATTTTTTCTTACAATGCCTCATCCTTGACATGATGACATAATTCCTAGCTACAAATATGTTATTCATCAGGTTTGTTCCTTTGTGAGCTCAGAGTAATTGGTAAAAAATAATTTTTTAACATTCTTTCCTCTTTAACATCTGGACTATCTTTGTGATTTCAAATGATCTGCAGTTCTGCTAGACATTTGCTAGCTTAGCTCCAAATTTCGCCACTAACTATACCAATGCTCTCAGGATAACTTGAAACACATTTGTTTTTCCCATTTTGCAGCTTGTTGTTATATAATTCTTACCAGGAATATACATATTTAATAATAAGGGAAAAAATACAGCATGATTTCCCCCCTACGCCAACACCCTGTGTCAAAAGAAATTTATTAATATTTTTGAACATGAAGACATTCCATAAATACATTCCAAGTAGGCTTTTTGCAGAACACACTTTTATCAGTGTTAAACTCGAGATGCAAGTCCAAGAGCTGCCTTTGCAGCTCATTAAATCAATGCTATTTTGACAGTATGCTGCAGCATGTGTTCTCCTATATGAGAAAGCTTCACCACTACTTTCTTGCACTCTTAACTTTGTCACTGCACACTTCTCCCAATATAGCTTCCTGCTATCACTTGGCACCATGCACCATTATTTCCACTGGCCTATAGTATTTTCAAAAATGCAGTGATAATGCCAAGACTGACTAAGCGAATGACAAAAGGTCCACATCCACTCCCCTGAGGCATGTTTCTGGACAGTATATATAAAATAACTAGGAACAACTTTCAGTATCACAAGAAATGGCTCAAAAATAAGAGAAGCAAGTTGCTTCTGAAGGAATGTGTTTTCTTTACCTACTGAATTATTATGACCTTAGTAAAATTGCTTTAATGCTTGGTTGCTTGCA
>VZTE01005399.1:50616-68567 GCA_013397775.1 Eulacestoma nigropectus | reverse complement strand
GGGGTTAATATTAAAAAAAAAAAAGATGGAAGTACTTGTGTCACAAATTGGACAAAATCTCCACCTCTACTGCAGTAGCTTCAGAAGTAACCTCATAGAATAGGAACAGCAAAACTAATCCTAAGGTCCTAAGGAAACAGTAGAATACCACTTTGTCAGTAAATGCCCATCTTAGTTTTGTTGCGTTACTTATTAAGAACACAGTAAAGTAGTACAAATCCAGTGTCTTCTAGTCTGACAAAATTCAGCCCTCATTATTACTTGTAAAATCCACTTTTATTATATATTTACATATACTTAAATAAAAATAGTATTTATTCTCATATATATGATGCCTCTCTTATCCCAATTTTAGAGTATAAATTGTGAAAGCCCAAAGTGTTTCGCATCTCACACAGGAGCCAGGCTACACAGATGTCTGTAAATGTCATCCCAAACAAGTATATTATCCAAATCTCAAGAGAATAAGGAAGACACAAAGATCAACACAAGTAGTAGGAGAGCTAAGTTCACCACTCCAGAAAATTACCTTGCTAGATAAAATACAGGCAAGTGAGTTACTGGTGCATCTTGATGGAGTGTGGAAAAGCCAGGGAAAAAATGTGTGGTTCTGCAACAGACTAGAAAATGGACAGTTTTTCATCCACCGTCCTCAACCTGATACTCTCTAAGATTTTCCACTGCTAAAACTTTTTATTGTCAAATGACATGCATGAGTTACCAGTAGTGCACAACCCTACAACAGGCACTTCGTCTCTGATGAATGGTATTTAAGGAAACTCCCTGAGAAAGAAAACCAGAGCTATCTCACATTAAACTTTTTAAAAACTATTTTGCCTTGAAATAGTAGTTTTTGAATCTGCATTTAGCACAGACTCAAAACAAAGTCCTTGAGTTAAGAAATAATGGATTTGAAAAAACAGAAGGCCCCAGAGGCTGCATCTGCAATATGCTGTAGCTCCAGACAGGACTACCTGTACCACATTTTATGAGAGGCTAGCAATAAGCACAGAGGAGATATATTTTAAAAACTTTTAAAAGCAGCTCAGTTTCTTACAATCCTGTGTGAAAACAGTGTATTTTGGAGTTTTAACTGCACTTATTACAATTGCTTCAGGACCAGAGCATGCTTCTTGAAACACCATGGTGGACAATAATCTTTATTTTTCCTGATTTTGGTTGTCAGGATTAACCACCAGTGTTTGCAAAGATCTGGAGTAGAGCTTTGCCCTCCTTTCTTGATAACTGAGAAAATCCAGAAAGGGAGTGCTTATTGGTTTCATGCCTGCACAGCAAAGCTCTGTTAATGCTTCAGCAGTGCAACCGGAAAGAGTATTTTCCAATTTCGGTGTCTGAGTTGCACAGAAAGTACATTAGGAATTCTAACTTGCTTACAAGAAGCTTTCTTGAGTTATAACTTCAAGGAAGCACTATGCACCTTACCAAACATCTAGATTTCCTTCTAGCAGTGAGACAAGTAGCAAGAGACAGACTTATTCATGTAGTTGAAGCACAGACACTTACAGGCCAAGCAACAAGTCAAGTTTATACATTCAGTGCTACAGAATCTACTACTTTTCAATGCATTCTTTTAAGACCTTGATTAGCAAAAATTGCTGCCAATTACTGGCATTCTCAGGCCATATTGCTACACAAAAAGAAAAAATTTCTTGTCAATAGGACGTACAGGAGCTGCAGTGCCAACCATGCTTCATGGGCCACATCTAAATCAATCCAATTCTGTCTGAGCAGGAATGAGAATTTCTCTTCCCAGTGAAACCCAGATATGTAGGGATACAGTTTGTCACTGTACACAGATTTTTGAAGATGACCACGTGATGATTTTTCATGTTAACTCAGCAGAACACAACACAGTCGAGATTATTTTATCTCATGCATACAATTCCCAGGATACCTAAGAGTAATATTCCTTGTAAATTGGCTTTTGCTACTGTTGCCAATAGCTTTCGCTATCTGCTATCAGTGCAACAAAGTTAAAACTGGAACAAATGGTATTCTTTTTCTCCCTCTACATTTAATACCCACTGCACACATCTAAAATGATGGTTCACTGTCTGAGCATTAAGTTCACTAAAATATTTGCTTTCCCTGTAGAGAGCCTTATTCTCTTGAAGGTAATGTAAATGAACAGATGGAAGTATCACGAATGACCTTGTAACTTCCCAGCTGCTGACTTTGCCAATTATTCCCAGAATGTCAGGTCTGATTCTCACTTATATGAACTTCTTGTGTGTCAAGAAAACACGTGTGGCAGAATAGACTATATCCCAATATTTCACAGGTACAAATAAAGTCACCTAATAGAATATATGGCATGAAATACATGGTCAAGGCCCAGCAGATAACACAGACATTTTACAAGTGAAATCTGACTCCGTGCTGCTGGAGTCTCCTAGGAAGCCTACAGCATAAGCAGGTTCATAGCCTGCATTTGCTTACCCTGCACACAGACAGAAAACAGGTTCTGCTGTCCTGCAACACAGTGACAAACCACAGGAAATGCACAGAGTGGATTTGGGCCTCATCATAGGGTGTTATCCTTTCCTGTACTCACCTCAGTGTGTTTCTGTTCCTCTGTTAGCCCTTAAACAGAGGTAGGTAGGTAGCATGTACATGCCCCTACAACCTGCTTGTTTCATCCTTAAGAGTCTCTCACATAAAAGGCTGGATTTTGGAACCCTCACTTCTGCCAGAAGGAACTGCAGCGACTCAGTGGGTCTTAATGGGGTGAGCCCTGATTTTCGCCTCATACCCCAGGTATTAAGGGACAGCTTGTTGCAGAGGATTGACAATCAAAGTGCAAGCTTTTAATAGAAAGCAAAAACTTATACAGCCCACGCCTTATATACTGCACTTCACGAAATGTGCCTTCTACAACAAATCTACACAACCAGAACTGAGGCTAAAAGAACCAGCTGCAGTTTGCTGAACTACTCATTTCCACATAACAGCTAGCTTCAATTCTTCAAAAAAATGCAAAGTTGCATTTTGTGCTCTAAAAATTGTATTTGAAAATTTACATTTAATTTTAATGGTGAAGACACTGTGTCCAGCAAACCTCATAAAAGCTTTAAGAAAATCACTGAAGATTTTATTCCTCATCCTTCCAAGCCTGGGGATGCTCCTGCAAATCCCAGCCTCCAGTATATTAAAGACATACTATCATTCTCATTCTGTAGATTCATACTATACAGTATTTCTCAGAGTTCGCAAAGCCCATTCTAAATATCACTTACAGCTGATAGGTGGAAGCAACAAATTCACAGAATCTACGTTTATACTGAATATTTCTGAGGTCCCACAGAAAGACTCTGAACATCCATCTCCCTGTACCAACAGCTGCTGCCCATTTCAATTAGCCAAAACACCTAAGTCAGACTCTGCTTCCAGCCTCTTCAGCCGCACCTTCGCTGCTGTGAAATGCAATAGTCTCCACTGTGTCAAATGCACTCTGCTAAAAAGATAAACAATACTAAGAGCATTGCAAGAAAACATCCAAGTATTTCGTGTGATTGCTACTAAAACAAAATTTAAACACAAGCAGGTACTAAATTTCAGTCAGGCATTTGTCACTAGGATCCCTAGAGATTATTGCAAATGCAAAAATTAAGTCTCTTTTTTTTTACTAAGCCAAATAACTTATCCTGTCAAACTACTTCATAAAAACACATTTCTAGTGTATTTCATGTCATTTGTGATGGTTTAGCACAATATTACAGTGTTGCAAACACTGAGAATAATGTTTACATTTCAACAAACAAGTTAAACCTCTGAAAAAAACTTATGTCCCTGTAGTTACACCTCAAGTTTGAAGTTAAACTCCTTTGCTTTGAAGGTCTATGTAAAAATAAAGAAATTGTTGAATAGCAGCCAACAAAAATATCCTAAAGCATCTTTTGTTTTTAACTCAACATTTATGAGTTAAACGTTTCTCGTCGGGGACTTTACCACCATTTATTCGCAGGTAAACTACATTCTTCTTTTAATGTAATGCTCTGACAAAAAAAAAAGAAAACCAACCAACCAAAAAATACCCCAAAAAAACCTCAAAAGCCCCCAAATGAACAAACTAAACAAACTAAAAAACAAACAAAAATCCCCCAAACAAAACAAAACAAAACAAAAAACCACAGCAAAAAAAAACGCCCCAACCCCTGCAAAAACCAAACAGCTCAAAGCCAAGCAAAAAACTTACAAATTACTTCCTACCACAGTCTGATATACATCTAGCTTCATCTGAAATCGTCAGAGACATTTTAACCTCACGTCTAACCATACTAAACAGACGACGTACTCGTGTGCTTTCATACTTGCCATAGGTAACGGTGCTGTCCTGACACTGCACATTGAGTCAGAAATATACTGAACATCAAGACTGAGGAAATTCCAGATCATATTTGTTAGCTACATAAGTTCAACTCAAAGTTCTATAATACATGTATGAACAACATATGCATAGACCAGATAATTTCAGATGAAAATAAACTGAATATGATTATTTTTGATTTAAGCTCTTCCTTGAACCCCAACCAACCACAGGAAAGTCCCCTTGAGTTTTGGAAAGAGCTATGAGCAACTTGACAGTGCTGTGTCCCCGTGACTTCCAAGGTCTTTCTGATCACAAAGTCAGCCTGGCACAGGGATGCTGTCGTAAACAGGTAGAATTCAGCTCTAGTAAGAGCTGCAATAATGCCATACAGGGAAAAAGTTTAAAATATGTCTTATCTTAATTACTATGGCTTATATTTCTGAAATAAATCACTCCATTGTTTTTGGTAGTCTGTCTCAGGGTGACAGGAAAAAAACAACACAAAACCAAGCAAAATGTCAGCATCTTCCTTTTAAAAGGCAAATGGACAATCTAAATTGGATTATGGCAATATATGTTATTATTTTTTTAAAAACTAAGTGAAGCAAATTAGCTACCAATACCAATTAGTACTAATGGGGTTTTTTGTCCTACAATTTACACTGCCTTAATTTAATAAAAAAGATGTTTGCTTCCTAGTAATTTTTTTTGTTCAAAGAGAATTTCTAATTACTCAAATACAACCTGATGTGAGGAGAATGAAACATGCAGAGCTACACTCCTTTTTATAGTATCACATCACAACCAAAGAGATCAGACAGTCCTTCAATCACAGGTGACTTTCACTACTCTTTTTTTAAGTTTAACATAGACCCAAACCAGACAGACTACGGACGTGCATCAGTTCTTTATGGTACCACATTACATGTCCCCCAGATACCTTACTCCTCACCATCAGTCACCTGGATCAACACTGCATCGTTGCCTGCCTTCTGCCTGGGGCACATCTGCCCAGACCACCGTGCACAAGGCTGATTTAGAGCACTGGCAAGACTGCCACTGGGAAAACTGCTAGGGAAAGCCTTGCCCACATAACAGAAAAGCAAGTATGGAAAAGCTGTGACCAGGTAGAAGACTCATTTCAGCCTTTGCACCAGGGCACACACCTATGCCCAGCAGGGTTTCCCTTGTTTGTCAAAAAAATACCTAGATTCAGATCTCACCACTTCAGCTTCCACAAGTCTCAGAGGGACAGAGTGTCCCTCTGACACTCTTCTTATGAGAATAAGCCTGTACAGCCAACTAACAAAGGGAAGACAAACAGTGGCATCACACAAAAGGGTTTTCATCAGGTTTCAAATTTCTGTTGTCTCAGATTGTCACTTCATACCAAGCGTGGAACCATGATCCAAGTGGTGATGCCTAAAATCACAAGCCAAACAATATTAAGATGATAAAATGTGGTTACCTTTAATGAAGGTCCTTTATGGTGCTAATATCACAAAATGCACATGTAATACAGGACCCTGACAATTTTATAAGTTTAACAAATTAGCATACTTTACAGAAATAATCCAATTAGAGGAACTGTTAATTAAGTAATCCCCCCTTTTGGTTCCACTCCTATTGAAGCACCCACCCACCCCCTCCCCCACCCAGCTCCTAACCCCACATTTATTATGTCTATTATATATGGAGAAAATACAACATTCTTGGTTCACTATAGAGACAAGACTAAGTAAGATTCCAGGAAGGTTAGCTGATTGTTCTAAAATCTAAGTGAAGGGGTAGGACAGTACTACAGTTAGTTAAGGAGCTATATAACTATATAACAGTAGTCTACAGAGCTATGAATATATGGAGAATGAATAAAATGAAAAAATCTTTTTGGCATCAGTGGTAAGATGCAAAGGGCAATTTTGAATTACAGATAGTCTGTGCAATGTATATGCACAAGGTGCAAGGGGTCAAGATGAGTGATGAAGGCAACTGCACTTAGTAATCATGTATATGTTCATGCTGCTTACTAGTTAATAATTGACCCCCACATATGGTCAGACAGCTGTTAAAAAATTATCATTTTTACATCACAGGTCAATAAATCCAAGCACCAAAAAATATGAAGTAGGATATTCTTATGATGCACAACTGCTTTGTGGCTGCACCAAAATCACAGTTTGACCACAAATGTGCTTAAACTACAGCAATCTTTCTTGAGCAAGTTTGAAGAAGAGTCCTACAGAACACAATTACTGTAAGAATCCTTATACAACATTTCCCCAGGAGAAACTATGGTAAAGAGGGTACTGCTCTCAGATGATCAGCTTGATATGTCAATCCTCCACCATGTAGAGTTCCTGTCACTTCTGTGACATAAAGCACAAAAAACAGAAGCTGGGTAGGTTCAAACACTTATCAAAGGTATGAAAAGACTTAAAATAAACTCAGAAGTCAGTAACATGCAAGACATGTTCTATTTGGGCTTTAGTACAACGGACTTCAGATCCCAAAGAAATACAGCTAAGTCTAGATGCTGGACCCCCCCAAAGACTGAGCATATCATAGCTCGTTTCCATTTTAAACAAAATTTTTAATTATTTATATAGTAAGAAAATACTGTTAATATACATTGCTGGAACATAGAGATAGCAATCTCCTTTCTTGGTGTTGCACTGTACATTTGTCTTACAACACTATCAGCCTTCCCAGAGCAAGCAGAGTGTCTTTTAAAATTAGGAGTGAGACAAGCATGTCACAGATTCCCCTTTAGAAACAAGCCTATAAAGAAAAGTCAGAACACTAATCAGCAAAACAATAAATTAGTGACTTACTGGGTTGCTACTGAAAAGAGGAAATGAATTTATCAGTTCAGCTGCTAGCAGAACGCAATAATCTCAAGCTGGGAGAGCAGTAACTCTGAAGAGTAGTTTCAAATATGTTTCTTCTTTTATCCTGAAGCTTTGTATGCCTACTTTTGTTAATAACAGCACAACAGGAAGGCCTGTGCTCACATAATTATAAAATAATAACAACCTGGTCTGCTGAGGTAAGAAGGAAAAAATGAAGGAAACACTGCCTTCATTGCAGGCTCTATGGGGCTGTAAGTGACTGAAAGTATTCATTTGCTGCTCAAAGCCTCCAGTTATGCTACTGTGCTATAGAGAGGTAGTCAAATAACATAGACAGTCCTAGATGGGGTCTGTCTGTTTCCAGTAATACTTCAGATTCCAACACAAGTGTATGAAAAACACAACAAAAGTCACACCTAGATAGACACCAACACAAAACAAAACATACTATGTTCTCTAGCAGGATAAAAACCTAGAGAAAGAGAAGAAGTAACCTTGTAAACACTAAACAAAGGCCTGGGACAACCATACAAAACACCCAATCCTGCTAGACACTCGTATGTTTCTTGGCTATTTTGCATGAGAACACCACAGTATACTGAACCTGCTCTTTCATATGCAGACAATTAAAATATTTCTCCACGGACAGGTCAAAATTAGTTGCCCGTGTTCTACATAATTCCAGACAGAGAGCTTGGGACTGAGCAGAGATGACAGTTTACAATACTCCAAGACTTAATTAAAGCTTTGCAGGCTAACAAACTCCTCCTACTGTTGGAATTTCTTTTTTTTTTTTTTTCAAAAACTTAAGCATAAGACTTTGAATAAGAAATACATTTCAGATGAGAAGCAGTACATGAACCATCTTAACCTAAATATTTATGATCTACTCATTCCTTAGACCTGGATCTGAAAATATATTTTAAAAAAAAATTACTTCAACAGTGAACATTGTAGGAGGTATTCCTATACAAATGAGATAAAAACAATTTGCCATTCACATTGTCAATTAATACCTTCTTCTCATTGGATGGATTGTTTTATTGAAAAGGTCTCAAACTCCTCCTTGTCATTATCAACACCAAAATTTTTCATTGTTTTGTCTAGTTATATCAGAATTTTAGAACATCTCAAAATTACACAGGTATTTGTGCTTCAATTTAGATTCCATTTTTTGCACACCATGTAATATTATTCTGTATGTGTTTTTCTGCCTAGAAAACAGATGCCTCCTTAACAATGCCATCTCTGCTTTCTGCATACACTAAGAATCACTGACAGGCCTCAAGATTAACGTGGTCTCAGAAGCACCACATCTTTGTATGCAGTCAGCACCACAAATTTCAGCAGAAGTCTAACAACCATAGAAGCAGTGATCAGAAAGACCATAACCCTTACTCATCCACATTCCCAGTAGTTTCAAACTATTTCTAGTGGAAAGACCAGCGAAGCCTCTAAGCAAAGTAAGTTTCGAATTTAGACTTCTATTGCCCCTGAGAAATATGTAATAACGTTCTTTCCATTGCAGTACTTAAGCTACTACAGCAATCTATGAATAGCTGGCAAAAAAGTTTGTAGTGTAAACAAAAACTGATAACATTAAACATAAAAGTATCATTATTTAACAAGATGACTTGTTACATCATCATGTTTGTACTAAAAACAAAACCAGAAACTGTGGAATCCCATGAGAAGGTTTACTGTTTTCTAGCCAGAAAGCTGTTCACAATACTTCCTTTGTTTTCATGTTGAACAAAGTGATTAAACTTGGTGGACATCCCTCTTCCCTCCCAGGAGCTCCCATTACCACTCAGAATGTGAAAGTTGATTTTCCTCTAAGTTAAGTGGGGTATAAAGGGCTAAAGTACCAGTCCCTCAAAGGCCTCTCTGTGTGCCTGCCTTCATGCACTGTCACATACCTTATACAGTTATCCATACTGATTTCCACATCACTTAAAATCAAGCAAAGACACAAGTTTTGGCAGAAGCTGGGAACTCAATTTTGTCATAAGGGTGTGCTCCTTCATGCAAGGTAAGCCACACAAGCCCTTTTCTTTGCAGGCTACTTGTTTATCCACTGAATCGCTCTGCAGCCTGGTGACCAGGAGCTGGGCTGAGTAAGGGGCAGTCTCCACACCAGACCATTTCTGCTCAGTGAAGAATCTCACATGTCGCTGTCACCACCAAGGATGGGTAGAGAAACGACACGGAGTCCAGGCTCAGGGATAAACGGAAGCGCTTTAATAACTTTTCCAAAAGCTTTTATATGTTAGCTCACTAAAGTGTGTTAAATTACACAAGGTAATTGGTGCTTTAGGCCATCCACCCCTTGAGGGGATTGGCCAAATTCTAAGATACCCATTCCTAAATATTTTTCTAGTTAGAACCATAACAATACTGCAAAACAACCTGCAGGTGCAAGAAGTTTACAAAACTCTAACACTGTTTCGAACAGCCTGCATGGGAAAGACAGAGCTCTCACAAAATGCTGCAGAGAGCTGAAGAAATTCCCTGCTGAAGCTTTTTCAGTATCTACACTCACATAAAACATACCACAAAGAAATACGGAGGAGATCCCAATCAGCACCTGCAGGTGTGGATCTGCTGATTATGCATGGCACAATGAAGAAAGCAAAGGTATAGTGATCCTTACCATGATTCATACACCAAAACACTACTCTGCATGGCAACCTCTCTAATAGCCTAGAAGGTAAATTTTCACCCCTCCATTCTCAGATAAATCTCTTCTAATATGGTCAGCAAACATACTGGAGAAAAAAGGCTGAATGGGACTACATATTTTCTTAGCAATGTTCTGTTAGAATTCTGCATACAAAAATATTTGTATATTCAGACAAATCAGTACGCAAGTCCTCTCAAATCTGTAAGACCCTAGAGCAAGGGAAACAGGCACTAAAGACAAAGGACCATGACAGAGGTGAACCATCCCTTGACAGAGTTCTGAATGTCAAATTTGACACTGAAGTAACTAAGTAACACAGTGATCCAAAAAACTTAACTCAGACAGCATTACTGAAAATAAAGTTCAGTGTTGTTAATCTGAGATAGTTTTGATTCTGTGTAGTGCTCCCTGCCAGACTAAACATGGCCATGGCCTCGATGGCCACTGCATTACTCTTGTCAAAAAGCCCTGACTCTTTATGAATTGAAAAAAAGAATCAGCCTTAGGTTTGGGAAGAAACAATAGTTTGTAATGAATCCAAGAGCAAACACTTACTGGCTCTCATGGTCCAGTGGCTAATGGCAGGAGACTTCACGAGATTTTACATAACTAAATGGCAATGCCATTCCAGTACTGGGAAGCTTTTCTACACATGCCAGTCAGGAAGACCTGCAGATACAGACTAGAGGCCAGAACAGGCTACCAGCCTCAGTACAGGCCTGGGACTACCATCAGCTTGCCACTGGTATCTCCCTGCTTCCCCAGCTACTGCTGCTGGGAATAGCTATGCTGAGACCTGGAGAGCGACAGGCACACCCCTGCTACAAGTAATCACAGAATGGTTTGGATTGAAAGCATGCTTAAAGATCATCTAGTTCCAACCCCACTAGCCACAGGCAGGGATACCTTCCACCAGACCAGGTTTCTCAGTGACCCATCCAACCTGGCCTTGAACACTTTCAGGGACAGAACATCCACTATTTCTCTGAACAATCCCCTTCCAGTGTCTCATCACCCTCACAGCAAAGAATTCATCTGTAATATCTATTCTAAACCTACCTTATTTCAGTTTAAAGCCATTCCCCGTTGTCCTATCACTAAAGGACTTCATAAAGAGTCCCTCACCAGCTCTCTTGCAGGCCCTCTTTAGGTATTAGAGGGCTGCTCTAAGGTCTTCACAGAACCTTCTCTTTTTCAGGCTGAACATCCCCAACTTGTCTTTATAGGAGAGCTGTTCCAGCCCCCACACCATCTTCATGACCCTCCTCTGGACTCACTCCAACAGGTCCATGTTCTTCCTGTGCTGGGGACCCCAGAGCTGGATGCAGCGCTGCAGGTGGGGTCTCACCAGAGCAGAGCAGAGGGGTAGAATCCCCTCCCTGGTCCTGCTGCTTTGGATGCAGCCCAGGATGTGGCTGGGTCTCTGGGCTGCAAGTGCACAGGGCCAGGTCATGTCCAGCTTCTCATCCACCAGCACCCCCAAGCCTTTCTCCTCAGGGCTGCTCTCGACCCTTTCTCCTCCCAGCCTGTATTTGTGCTTGGAATCACCACAGTCCCCATGCAGAACCTTGCACTTGGACTTGTTGACCTACATGAGATTCACATGAGGTTCTCAAGCCTGTCACAGTCCCACTGGATGCCACCCCTTCCCTCCAGCATGTTGTCCACACCACACAGCTTGGTGTTGTCAGCATGCTTGCTGAGGGTGCACTCCATCCCACTGTCCCCCTCACCAACAAAGCTGTTAAACAGCACTGGTGCCAATACCAGCCCCTGAGGACACCACTCGCCACTGCTCTCCACTTAGACATTGAGCCACTGACCACAACTCTTTGAGTGTGACCATCCAGCCAATTCCTCATCCAACAAGCAGTCCACATGTCAAATCCGTGTCTCTTCAGTTTAGTGATAAGGAACAGCGGCAAATGTTCTGTGTAAGTTCAGGTAGGTGCTGTCAGTTGCTCTTAACCACCAATTCCATAACCCTGTTATAGAAGGCCATCAGATTTTTCAGGCACAGTTTGCCCTGATTGAAGCCATGTTGGCCGGCACCAAACACATCCTTATTTTCCATGTGACCGAGCACAGCTTCCAGGAGGATCTATGCCCTGATTTTGCTGGGCACAGAGGTGAGACTGACTGACCTGTAGCTTCCCTGTAGTTAAGCTATCATCTAGCTGCATGGATACATCCTCTGGCATTTAGCTGATTCACACTGGCAATCAGACCAAGAACTTCTTGTGAAAACAAACCCATCAGAAGAAAAAAAGCAAATTACTTTCCCAGATAGTAAAGAATGGGAACCTCTGTGTACAGTCTGAGGAGAATCCAGTCCATCCACTCCCTTGGCACGCACTGATCTGGCCATGGGCTTTGCTACAGAGCAGTAAAAGTAGCTAATATTGGTAGAAATTGCAACAAGAAACAAAAAAGCCCTGATGGGCACAGAAAGTGAGATTCAGGCGGAGGACAAGGCAACAGCTGTTAAAACCAAACAACAAGTTTCTCTCTCTTGATTAGACTAAATGAACACCAACAGCAATCTCACGTACTCAATCATCTTCTCAAGAGCAAGAGAAGCTAACAGGTCTCAGTCTATGAATTGCACTTCTCTTATGCCTGTCCATTGACGTTTACAACCCCCTCCACAGCACAACCCCACAAATGTGGGTTGAACCTGCAAATTGCCCCAGTTAAAGAGCCAGTTGAAAGACAGCTGCCCTTCACACTGATTTCTTTTGTTCTTGCAAAGCTATTTTTAATTCGCATCAGTTCAGTGATCTGATACTATCACAAAGCCTTACCAACAGTGGTGCAACCACAGCCAAAAAAGTGGCAAACTGCCATAACAGTTGTAGCACTTTTAGTCAGCTTTGT
Source organism: Eulacestoma nigropectus (assembly GCA_013397775.1). Classification (NCBI taxonomy): domain Eukaryota; kingdom Metazoa; phylum Chordata; class Aves; order Passeriformes; genus Eulacestoma; species Eulacestoma nigropectus. The sequence continues at coordinate 55,828 of VZTE01005399.1, read as the reverse complement.
TTGGTGCAACATCTCATTCAACTGCACTGCTCACCAAGCTGTAATCTTAAATGGCAGCAGTTTCCTTCAGTTAAAATGGCACAGTTACGTTTCTGGAGTTGTTAACAAGACTTAATAACTGTCAGCTGCTGCAAATGACACCAATATTTCTACTGTTGAATGGTATTGACTTTAATATTTGTGCAATCAAAGGATCTTGTGTTCATTATGATTATATAATATATATATGCTTATATATTATATATATAAAATAAAATTGTGATCATAAACTAAAAGCTCCATCAAAGGACATCAAGACAGACTTTCCAATTTATATTTTCCCTTGCCAAAATACTGCCAACTCCTAAGTTTGCACAGAAATAAAAGGAGCCAAGTGGAACCTGATTCCAAAAGCCTGATACATTTTTTCATACGATGAGTTTTATGATTCACAGTGAACTGGTCTCCTTTAGGAAAGGATAAAAATCATCTTAGCAACACTGGGCCTTGACCTGCAGTCACATACTTCTCCTACAGCACTGAATGAATCTTTCAGCCTCTGTGCCTCAGCACCAGGGTGTGTAATGTGTCTTCCCTGGTCTCAAAGGCACATTTTAAAAGGTACATCACTAGCTATAGATTTTCAAATACTGCAGTAACAAGGATCACGTAAAAACCAAAGGGAGCTGGCCAGGGGCATGCAGTCACAAAATGTATAAATCTCAAGCTAAAAGAGCCAGCAACAAAAACGAGCACAGTTAATAAAATAGCCATCATCCAGCATCTGCTTTACTAGATAGAAACATCCTATGACTATGCAAATGCACAGCACCACAAAAAATTTTCCAAGTAACTTAGTTTTTTATTATGACGCAGATCATAGCTGCAGCACACTGAAGAAACTACTGTGAGTTTACTCAGACTTTAAGCTTCTAAAAATCTCATATTTCAAAATACAAAACACAAGCACATCTAGACAATAGTGAAAATACACAAGGCACTTGCAACACCTACAACTTCCCTCTATTTCACTGGTCACAAATAAAAGAGACCAGTTTTACTGCAAGGAGGAAACAAAAATAAAATGGTAAATTGTACCTTGCAACAGGTTGATACGATTTTCTAATCACAACTGGAGAAGGAGGAGAGAACGTAAAAAAATGGACTTTCCAGCTCACTGAAGGAGGACTTCCAGGTTTCTTGCTCACACACGAGGAAAAAGACTCTTTCGGGACTGTACAAATGTGAAGAATAAGACACGACACATAACCACATAACCACAGCAGGAATCTGCAATGACAAATCAGACACTTGATCGATTTAGAGAAAATAAAATTCAGAGCATTAGTGGTGTGAGCCCATAACAAGCAGTGACAGTACAAAACAGATTCAAATACAAATTATACTTAGAGGAGGAATGATTCAAACTGCACCTAACACTGAATGGCAGGATGTCCAGCAGAGAAGACATGAAGACCATGTTCCCAATCCCTGCTTAGTACTGCAGGCAAAGACTTAATTTAAAAAAGCATTCCATTGCAGTTAACTTGTGTAAAGCTTGCTATTAAGCAATATGGGGTTTTAATAAATAAAACATATACCCAACTGCTCATTGATATGCTCCTAAGTGCACATTTTATTTTGCCTGATCACTGATGTTTGCTTTTTATCTTCTACGATGTATAAATTTCAAATATGGCACCACATAACTACCAGCAGTAGAATCACAGAATCATTTAGGTTGGAAAAGACACTCCAGGTCACCGAGTCCAGCTGTTAACCTGACTCTGCCAAGTCCACCACTGATCCATGTCTATACATCTTTTGAACGTGTCCAGGCCTGATGACTCAACTACTTCCCTGGGCACTCTTCCCCAGTGTCTGACCACCCCTCCAATGAAGAAATTTTTCCTAACACCTTATCTAAACCTCCCTTAGCACTGCTTAAGACCTTTTTCTCTTGCCCTATTGCTTGTTACCTGGGAGAATTGAATGACCCCTGCTTGGGGTCCTTCTTTCAGCCTCCTTTGCACTCCCCTGATCCTCCTTTTTTCCAGGCTAAACACCCTCAGCTCCCTCAGCCACTCCTCACAGAACTTGTGCTCCAGACCCTTTGCCTCTGTCGCCCTTCTCTGGACATGCTCCAGCACCTCAGTGTCTGTCCTGCAATGAGGGGCCCAGAATTGAACACAGCACTCAAGGTGCAGCCTCACCAGTGCCGAGTACAGAGAGACAAGCCTTGCCCTGGTCCTGCTGGCCACACTATTGCTGATACAGGCCAGGATGCCATTGGCCTTCTTGGCCACCTGGGCACACGCTGGCTCATGTTCAGCTGCTGTTGACCAGCATCCTCAGGCCCTTTTCTGTTGGACTCCTTTCCAGCCACTCTCCCCCAGCCTGTAGCACTTGACGGAGCTGCTGTAACCCAGGTGCAGGACCTGGTACTCGGCATGTTGAACCTCACACCACTGGCCTTGCCCATCGATCCAGACTATCCAGATCCCTCTGCAAAGCCTTTCTACCTTCAAGCAGATCAACACTCCTGCCCAACTCGGCGTTGTCTTCAAACTTACTGAGGGTATACTCAATCCTCTCATCCAGATCATCAATAAAAATCTTAAAAAGAACTGGCATAATTACTGAGCCCTGGGAAACATCTCTTGTGACCAGCCACCAGTTGGATGTAACTCCATTTACCACCACTCTCTGAGTCTGGCCATAGAGCCAGTTGTTTTAACCAGCAGAGACAGCAGTTGGGACAAGCCATGGGCTGCCAGCTTCTCCAGGAGAAAGCTGTGGAAGACAGTATCAAAGGCTTCAGTAAAGTCCAGGTAGCCTACACCCACAGCCTTTCCCTCATCCACTAAGCAGGTCACCTTCTCATAGGAGGTGACCAAGTAACCAAAGCAATCGCACTGCAACACCAACAAGTACACGTTCTTCAATCACTGTGTAAGACAAAACTTTAGGCAGGCTCTCAGCAATTGCTAGCACAGCACTGCATTATGCAGGGTGCTGAAAAGTGCACGGAAGCTGTGCCAGCTCTTATCTACCTTTAAAACCAAAAGCTGGGGGAAAGGCAGAGGCAGTGCCTTACAACCAGCTGCCCAAGGAAAGGTTGTTGCCAGTTTCTACTCTAAAGTAGCCAAGAATACCAACACACCTAATGCGCTTTGGTTACACAGAACATAAACATACAGATCGGGTACAGTACGTTCAAGGACTGGAAGAATCGGTAAGCACATTTTCAACAGTACTTGAAGCACATTACATGACCCCAAAGAAAGTAGTTTTTATAGTTTCTAGCCCATTCTGCTGGTGTCAAAATTTAAAAAATAAACTCTTTAGCTGCCTACAAGCTAGGTAAGAAGGAGAGAAATCAACACCATTCCACAAACACACCCTATTACATGTGAGTAAATGCTTAGGCACATGTTTCAATTCTCCCAATATCAAGAGCATCCAAATACATAACTAAAGACAGCCTTTAACTAGCACCCAATGAACTTGGAGAAAGAAACCTCCTGCTGCTTTTAATGGTTTAAGGATCAGTTCCTAGACTCAGAATATGATTTTCACCTCCCTGTTTTATCTAATTGTGGGAAGGGAAGAATGCAGGAAAGAGATGTAATACAGGAAAATAAAAATAATTAAGAGGAACATTTTTACAATCCTGTTTTTATTTTCTCCCAATAAATTATTAGACACTGATCTTTAAGAAAAAAAGAGATTTGAATAATTGTGTTCAATTTTGGTTTTTCTGAATCAGTTTTGAAATAGCTATAAGGAAAAAACTCAAGACATTATGGATAGGAAAAAAAATTTGGATGGAGAAAGAGATGTGACAAATTAAGTATTATTTATGTTCTGGAAGAGTGGGAGTAACAACTACATTAGCATTCACCAGAACATGTAGTCTCTGTTTTGAAGATGGAAGACTTTTGAGACACAATTTAATGAACTTCATTACAAAGCATCTCCACCATAATAAACCATGAGATAAACATCCTATAAATTTACATTGCTACATAAAAAAGCCAAGTGGGTGCTACAACATACATTCACAAATTTCAAAACCAGCAATGGGTTAGGTTTACGTTAGGTTTGTTTTAAGAAGATTTTCTGTTGTTTTAACTTTGATCTAAGCCCTCCTCACCTTACATTATCCAAATGTTAGTGACAAATCATCTACGTAAATACATGACTATCTAGTGAAACAGAAGGAACAAACTCTCTGTTTCTTCACCTTAAGCAATATCCTTTCAGAAGCAACAAGACACAAGTATATTTACATTTCCTTAGGGAGAGATAACAATATCAACATCAAGTTTTCCTAAAGCATGCACCGTAGCTTAGCTTATAAGAGGCAGCGTTAAAGAGAAAAAGGGGGGTAGAGGATAACCCAAAAAACCTCTGATCACCTAAGCAGGGTACTGGAAAGATTACTCTTTTACGGAAGTCACTTTATGGTACTATCAGGTAAGTTTACTATTTAAAGACTTTCCTGCTGTCGGACTCTATTCGGCAAAATCAGCGTCTTGGGCAGAAATGCCTCAGTCCAACCCCGCTCTCCCTGCAGCGCCCAGCCAGACCTCCACGGGGATGGGCTGCGCGCACCTGGAAAAGCCCGTTCAGCCGCAGGGGAGTTCAATCCCGGAATAGCCAGCGCCTCAGGCATGCAGGAATCTACCTCCCACCATTCCCCCACATGCTGTTGGGTGCTCCTTTTCCTTAAAATGCTGCGACCCCACTATTAAGAGACTTAAAAGTCCGTGGAAGTTCACAGAAAAATGTCCCCCCTCCCAAAACGAAGACATACAGACCGGAAGACAGACACACACGCGCGCGTGCATAGCACTGGAACGAGACACGTTTTCCGCCGGTCCTTCAGGCCTCGGGTGCCGGCGGGGCTCCCAGCGGGGACAGGGACCGGCCGCTCCCGGCGCGGCTCAGCCCGTGACCCAGCCCGGCTCGGGGACCCCGCGGGCCTCCGCCCTGAGCCGCCCGCCTTCCCTCCCCAGCCCTTCTCCCTGGGGCCGAACTGAAGAGCCCCAAACCCACGATCAGACAAACCCGAGAGCCCGCGCCGCAGTCCCCGGGCACGCCGCGCCCGCCCGCGCCGCGGAACGCACGGCGGGGCAGGGCAGGGCAGGGCAGGCTCCGCGCTGCCCGCGGCCGGACGGCGACCGGGACCGGCACCGCTCCTGCAGGGCGTCCCCTCGCCGCCGGCGCC
>VZTE01005399.1:20380-50373 GCA_013397775.1 Eulacestoma nigropectus | reverse complement strand
CTGCCTGCCCTCGCCCTGCGGATGAGGGCGCAATGGGAGCTTGCTGGCGGCACCGGCCGGGTAAGCGGCTGGGCTTGGTGGTCCCGGGTCCGCAGCAGACACGACTGCGAGGGGTCGCGGAGGGCTGCGTGCCGCTCTGATGTGCGAGGCCGTGGTGGTGCATGGAAGAGTGACGGCACCTGTTGGCCTGTTTGTGACAGAGGGGCTCTGGCTCCACTGCTCACACTAAGAAATTTCTTCCTAATTAAATTTCCTCTCTTTCAGTTTGTACCCGTTACTCCTTCTCTTACCACTAATCTTTGTCTTCCTGATAGGGAGTTCTTCTGCAGGCTTCCCTGCAGGCCCCCTTCAGATACTGGAAGGTTGCTATGAGACCTTCTGTGCATCCTTCCCTTCTGCAGGCTGAACAGCTCCAACTTTCTCAACCTGTCTTAGCCCCTGTTCTCAGCCCCTATTCAGGGCTGAGCCTGTTGGCCTGGGCCAGAGGGTCACCTTCCTTGCCTCTCATTTTGTTTCTCCTCATTCGTCACATATGAGCTCTGAGTTCTGTTTCTCACATAAAACTACTTTTGGGCTGCCCACCAGCAGGCATGTGCACCCTGAGCAGGACCACAAGAATAGCCACTGGCAGCATTCACCTAGTCATTCCCATCCATGCTGAGAAAGCAAAAGTCCAGGTTGTTAATTCTCCCAACACATACTTTCCATGTTTAAGTTTTTCAGACCTCAGGGAAAAATTGAGGGGGAAGAACTGAGGAGGAGGGCAGTGAGGAAGGCTATAAATCACTGTAAATGAATGACTGTGAAAAGGAAGCTATGAAAACAAATGTGCAGAGATTTCCTTCTGAAGAAAATAGGAGGTTGCTGGGACTTCATCTGCAACACTGCTGCACACAAGAGAATGTCTCTCCTACAGGGCCCTGGGCTCTTCTCAGGGAGCAGATTGCTGTGGCTGTATCCCTGTTGTGTGAAGCAAGGCTGCACAGTTGACTGCCTGCTCGCTGCTTGAGAATGGTTAAGAGCCCTAAGCAGCTGCTCAAGACCTTTTTGTTCCTGATAGAATAGACTACTCCCAAGCTACACAACGTGAGTGCATAATGGCTCTGCATTTACAGCTGTAATTGCTGATATCGGACAGGCTGACTCATGCACATTGAATTCCAAGTGCAGAAGGAACTATTGTATGCCTGCATGTGTTAAAGAGAAGAAATAACATAGCTTTTCAATGTTCTGCTTCCATTTTTCTTCTGTTTTGTTCAAGGTCCTTACTTCACTCTGTTTTTTATCTTCCATGGTATTTATAAAACAACTTTATCACATGTTCACTCAAACCTGTGTGCAATAGTCACATAACTTAAAGACAGTGGCTGCCCTTAGTCGGAGCTGCAAGAGAGATTCATGGTAAACTAGCTTCATCCACTGATGCTTCAGTTTCTGCTTTTCACACCAGTACGAGTACAGTGGCTCATATACACTGCACTCAGATGTGCCATCTGGCTCAGCTCTGAATCTTTAGAGTGGATGGCATTTTTTTAATGTATTCAAAATCTGCAGCTTTAACTAGCTTCTGGTTATATGAGTATTTGCAAGATAGAAAAATGGAAGATGAGAATAATCTAATACTATCAGGTCTTCTCAAAATTTCCTTTCAGATTTTTGAAGTGGACAGCTTCATATTCTATTTCACCTCAATGGGCAAGACTAAACTGTCTTACAGAACTATTGTAAAGGAAGTTTTAAGAACTGCAGTGAGCAGTGACACTGGTTATATGTGATGAACAGGCAATACCAAGTCCTGTGCCCTGTTCCAAGAGTGGGCAGAACCTCTGACTACTCTACTTTCCTGAAGTAAGAGACAGTTTCTTCTTTCTTCTTTGTGCTGAACCAAACAGGTACCTGAATGCTTTTTTCCCAGTCCTGCATATACTCTGTAACATATGATGTAAGTAAACTCTCAGTAAACGAAAAGTTATGAGTCTCAATGACCGTGTTTTTCTCCTCACAGTGCTGGGGTCTCCTCATAGCGCTCTGGGGTCTTCCAGCTACATGCAGGTATACGAAAACCAGACAGATAGGACAGGAGTTACCACTAGTTTTGGTATTAGATTGCTTGTTACAATTTCATTTTCTGCAATTATAATTTTGGTGGATTGCCCTTGTCATGGTTTATCTCCAGCTGGCAACCAAGCACCACACAGCCACTCATTCACTCACTCCCCCTCAGAGTGGGAAGGGGGATGGAACTGNGCGCTCTGGGGTCTTCCAGCTACATGCAGGTATACGAAAACCAGACAGATAGGACAGGAGTTACCACTAGTTTTGGTATTAGATTGCTTGTTACAATTTCATTTTCTGCAATTATAATTTTGGTGGATTGCCCTTGTCATGGTTTATCTCCAGCTGGCAACCAAGCACCACACAGCCACTCATTCACTCACTCCCCCTCAGAGTGGGAAGGGGGATGGAACTGAAAAAGTAAAAGTAAGAAAACTCATGAGCTGAGATAAGGACAGTTTAATAGGTAAAGCAAAAGCATGCAAGCAAAGCAAGACAAGAAATTCACTCATTTCCCAGGGGCAGGAAAGTGTTAAGCCATCCCAGAAAAACAGTGCTCCATAAGGTGTAATACTGACTTGGAAAGACAAACACCATCACACTCAACATCCCAGGTCCTTCCTCCTTCTTTCCCCAGCTTTATATGCCAAGCTTGACACCATGGTATATTGAATCCCTTGGGTCAGTGGTTCCAGCTGTGTCCCCTCCCAGCTTCTTGTACACCTTGTTGGTGGGGTCCCGTGAGGAGAAAGAAAGGCCTTGATGCCATCTAAACACTGGTCAGCAGTAGCAAAAACATCCCCCAGTCATCAACACTTGTTTCCAGCACAAATCTAACTACTGTAAAGAACAGCAACCCTTCCGCCGCCAAAACTCTGTGCTGGGTTCCGTGTTATGCTGCTTATACCATACAAGCTAGCGAGGCAACTGCAGAAATTCTGGAGCTTTGGGAGTAGTAGAACATTTTTTTCTTCTCTGTATAATCACTGTTTGATAGGATTGATGATGATGTTTATGTAGAGGACATTTATGACATCCCATAGCAATGTTTTTATTCCACAAAATATCTGAGATGGGAAAAGTACTATTATATACTTTTATAAATGGGTGACTGAAGACATGTATTGACAATATACAGAAGTCAGTTTTAAGACTCATATTTCCAGATCAAAAACGCTGTGGCAGAATCATGATCTGGTATAAGTGTATTTTCCTGGTTGACACTCTTTCAGACAATTTATAGGAATTAGCTTTATGCTGAGGAGTTTTTTACCTTTTTTACCTGCACAACTTACGTTCTTGATGGTGTGGGAAGAAGTGTAATTGTATGTCATGCCTAAGCCAGAACAAGTTTTTGCTGCCAGGAGAGCCAGTGGTGCACAGCCCTGGGATAAATTTTGATGAAACCATCAGTAGTTGCAGCTGGATCATTTTGCCAATGCAGAATATTTAACATTTTTCTTGCATCTTCACTTTGTCAAAACTTTTGCATAAGAATGGCAGTACAGAGTGCTCAGTCACTGCAGGATACTAGAGTTCTAGTTCTACTAGAGTTCTAGTTGTCTCTACCAGAAGAGTGAGATCAGATAATCCAAGTACTTTTTTTATCTTGAAATCCATGAACCAGTGCAGATCTGAGCTACTAACTGTGGAAGTTCAGAGTACAGAGTCCAACATATGCACAGATAATATTTTAGGCCCACACTAGTAATTTCGTTTTTGCTTTCCTTTGGGTTTACATATCCGGTAAGCATGGACCAATTTTTGAAGGAAAGTTGGAAAGTTACACATAGGAAAATCTACTTTCTTCAGCCTTAAAAAAAAAAAAATCAGGAAGGATTTTTAGAAATTTTCAGGTGCAGTAAGATTTGCTACTTAGAGTCTTCTGAGTAGCAATGGATAATGAAACCTTTTGCATCAAAAGCCTCTCTCCAGAATATGACTTATATAGGAGGTAAAACTTAACATGCTTTTTCAAGACAGAATTCTGTGATATGTTAATTTGGAGAGATTTTTTTTTCCTTACAAATGCATAGAAATACAAGGAGTTCTATTTCGTCTCTTAATTAAAATAAGCTATTTTCTTTACTATGTTTCTCTCTCACCATGAGTAAGCAAGATTATATTAAAAACCAGAGCCAAACTCTTTTCCACATCTACTGATTTGATCAGCTTACGAAAATAATAAAAGAGTATACATTAAAATAATATTGAGCATGCTCATTAAGGATACATTTTACAGGGGAATAAAATTTATTGGTTTCTTATGTTTGTCTGAGTATCCAAGGACATTTTCTCCTTTCTGTCTGGTAATTGCAGATTTATATTTTTACGTACTATCAAGAAGATGTGAGCTGTGTCATATCAGAATGTCAACATTAAGCCAGAATAGTTTTGTTTGCTGAAAACAAAGGCAGGACACAAGGCCTTGTAAAAGGGTCCTGAATGCTTTTAAGAAAACACACCTTATTTGATAGAGATTACCTGGATTTCTGATGACTGCTCTCAGATGACCATGAATCTTTGGTATCTAAGAACTGATTGCTTGTGTCATCCTACCCTCTCCCCCTTTTCTTTTTCATTTGCTTTTTTTTTACTCCACAAGCAATGTAGATAACTGAGTAGAACTAAGCACTCAGTTTTGCTCTAGAAATCAGAGAGCTCTTCATACAGCTACTCATGTAAGCCACAGTCATTTAGACAAGCTTTGTCTACAAGCTGACAAGTCTATCATCCTGACCTCTTCCACTGAACAAAACTATCGTCCTTGTACTGTTGACATTATTATTCTAAACAGAACAGGTGTGCTTTTCTGAAACCTGTGAAACACGGGAAACTGTTTCCTCCCTGAACCACTTTCTTCAGCTTTCAGTCCAGCTAAGATTACAAATGGATTCAGTATTTCTGGATTCCTCACCCATGACTCCATCCTTTTAGCCACCTGCATATCCCTGCATTTTTGCTACTTAATGAACAGTTCTGCTATGAGCTGTATTTTTTTGATTGTTCTTGTAACTGTGAGGCTGCAGAGCAAGCTAACAACTTGCAGACAGTACTTGCAGTCTGAGTGTTGCCATTATTTCCTGTTTTCTTGAAGAAAATTACATAATCTAAGACAGGACCACAAAGGAAATTATATGTAAGACGAAAGAGGTTGTAAAAACTTTCTGAAAGTGAAAGAGAGAGAAGCATCTGGATGAGTTAAAATTCCAGCACTGCCAAACAGAAAGCATGCAAAGTTCTGGCAGTTAATTAGTTGCATTTTGCCACATGTTCTCTTGAAAACTGAGTAATGTTGAGCTCTCCTAGGTGTCAAAAGCTAGATGACATCGATTCTGTTTCCCATTTAGGGCATGCACCTGAGGTGATCTAATCTCTAGGAATTCCCGTGGAATAACAGTAATGGAGAAATTCTAAACCAGTCTTTCCTTTCCTGCTAATTTTTTTGCTTAGCAGATATAGATGCAAACTGGTTCAGAGAAGGGGAAGAAATAAGTAAAATATTAGAGTAAATGCTGTCTGAATGTTTTATTGACTAGTCTTGTGGTCTGCTCTTTAAAATAACAGTGGAATGACTGTGGAATTATCGTTTTAGATAGAAGGGTGATTTGAATTCACTTTTTTAAAAAAATCAGATTTAAAGTGAGACTGCATTTATAAAGATTTTACATGTTCTCTAATTATACAGTCATTAATTCACAATAAGTTGTGTTATTTGGAGTATAAGAATTCTGCTTCATATCTAAAGTAATCTGGAAAAAGAAATTTAGAGTATATGTTTGCATCTTCAAATTCTACAAAAGGTATAATGACGCAACACAAAGAAAAGCAGGTATTGGCCTTTAGCATGCACCCTGAAGATTTTGTCTGGTTTTTTGTGGCTTTCTCTTTCTCAAAGCTGTGTTTTCTCTTTGAGACACTGAATTGAAGTACACTTTGGTCTGAGTGCATGCTTCAAGTTTCTCTGAAAATAAAGTATAAAACTCCCAGTTTACTATCTGGCAGAGCAAGACTGTCTTTCAGGGAAATCTAATGCCACTGCAACATCTTCCATGTAGAGAGATGCTTTCTCCCATGCTTGGGATTCTGCCCCCTCTGACAGTGAATTACTTGTTTCTAGTCTCTCAGTGCTGTTTTATATTTTTCTATTTAAAGAGTATCTCATCTTTAGGGAAAAGTGTACTCAGGATTCATGTCAGGGAGCTTAACCATGAGACACAGTGCATTTTCAATGAGTGTTGGCATGATTTTACTGATAAAATCCTGCTCTTGAGTTGTACTTGGATGTAAAGCTGTGCTCACATATATGGCAGAGGGGAAGATGATTCAATTTCTAAGAGTATTCAGAAGTGGATTGCTCAGGTACCAGTATGATATCTTACTATTTCAAAACACAAAATTTCTTTTGCAATTACATGCAAGTTCTATTTAACTTATTTCAGAAATATCTTCAAAGTGTGGGTCTTTAGCAGTTAGTACCAGGACTAGAAAATATTGCTTTATTCCTAGCTAAACAGAAGTTCTAAATCATGGCACATATCCTCTTCTGGACCGAGGTAGAGACCAAGCCCATACAGATTTTTTCTTCCAGACACACTCCTTTATAACTGCACTGAAACAGAGTTGCAGTGTATTTCTGTTTCTATTGTTATATCACATCATCATATTGGAGAGCAAATGTTGGTACATTGTATTCCTGCGCTAAGGGTATCTCTTGTCTCTGTGGCACAGCACAGTGCTGTGCAAATACCCTGAAGAGAACTCTGGTACCAGATACAATAGAGTGGCACAGGCGACTTAATTGGCCAGACAAAGGGTGGTCGTACACAGGTAGGGTTCCAAATGCAGTGTCTTCCAGCACTGTCTGTAAATCGAGATAATTAGGTATACTGTACTCGCTAACACTGCATGAGATGCTGCATTAGGCTTTGTGAGCAGTCAAGCAAATGTTCTGTAGTTAACAAGGTACTGCTTCTAAGTCTGTGGAAAATGCTAAAAAAAAGTGTTAGTAATTGTATCCAGCCACAAAAAAAAGAAAATAATAATAAGCACAGAAGAACAAACAAAACCAGAGAGACATGAAACAAGTTTGTAAGAGTTCAGAGTTCCTTTTCCTCCTCTGACTAAAATCAAGCATATTAGGAGAATTTGTTTCAGAGTGTCTGAAACTTCTTTTGACTCCATCCATTGAAACTGTATATCTGGAAAACCTTTAATAACTGAGACAACTATCATGATGCTTCAAAAGTTTTTGCTACTTGTTGCCATAAGGAATGACGCAGAATCTCCCGGCAGGTGCAAAGGAGAGGCGCTTTACTGCAAAAGCCCGGCCCTTTTAAGCAGTTAGCTGGTTGTCAGTTTACATAGCTTTAAAGCACAACAAACACAATTCAACCAACCACCACACACCACGATGTGAGCGTGCAATGGTCACACAGCATGTTTTTCTACCCCTAATTCAGCTGTGTCTCTTTCCCACAGTTCTTTTCTACTTAGCCGAAGTAACAGGCCTGAGCCATGATTTTACAAAGGCAACAACGCCTTCATTTTATAAGGTTTTACCTATATGCAACAGCTACTGTTCTATTACTTGGTTATCTCTGTGAATTCAGAGCTCGATGTCTGAACAGAAGACTGTCATAGGTAATGGGACAAAGATGCTAAAAATGAGTCTCTATGCAAAAGCCATCAAAAACTATGGATGAAATTTTGACTATGTGTTCCTGAGTTGCACATATGACATAATTGCTAGCTTTTATCATACTTCTGATGGTATATCGCCTGGAAACACTGGAATATGTTAGAATGTTAGATTATGTTTAGATTTTGCCAGAAGAAATTTTTCTCTTTAGCCCATCAGTTTTGCTGTAGATAATGGTATCATTTTTGACTGGACAATACTGCTGAGCTTTTCTATGTTATCGTTGGTTATTGGTATTCAGATATTATTTATGAACAACTTTTAGAGAAAAGAAATACTGAAATGCAGAGAAACGTTCAAATCTTGTTTCTTTTACAGACATGACTGTGATTCATCTCTATGTAGCATAAAATTGAAGATGTGGCCAGGAAAAATTAATAGTGAATAGGTCTGCATGTATAAAAATTGGATGTCCTTCACCTAAAATCACCTGGCTGTTAAGAAACCTGCTCCATTTATTGAAGAAAAATTACGCTAGGCTCACATTCTTGTTAGTGTTCTTGCTTTCCAAACTTCATTTGAGTTCTTCATACAATAAAAGAAAACCTGTCTTCATTTGGTGTGAATTATACCATCAGGAGAAAAGAACAACCAAGACAGTAAGAGACAAAAATTTTTTAAGAAATCTGTAAGGAACAAAACTCCCGTTTCTTTCACCAATAGGTATGTTCAAGGTTAGACTTTCTTCAGTTAGACAGAACTAAAATAATAGAGTGTTCTCACTTGCTACTGGCTTGGTTATAGTAGGTAATGTCTTTTTGCTAAGATTTTCACCTTTCAGATACATATATCCTGTAAGTACATGTAGACTCTCAGCCAAATGAGAATTAAGATATCCATGCATACCCCAGAGCAAGGTTATTTTTACTTCAGAAACTCTTTTCTAACAAAGTGACTGTCACTGAGTTCTGTTAGCAAAGAAAGGGCCATTTTCTGCTTCATACTAACATGTGATGACTTCCAGTCATCTAGACGGTTGATTTCCCATTTGTTTATACAGCCCCACTAACTCGCTGTCGACTTCTCACAGAAGTAGGACTACCCCCAGGCATGGGACTGCAGGAATACGTCACACAATATTTTTGATCATTTAGGAGGAATATGCTGGTAATTATGATAAAACAGCCAATCTTATTAACTATAGTAATGCTGCATAATCAGTATCAATCCAGACTTTGCTCCTGAGCTGCTACTACTTTGCTAAAGCCTGAATTCATAAATCAGCTTTTGTACATGACTAGTTCCAAAAATACTTTTTTTGGTGGGGTAAAGTCAGATTCCTATAGTGCACAAGCAAGGGGAGAAGCACACTTGAATTCTAGATTATATGTAAGTACAGTATATATATCATGTCTACATATGTATCACTTGCTTGGATAAAGCACCAAAATCTTGAATATATTACCTGTGTTTAGTGAGTTTGAGATAATATTGGGCTTTTCATCATATGTGCCTATAGACTCTTGAAGTTTCTCTCTTGAACTGTAATTGCTTTTATGAAATAGAAAATGGATTAATCTTTGTAATTGTTGCAAACAGAAGAAAAGTCTTTAAAAACTAAACCACGCTACCACTCCCACATACAGACTACTGAAGAATTAATTATCAGTATTGAAATACTTCAAAAGATATACATAAAACCATGAAAAACTTATATCACTGGGGTTTTTTTCATACTTATCATCAATATTTCAGGTTTTGCAATTATTTACGTTTTGATTATTTTTCTATCCTTAATGCTCATTATTTTTTCAGCTGATTCCTGTATTCTCCAAAGTTTTCCCGTGAGTGCTGTTTTTAACCATAAACAGTCATGTGGTATTTCATGTTGTGTTTTGACTTGTAGAAATATAGTCTCTCAAAGTTAAGTGTTATGGATTCATGTACCTTTTGCCTTTTTACAGAGCCGCAGAATGGGTCCTGTTGGAAGGGACCACAGGGACATGTCTGGTCTGACTTCCCTGCTCAAGCAGGATCATCCTAGAGCACATGGCAGAGGACTGTTTCCAGGCAGTTCTGGAATATCTCTGGTGTGGGAGACTCCACTGCCTCTCTGGTCAACCTGTTACACTTTTCTTCTACAGAATAATCAATTCTCTGTTAGGTTAAGGCTGTGCAAGTTTATTATTTCATTTAAAGTTCATAAACCGTGTTGGCTATGTAGGCCGAGCATTGATCAATGACTAAATGAGAAATATCCAAGGACTTTTTCATGGTGACTCCCTTCTTTGAACTTTGTACTTGGAAACAGTTCCTGTCAGTATTTCACTTTCCCACTCAAAGTAACATAAGTAACCGGAAGCCCAAATGCTAATTACTTTCACTATTGAAAAGGGTTTGTCAGCTTCCACTTAAGGAAAGACCCACAAAATTTATCTTAAAATTTCTGCTGCTAAATACCTAGCACTTTGTAAAATCTGAATTCATGCAAAAGGAGAACTTCCTTGCCTGGTCAGCTGCAAAGTCAAGTAACAGTGATGCAGCATGCCTGTTTTTCCCAGATACAAGGAGACCCTGCAGTGAAACATCATAAGCTAAAGCTCAGCACTGTGCAGCTTTCCATACATAGGATTGCTGAATCTGTAGTATCCTATATATATGTGTGTGTATAAAAAGGTCTCACAATTGTTTGTTTCGGTTGTAGATCATAATCTTCCTCTGATTTGGTGCTCATGCAAACAGGACAATGAATCCAAACTGATCATTTAAACTTTTGGGGTGTACTTAACCTTAGGTTTGATTCTTCAGCATTGTTGATCATGTCCCCAGATCTGTAGAGAACTTTCAAGCTGCTTAACCTTCTAACAATAAAAAACATTGCACTACAGTTAACATACCAAACAACAGATGTTTTCCTATTCTGGTGTTCTAATTAACAAATTGCATATCCAACTGTCCAGGTGAAATCCATAGAAGAACTGGTTACTATAAATTCAATCTTTAAGTCTGTAAGTGTGTTAGCAATGAAAAACAGGATGTGGCGTTGATGGGGGTGGGGGGGACGTTCTGAAGTTATAAGTTAGTTCACTTCTTTCAGGTCAGTGTTCCTATAGCCTGAAATTCCAAATTTACTTCCCCTTAAATTGCTAACTATTTAAATATTAGGTATGGTTTGTTTGGATTTTTTCAGAGATGAGATGACACATTTTCCTCACAGTTGTCTAGTGCCAAAAGCAACAGGAATCTAGTCTTATTTGTCATCTACAAATTTGCTACAATGTATTTCAGACCATCAGTTTCTTAGGTGATATTTTCAGACTATGCCAAATTATCATTTAAATTTATGTTTCTTAAGGTAGCAATGCCCATGTTGCTATGACAGTTTCATGTTTGGCAGTCAATAAGCGGATATTCATTCCTATGAAATGAAAAGGTCAAAAATAAGCTATATAAACTGTATTTGTTATCATGCAATTTTTCCCACTCTGAATCTAGGTAGTAAGTATTAAATTTGTTAGTACTTCCCCCACCCCCACCGCCACCAAAAAAAACAAAACCCAAAAACAACAAACAATGTTTAGGAAGTTTATTTGATGAAGTCTAGTCATTCCTTGGAGTAAGTAAATTAAATGATAGTCCATTAGCCCAGGAAGTCAATAAAATCTTACTGTAAACACTCAACTGAAGGTTAAAAAAATACACAGAATCAGAATGTTGGCATAACCTTTTTTCTTCATGATCATTTTGTGTATCAAAATTAATTGCTGAAGTAAGCAACATCTTAAGTGCTTTGGATGGTTTCTTCGACCTCTTTATTAGTTATTAGTTACTGGTGGGCACCAAGCTGTCCATGAGCCAGCAGTGTGTCCTGTTTGCCAAGAAGTCCAAGGGAATCCTGGGGTGCATTAGGGAGAGCATTGCCAGCAGGACAAGGGAGGTGATCCTGCCCCTGTACTCAGCCCTGGTGAGGCACATCTGGAGTGCTGTGTCCAGTTCTGGGCTCCTCAGGACCAGAGAGACATGGAGCTGCTGGAGCTGGCCCAGCAGAGGGTGACGAAGATGCTGAGGGGACTGGAGCATCTCTCTTACAAGGAAAGGCTGAGGGAGTTGGGCCTGTTCAGCCTTGAGCAGAGATGGCTGCGAGGGGACCTCACCAATGTCTGTGAGTACCTGAATGCGGGTGTCAGTGGATGGGGCCAGGCTCTACTTGGTGCTGCTGAGCAATAGCACAAAAGGCAATGGGCACAAACTGATGCACAGGAAGCTTCACCTGAACATGAGGAAGAAAGTCTTTACTGTACAGGTGACCAAGAGCTAGCATAGCTTGAACAGAAAGGTTTTGGAGTTTCCCTCACTGGGGATATTCAAGAACTTTCTGGACACAATCCTGTGCTATGTGCTCTGGGATGATCCTACTTGAGCAGGGAGGTTGGACCAGATGACTCTGTGGTCCCTTCCAACCTTACCCATTATGTGATTTTACTTTCAAAACGATTGTGAAATTACTATAATAATTTGTAAAACCCCTTTTTTCAAACCATGTTCGAATTACATCACCATGTTAAATCAAAACATTACTTCATCATACCTACGGTGCAATCTGACACATTTGAGTCAGCAATTTGGTGGGTAGAATGCTTTTGGTGACAGTTCCCATTTGGCATACTGACAAATCCATTGAGAGTCTGGCTCAACAAAATCAGTGTGTTTCAAGTTTTTCAGCAAAAGTCTAAGGGATTATGACTGGAGCAATCTTATGTGCAACAGCTTTTACTGCATGACAGAAGTGACTTTAAAAAATAAAGATTTGAAGGGATTGAAAGTTATTTTTCTCCTGGTGGACTTTTCAGGCCGCTAAGGATTTGGTCCTTCCATTGTTAAAACTGATAGCAAAATCTTCAATTAATTTGGTGGGATCAAGCCCAAAAGAAAATGATGTTCTGTGAAAATACTAAACCCATATATACATATAGCAAGTATAAGGTATGATAATTTTGATCTAGATCTTTTTTTTAGTAGCTAAATACGTTTCCCAAGGGGTTTTTTGTCTCTTTAAGGCAAACCAGAGACTCAAATGTAAAATCCAACATATATCTTTATTACAGTTTTTATTATTTTATTTTTCACAGCTGAAAGTCTTGAATGCAGAAGTAAGGGCACTGATTACTATAATCCATACATTCATTTTCTTCCATCCCCCAATCATCTTCTGTGAGTGATATTAGTTATGAAATAAATCTGACAGCTAAACTTACAAGATTGCTGTTTAATCCATCAGCAAGTTTCCATTTGATAAAATTTCAAGAAAAAATGGTGAATATAATTGTTATTATTTGATGTCTAAAACTAAATGTTTCTACTGGCTTTACACAGCCAGAAGTAGATTTTTTATTTATTCAGGTAAAAATGACGTGTTAAATAGTCAGACTACTGTGTACCCGTATACCCCTGCCACAGAGGTATCCCCCTGAAGGATTTAATTCTTTTGAATAGTGAATTGATCATTTAAACTGAACAAAGGACTAGGAGTTTGTCGTTCAGCATCATAATAAGAAGAATCAGAATAAGCACAACTAGTATCCATTCATATAGTAATCAAAAGCTGTTATTTATTTAGGGATGCTTTTGAACTACTGAGCCAGAAAGAAATTAAATCCCATTGCTAAACTATGACCTCATTCCCAAGATTTCTGATCATTGGTGTTAGGAGGAAAGAGGTCAAGAGAATTCCACATAAAAAGGGATGTGTGTATGTGGGGAGAGTCTCTTTCTAAAATCAGGTTAAGGAAAGACCATATATGCAAACATGAAGCAGTTTGCACATATGGATTTAGCATTGAGAACACCCTGAGAATGTATGCAAACAGTGCTATGGTCTTTAGCCTGTGCAAAATTATTTTTAATTAAACAACAGCTAATAAGGCTTAGGCTGCACAACTGAAGGAGCAGAACAATGCTTGCAATTGTTCTTTCTAAATAATTCAACATCAGTAGTCACTTTCAGGAAAAAGCCTTTATATGAGCACTCAGAGTGTATAAATGTTGTGTAAGTACAGTCAGAAAGGTTAGAAATGGCATCATCCCGTATTGGCTCTGTCAGTGCAGAAGTAATAAAGCACACAGGGCAAGCAGGAAACACGTTAAGAACTTACTAGGTGCAGCAACTATTCTTGCGGAACTTCAGTTTCTCTCCAGGCCAAACGCACTGTCACTTTTTAAGGGAAATTGTAAAGAACAAATCACTTTTGCGGTGAAGTCACATGCAGTGTCCCAACCACTTGTCAAATCTCCTCATCAATCTCCTTCCTAACAAGTTTACTTTTGCCCAAGTCCTTATCTGCACAAGTTGTCTAAATAATCTTTTGGGAAGAAAGATGGGCTACATCCTTTCTTCATTAAGTGTCTAACTTTAGACAGCCATTCATGTCTTTAAAGGGCTTAAAGAAGTGAGCTCAGGCCACCCATCTATTCCTTAAGAAGCCCAGTTCTCTGTCATATGCTGCCATATGCTGCCATATGGCAAATCCTTTGACAAGCAACTCCCTTAGGCATACTTTAAACTCTGTACACATTTTTTTAATTGTTTTTTATCTGATAGAAAAAATTTGAAAATTGAAGAGTTTTTCATATGTAGTTATTTAAAATAGAGTGAAAGTAGCCATCGGTCTTGTTTCAGTTTTATCCTGAAACTGAATATATTCAGTTGCCTTATTAACCCACATTTTATAGTACTGGCTATAAATATTAGACAGAACTGTGTTATTAAAAAAAGGGAATTTAACAGGGGAGATTAGGTAAATAAAAGAAAAAATAGCCATAGGAAAAGTAAAAATGGAAGTAGAAGAAAAGACTAGGAGACAGAAAGAGAAAGAAGGGTAGGATAGGGAAAAACAAAATGTAGAAGCAATGTATTGTTTTTCTTGCTATCGATAGCATAATGTAACTAACTGTCCCATAACTCCCCAACTGCAGAGAAGCTGGGACTATTTCAGCCCACTTTTTCATAGCTCTACTACCTAGCAGATTCTGTAAAGTTCGAATTAACATGACAAATGAAAAAAACTCTTTATTTCTGAATGCCTAGACCTCACATATGACAAACACAGTAGCTAGAGATGCAAATAAATTAAGAAAATTGAAAAGGAACAAGAAAGGCTTGAATAATTGCTGCCAGTAATCTGATTAAAGGCTTGAACCCTCTCATCTTGTACATGCAAACTTGTACTTTGACTCAGTATAAGACTTGTCTGCATGTAAGAGCTGTATAATTACATAATTAGGCAGAATTGTAATGGTACCAATGCTATATCCTCTCTCATACAGGGAGAGTTTCATTTCAACTGCATTTTAACAGCAAGGGAGATCTCCCAGAATCCCCAACTCAAAGAGCTGCTCTCCCTTTAAAACCTGGACAAAATTCAAATCCAATTAAAAAACCTATTTCTTTGCTAAACTCTTTGAAGTATGTGGGAAATATTTTGCCATGGTTTCATGTTTGGGGGATTTTTTTTGTCATTTTTTTCTTTTTTTTATTCTTTTTTCTTTTTTTTCCAAATGAACAATGGGTTGTTATTAGGTGGCAGATGTTCATAGTGGGGTGTGTGTGTGACCCTAAGTCCTGTTTTCAGATATATAAAACAATGTCATATTACAGTATCATACAGACTCTCCAGGGGAGAACATGTACTCAAGGCCAAACAATGGATTCTGAGATTGAGTCTTCAGAAAGGCAAAGGTCAGATTTTATGGTTTGATAAACTCATGGCACTCCCAGTAAAGGGAGGTTATAGCTCACATGAGGACAGAACACCAAAAACTTCTTTTTCCTTCTGCTTACCAGTATAAACAAAATGAACTCATCTCAAACTGATGATTTTTTAATCACAATGGAATTTCACTGCTATACATTGAGATAAACACATAATCTCAGGTTCATAATTGGGAGAGGCATGTGAAAGGGATGAAAAGAGGCTACAATGATCATGATTTTATTGATACCTCTTACAAAACAATATTTTGGTATCCAAGGTAATAACTCTGGGCTGTAACTTGCGGGTTTTTTCTTCTCCATTTCTTCTTGTGGGGTCATTAAACTGCATATAAGAAGACTACAGAGAGTATACATTTCATAGGTTGGACCTGATGATCTCCAAGGTCTTTTCCAACCTAGCCGATTCTGTGATTCTGTGGTTTGGTTGTGGTGGCCTTTAAACCCTTCTTTTCATAGGTGCATGGGAGTACCTAGAGAAATCTACCTGCTTTGGGAAAACCAAAAATATTTATGAAGCTTTGGGATACTCAAAGTTTATATTTCTTTCCTCCCCACTCTCAGATAAAACATTCAAAGTAGCTAATGCCACATTACATTTCCCAAATGCTCAGCAGGTATAACTGGCATAGAATAGATGGTGTTGCTGAAACATTTTGTTTAACTCATTTTCCAATAAATCCCACAATTTTCAAATATTAATAAGTAGGGAACTGAATATCACACAGGAGACTATCAGCTTTACTGGGAGAGCAAAGCTTTGGCAAAGAGGAGATCATCATTTTCCTAACACAGAAAGTAAGCATATCACGAAAATGAACAGAGGAAAAATCCACTTTTACTCTCAATATGAACATAACCTTGTGTCTTCTGGAATAGTGATAGACTATTATCTCAGTCATCAGGCACAACTAATCAGCAAAGACTAGGATGGTAGAGTGGTAGAGTGACATGATTTTGGTTACTTTTGAAGTATTCATCTGTTTGGAGGCAACATTTCTGAAATAATATTCATGTAGTCTGGCTACCTGAATACAGAGGGACTTCTCATGAGACCATCAAGCTAAATTCTGTGTGGTAAGATGTGAACTTCTGAATTTCTAAATGTGCCTCTTAAAACTCCAATTTAAAGTTTTGTATTATTACAGCAGGATTATTACCACGGTCCCCATAATAATCCCATCAGCTGGGATACGAAGACAGTGATCCTGTAGGTTTGTCTAATGCAGAGTTCCACGGACAGTGAGACCATTAGATGCATGGCTGCAAGTGTCATGGCCCTGCACAGATGTTCCTGGGTGCTGTTGCTTCTCCTGGTCTTCTGCAGAGTCCTGTCATGGCTCCTCCCTCCTTGTCCCACCTCCAGGCTTTGTAGGAGGTGGCAGATTTCCAGTTGCCATGGCACTGTTCTTCTGAGCATCTCTACTTTTAGCACACTGAAACTGCTTTTTGTTACTGGGAGTTAATCTTTTAATTGTGTTGGTGTTGCAGATGTTTACAAGAGAGAAGGGCAGAAAATTTCAAAGCAATGATACATTTCATTTTGCAGTTCTTGGGTGTCTGAAATCAGTAGCCGTTTGGGGGTTTTTTTTTGGAGAGAGTTGTTTGTTTTGTGGGTTTGGGTTTTTGTTGTGTGTTGCTTTGGAGTTTTTTTGTCCATGGGTTCCTGAGTGTTTATGAATAAAATTTGTTCAAGTAATTGTAAGAATCAACTGCACAGGGAATTCTGTGTGTGCACAGAAGACCCACAAGCAGAATAGCAGATGGTCCTCTGGAATGCATTCCTCTGGAATGCATAGGCTATGCAAAATCCTCACAACTCTTCTGTTTTATATGGCACTGTGCAAAGAATTAGGGGAGAAGTGAGCAGGAGAAATGAGTCAAGGGAGAAATTAGGATGCCACTCTTGTGTGTGCTCAGAGGATTAGTCTTGCTGGGATCAAGAAGGCAGTCAGGGAAGCATGTGAAGCTGTGACTACATGTACCCAGTATTGTTACAACAGCACCTACCTGCTGGGGAACACAGGCAGTAGCCTGGACTAGAGGCTGAAAGAGGGGCTGCTCAATAGCCCAAACCCCAGTTCTAGTGGGCAGCACTCAGGCAGAGCTTCAAAAAGGCAGATCAGTGTGACGCTGAGTCCAAGCTGTTATTGCTCCTGAAGACATGAGGCTTTCATGGTTAAAAAGACAAGCAGAAAGAGTTTATATCTACGAGTCACACAAGGGACGTAGGCTTGTACCTTCTGCAGGCAAGCCTTGATTAACAGAAGGGGATGTGTACAGTTGTAACAAAGTGTGTTTCTCAAGTAGTACTGCTACATTATCAGCAACCGTGTGGTCACCAAGAGCCTCAGTGGCATGATGGAAACAGATGGAACATGTAAAGATAATCCAGTTGATTTGCAATCTGAAAAAGATTTTAAATCCTTTCAGTTTATAACCTAATCCAAGAACATGATGCACAGCTATGATTTTTCCTTGCAGAGGATACGTCCTGTTGTCTGAGTCAGGCAGTCGTCATCCAAAGGTTAAATAACTTGCTAGGAATCATCAAGTGCTATTCTTATCAGATTTTTACAACAGTAAGTGACTATTATAGCTTTCTTAGTTGATGTCAAGAGAGAGGTCTCTTGCTGCTGCAAGGTGTTTTACAATTACATTGGATTGTCTGCTGTGACTGTAATTAAGGATTTAATGTAGTTTTCACAGAGTAAAATTGTTATCTACTGGGAGATCTGATAAGTTGACTGCTGTAATAATTTTGATCTGTTTTATAAACAGCTATGTTCTTTACCCACATGGAATATATGCTCTGGATATGTCTGACAGGAATCTGCTTCATGCTTTGAAACAGAATGGTTCCATTGTTTAAAATGTTGTATTTCATTACCTGTTTTATTTAAACATTGGATAATATCTCTGTTAAGACTCTCTTATCATCTCAGGTTTGCTGTTCCTTTTCCTGTGTGCCATAGGAAACATAGTGAAATAAGGTATAATGCTTCATTAGATGATGGACGATCAAAGCTATAACTAAGCTACTGAAATATCATACATATCATGGTAAGAAGTCCTAATCATGTCAAAAAAAACCTTTACAATCAAAATGAAAGGCTTGACGTCTTCCCCTGTTGCACTGCTGACAATAATACTGAAGTATAAATGGCAAAATGTCTAAGGTCTAGTATTAATCGATTTGTTTCAGCGTTGTGGATTGCATTCCACAAGCTTTATCCTTTTCCATGAAAACCAATAGGGTTTTTTCCTTGACTCCAACAATCACAGGACTTAGTCCCTTGTGATTTTTGTCCCTGTTTTCTAATCACTGAGCTACATCATGTGTTGAGCAAAGCAGTGCAGTTACACCATTACTCTGCCTGAGTAAACTGTGTGGATAATTGAAACAGAAAATACTTAATAAGAAACTGCCAAATTAATTTCTACTGCTTTCTGTTATAGAAAAAAAAAAATAACCTGAGATACCATCATTACCATTGCTGGTGTCATGAATTCTGTTCACAACCACTACTGCATGAGCATGAGTGCTGCAATTTGACTGCTGGAAAGAGTCACATTGTAGTGGGCTATTGGGCAGTTTCACAGCACTTTTCTTTCTTCTCTCTGACACAGAACAATACAGAATTAGTAGTGCTATTAGCATAAATACAGCCATATCCAATAAAGGTAGTACAATAAGTGGTTAGCAGACCTGCTGGCAAAGAACTTCCAGTTTAAGGCACACAAGCAAATAAAGCACAAGCCAGGGAGGAATCTGCTCACAGGTGGAGTACTTCCCAGAACAGATGGGTTTTCAAGACCGTCTCAAGGAAGGACAGGAAACTGGAATTAGTTCTTTTTTTTGCAGTTTCTTTTTAATCGGCACATGCAGTATTTTTATGAAAAGAGGTAAAGTAGGAACTGGGTAACTTTCATTAATCTCTGACAAAGCTGTGAATATGGAAAAAGGTGAATAAAATAAAAATGCAGATGTATGGTGGTAAGTTGTCCGTTTCTGGTGAATTTTCATGTGAGTATTATTAAACTTCAGCAGTAGCTCTGGATCCCATGCTTGGCAGTTTATTTAGCATTTTCCTAGATTGTGGTCAAGTTCTGAAATTGATCAGAAAACCAAACTATTTCACTGGCTTGAGAAGAAACAGAACTAAAACATCTAAAACCCTGGTATTCCTGTAGGTTTGCTTCATAATGATCACTGATTGAGTGTCAGGGATGCTTCTAATCACCAGTGGGTCAGAGAAGATTGTTAAATCCCTTTAATCTCCCAGTAAGACACACAGTGAATCTTTTGCGGGGTCATGAGAGCAACACATTCAATCAGTTTATATGAGAAAATAATTTCTCAGAGAAAAGGGGAAATGTGGGATGTTCAAAGCCAGTGCAGCTTCTAGCTGGGCTAGATGGTCAGAAGTATCTGAGGAGGCCTGAAAGTGAGCTGGAGCAGTTGTCTGCCTGCCCCCCACAGGGGCTGCAGTGTGGCATGGGTACTTTAGGAGGAATGGCCCATGCCCTTCCTTCTTTGGGTACTCTGGCAATTTCAGGAAATAGTCCATCTGCTACCTGCATGCCCTTCTACTTCATCACAGCTTGAGATCTTTGAGCAAAGAGCAGGATACGTGTTTAGGAAGTGTGATAAATATTTCTATCACCCTTTTTTATGTGTTGCACTTAAAATATCAGTAGTGAGAAGAAAGCACAACGTGTCACTAGTATCTATTAAAATGTCACAATGAATAACTCTGTACTTTACAATATAAAATACAGAATTTTCCTAATATATTACTTCTGTAGCTATACTTACTACCTATGGAAAGAAGGAGTTCCCTGGGAAAAAGTTCCCTTCTCAATGTGATGTTGCTTCTGCATTTAAATTGTAGTTTATACCTGGGGAGGGGAGGACACAGAGAAAATAAGGGCGTAAGGAACAATTTTTTTTGGTTAGTATGTGGAGGATTTTGCTTTGTTTTTTTCAAAAAGACCAGTTGTTCATCACAAATGTGAACTATTTCAAAATGAGACCTCAGCCATTTTTTCAAAATACCAAATGTTTTAATATCATTCCTGGAGCTACTAAGCTTTACAGAAACAGCAACCAGTGCTGACCAGCTAACCAAAAAGTAACCTCTGTACATGGAGGTGAATATAAAGTTTTTCCACATTTCCTACTGAGTCCTTATCTCACAGCTAATCACACAGATCAAGTAAAAATGGAATTTAATTGACGTCACTTTGGGCTAGAATCTTAATGTAGCCAGAAAATATATGCCTGAGGAGCTTGCTGATCTTAATGATTTCTGTGATATCTTATCTAGGGAAAATTTTATACTTGCTTACATCTAATCTGAATAAGAAAAATAAGGAAAGATAAGGAATTATGCTCAGTAATATGTTCCAAATAAATTTTGCCTCATGAAAGCTGTATGTAAAGGGCAAGGGAAATTAGTTGCCTTTCCCTAAGCAAATCTGTAAATGAAAAGGTGGTAATCCTATTTACTGCTTGTCAATTAAACTCTCCCTTGTTTGGTACTATTTCTAACATATTGGATGTGGCATTGTGCTGAAGAATGCATTTGTGCTAATAAGAGCATTAAGTGTTAATATTGTATAAACACAATAGCTCAGCAAACAGGAGGTGATGAATATTCTGAACTGGAAGGGACCCACAGGGATCATGTGTTAAAGTAGCCAACCTTTCTGCTTTAAAATGTTCAAACCATTCTTTAAGTTATAATTGCTATAAAATTAATACGAGGTTTTATACTGTCATTAACCCTCAATACCTCAACAGTATTTCTTATTTGATAGTTAATCCTGTGTGCAGTTTACAATTACAAATGCTCTGGTAGTATGCAAACGCATTTTACATTGTAGAGGGCAAACCACAGAAGTCCTCATACCACCTTCAAAAAGCTAAATACAATGCCATCTGCTTTATCACTTTTCTCAGAGAAGCACTGCTTCTTCATGGCTCAGGCAATTCTGTACTGGGAATTAAGGGCTGCTTTAGTTAGGACACATCCATATAAGTTTGCAGCTTAGCAAACTCATTATTTGGATCTGCACTGTTGTGCTAATATTTCTCTTTTTTTTAAAATTTTGACTTCTTATTATCATTCATGTCACTCACTGTACTTTCTGGTTTTAGCTGAGAAACAGAAGTACCAATGGAGCCTGAAAAAAGTCATTTCTGCCTTTCCAGGCTGGGCGGGAAGCACAGTCTCATGAGAACAAAACAATCCTATTTTGATATCCAAAACCATTTAAATAGGTCAGGAGGAGATCCAAACCTATGTGGTGTGTTTCACAGAATCAGAGAATCACAGGCTAGTTGACACTGGAAGGGATCTCTTGAGGTCATCTAGTCCAGCACTCCTGCTCAAGCAGGGCCACCTAGAGAGTGTTGCTCTGGATCATGTCCGGATGGCTTCTGAATATCTCCAAAGACGGAGGCTCCATAACCTCCCTGAGCAATCTGTGCCAGCGTTTAGTCACCCTCACAGAAGGTGTTTCCTGATGTTCAGAGGGACCCTTCTGTGTTTCAGTTTATCACTGCCTTTCGGCCTGTCACTGAGCATCCCTGAGCCTGGCTCCATGTTTTTTGTACCCTCCCTTGCTATGCTTATATCCATTGATGAGATTCCCCTTCAGCTTTCTTTTGTCCTGCTGAACAGTCCCAAGTCTTCCAGTTTTCAGTCATCAGATACTTTTAGTTGCCACGATCAAGGATTTTTGGGAGTGGCCTCACAATGACATCTGCCAGTTCTCTTAGAACTCAAGGGTGCTTATGCATCATAGCATGTGGGCTTCTGTAAGTCTGGTTTAGTTAAGTATTACCTGACATGATTCTCTTCCAAAAAGGATATATCTCTCTTGCTCCAGACTTCTCCCATGGCCTCTGAGATCTGAGAACTCTGAAGGCCATCCTCTCCAGTAAAGACTGAGCATGATTCCGTAATTCAGCCTTTTCTATGTCCTGCATAAACAGGTCCCTCTGAGCAATGAGCCCACCTTTTCCCTAGCCTTCTTTTCATCGCCTGCGTACTTATATACTTATTATGTGTACTTATTATATGTACTTACCCTTCTTGTCTTTGACATCCTTGCTGCATTGAAGCCTATTTGGGCTTTTGCTTTCCTAATTCCCTCCTTGGATGTTTGGACAGTGTTTCTGTATTTCTCTAAGTTTATCTGTCCTTGTTTCCACCTTCTACATGCTTCCTTTTCGTGTTCAAGTTTGACCAGAAGCTCCATGGTCATCCATGCAGGCCTCCCGGCATTTTTGCCTCAAGTTTGTTGGGAGGCACTGCTCTTAAGTTTGGAGGAGGCAAGCCTTGAATATTAACCAGCTATCTTGGGCCTGTCTTCCCTTCAGAAACTCATCCCATGGGACCCTTCCAAGCAGATCTTTGGAGAGGTCAGAGTCTGATCTCCTGAAGTCTAGGGTTATGATCTTGCTTTTTACCCTTCTCACTGACCTCAAGATCCTAAACTCCACAATCTCATGGTCACTGCAGGCAAGGCTGTTCTTGAAATGCTCAGTCACACAGTGATCTTGAAACACTCAATCACACAGTGATCTTAAAACACTCACTCAAGACACGTTCAGATTCCCATTTCCAAAAAGCGCCTAGTTATTGGTGAATATGAAATCCAGCAGAACATCTTTCGTTGTTGGCTGAGCTGGTTTTGCTTGAGTTGTATTCAAAATGAGCTTTCAAATACTGACATTGCAGATGTATTCCGATTGCTAAAGACATTTTCTTGTATGATCATTCAGATGTCACTCTGGGAGTCAGAGTCACACCATCCAAGATTTTAACTGCTGGGCCCAAAGTCCCTTAGCAGCAGGTCCTCCAGTGAAGCAATGGGTGTCCAGTTTGACTCTCTCCATACCTCACACCCACACTGTCACACAAGTTTCTGGTCCCAGCTCGACCCTGGGTTTCCCACAGCAGGGTCTCAGACCTCTGGTTCCTCTAAGTAATAAATTGTGGAGAAGCAACATAGTAAGAGCACAATGTGGGTGTGTTGGGAAAGATGAAACAGGAAAGCCTTATAAATATGATTGCCTGGCAAAAGATGCTGAGAATATGGAAACTATAAGTGACATTGAAATGAAAGCATACTTTGAGATACCGGGCCTTAGTCACTGAACAACTGGAAAATAATGGTATAGCCAACTGAAGGTAATCCCCTTTGATTGAACAATACCTTCTGCTATCACAAGGGTCCAAGGGTTAAAGCAGACCCTGCTAGCTTGGCAGAAGGGGTCCAAAGAGTAGTTTTTAGGGTTTAAAATATAACATAGTATGGTAATGCAATGATTCTTATAGGCTGTATGTAAATGCTATAGGATTTGTATCTTGTATTAGATTGGTTGATGAAAATTAGAATATTCAACACAGAAGACAATTTATTGTATTGTAAACGAGAAGCTCGCTCTCTTGCACCTCTCTCTCTCTTAGCAGTCTTAGCTTTCTACCCTCTCTCTCCTTTGCTTCACACTTTCTGGCCTGCTTCTAGCAGCTGCTGGCTGCTTTAAGCAGGCCCACCATACCCAAGCCCTGAGCAATAAACCTCATGCTCTAAGACCCGACTTCAGAGATCTCTCATCTCCATCCGTCCCAACCGTCCAACCGAGGAGAAACATCCTACAGACTGGGCTTCCTCTTATAGGGTGCCCTGAGAGGGACCCTGAATAAAGGAATCCCTGACCCTTGCAGTCATTGCACCCACTCTTCACACACTCTTCATGTCCTCTTCATGTGCCTCTTGGTCCAAAGGCTTTATTTAGTCTGGGATCTTCTCACTGTTCCCTGGGTCTTGTAGAGGCTCTGGGTGATGGCTGGCATTGCAGGACTGTGCCCTTTGTTAGGCAGAAGGTCAGTTCCCCTTCACAGCTCATTGTTTGGGGCTGCAGCCATTTCCTGCCAGCCAGGGCACAACCTGCAGCTTGCACTCCAGCCTACTGGCACTAGATGCATTCTGCAAGATTGATGATCTAGAGTAAGTTTAATTTTGAGATGTCATGTTAGTAGATGATTGTAATTGTTGAGGCAGATCAAGTCAGTGTGGGATGCTGAAGAAAGCAATGCCTAACAAGAGAACTCACCAGTGGTACTCCTTGTCACAGGCAAAGGCAGCCAATCTCCAGCTGATTGTCTATGTCTTGCATCTGCAGAAACTTACTTCCTAGGACTTACTGGGCTTACAGGAATCTTTCCAAAAATCTGTGTTTAAAACAGTAGTCAAATGATTCTTCAACTAAAGATAGACATAAAATGGCAAATAAAGCTAGTAAGAAGAGGGGAAAGTGTAATTTCTCTAACACAGGAGGGCATTATGACTACAGAATGCAAGAAGTATGTATGTCAATCAAAGTGGTATGTGCTTTTAAAATTTGATACCAAAAAGGCTAACTGAGTAAATCTGAGTGTTTTTCAGTGGGTTAGGTCTGCTTCCTCAAGAGAGTTCACTGGTGACCAGCAATCCTTCATTAAATACACCGCTGTTGACCTGGGACAAAGCTATTGTATTTTACAATACCGCTAAGGTTGCCAGGCATAAACCATCCTAGCTGTGTGGGTGCCAAGCCAGTACTACAGGTGAGCAGCTCTTTACTTCTCTGAAAGAGAAACAGATGCCCAAATCCAGTCTATAAAGATATACAGTTGAGGACTTTTTCTCATCAGGCCTCCAAAAGGTTATTTTTACAGGAGAAAAGGTTTTTAAAGAAGTGTGATGTTTATGTAATCAACATCAGGAGTGTGTACTACTTATTTTTCCAGTGGTTATTTGTTTTAAAATAAATTCCCTGCTAAGACAAGTAATATATTTACATGAAGATATTTCTAGAAAATGCCTTCTCTGCCCTGGCCCCAGTGTTACTTTCATTCTTAGTTTCACACCTGTCAAAACTGACCTATTACACACTACCCAAATGACTGCATTGCTTGGACTCAGGAGGAAAATGTATTTTGTAGTTGCAACACAAATATTCTATGCATTTTTCAGTCTAAATAAAATATTCAGCTGACAGTTATGTCAATACAGGAATGGAGAAATAATAGTATGTTTGTAAATCAACCTGAATTAAAAGAAACCCTATAAACTCAAAGTATGGCTCAGATCAAGAAAACTTCACATCAAGTTATTTAAAGGGCAACTTACAACTTTTTTATTTAGATAAATGTAAGATCTAAATAAACCCCCTGTATTTCCATGTGAATTGATACGTGCAAGTAACCAAGGTGATCACCAAACCACAGCTGAAATGCAAAGAGTAGATTTACTTCATTAGGTCACTAACTGAAGAGTCCCTAGACACCACTGTGCTGTAGAAACACAGGAAGTGGGGTTGCAGGCACAGTGAGGCTTGGTTCGATCCCAATGGGGCTGGGGACCCACTGCCTGCCCCAGGGTACAAATGAGCCTCACGCATGTGCAGTTTATCACAATGCTGTGCTTTTATGACCTCTGATCTTTTTAATCTCTTTCCCAGCAGGATGCTAAAGTCTGTCTGTGAGAGGTGCCTTTTAAGTTTCTGATAGCTTCTATATTACCTCTACAGAAATTCTGCTTCTCAAAACAGACAGAGGATAATCAGCAGTAAATATGTAAAGTTTCCCACATGGATATTCTTAGCCTGCCTAGCCACAAGGTCGCTTTGAGCAAACCTATCATCCTCCTCGTCAAATCTTGCATTATTAACCTTTTCCTCCCAACAATTTCCCATATTACTCTGTTTGCCAAATCCTGTATTAATTGAGATGAAATATGTTTTCAAAATAATATGTGAAGTGAAGGATGTGTGTGCGTCGACACAGGCAGGCAGCTGGAACAACCACAAAACCACAGCCGAAATGCAAAGAAAGAGTAAATGTATTTCATTACTTCGCTAACCAGGGGTCTCCCAAGGCAAGACATGGGCAGAGACAGTCCAGCAGGAACACAGGCACTGTCAGGCTTAGTCCAAGCTGGCAGGTGGCAGGCAGTGGGTCTGCTATTTCCACCAGTTTCTCAAGGGCATGTGCACACGTAGTTTACCACCATACTGTGATCTCCTCTCTGTTTTTTATGATCTCTGAGCTTTGATCCTCTTTCCCTGCAAACAGGATTCTCAAGCAGGTCCGTGAGACTGACTCTAAGTCTCTCCAAACATCTGTGCTATCTCTAAACAGAAATTCAATTTCTCAAAACAGACAGAGAATGTCTATGGGGCTCCCCACACTGTTATTCTCCAGGCCTTGGCATTCCCGGCTGCAAAGTCACTTGAGCTCATCTACCATCCTTCTCACCATTCTTCCACTTTTACTCCTTTTCTCCTAACAGAAGGGATTTTATAGGGTAGCCTTACATTTTGATTGATTTTTTTAAAAAAAAATCAAAAATACAATTGCTTTACAGCATAAATCAAGATCCAGGGCCACAGAAAGTACTGTGTTGGATCAGATCAATGCTTCAGCTCTGACCAAGAAATGCTTTAGATATTTCAAAGGGACGCATTGACATGGTTATCTTTGGAACAGTCTTTTGTAAATCATGCTATTCAGCAATCTGACTTGTGCCCCCAAACCATGAAGGTTCTTATATTTTTAATAGTAACTAATCTGCTACAGTGGATGATCATACTATTCATAATGATAAGGACAGTAGAACAGAACAGCAGAACAGAACAGCATTTTACTCACTTGATAAAGATGGTAGAACAAAACAATGTTTTACTCTTATCAAATAAAGGGAACAGTGTAGCCTTGGAGAAGCAGACAAAACAGAAGTCATGCAAAAGGCAAGCAGGACACCGGCTCAGCTCTGCAAGGCTGACGAAGTAGAAGTTATGCAAAACAACGATATTGTGCTTACTCAAAAGCAGGGGTCAAGGAACGGCCACATAGAAAGGACACCATATGCTGGAGACCACCAAAGAAGACTTCAAAGAACCATATAAGGACTTCTAACAAGAGGTGTGACTCTGTAAAGTAAAGTAATATGTATACATCAAGTAATCAGGGGTAGTTAATGAATATATAATCAGTGTGTATGATAAAAACTTTGTTTATGCAATGCTAGGGCACTCAGTTAAAGATGTTTAAGAATAAAGAACACCTGATTTCTAATAGTGAAAAATACATTAGAAAGTTTTTATCTGGCCGATTTCAGTATCAATATAAATGCATAAATTCCACTGAATCTACAGTATTTTCTGGACAATCTCTCCATTCAAATCAAGTGTAAAAGACAAAGTAAATAAATTACCTGGTGGAAGTACCTTAATAACTTTTTTTTCCCAGTTACATGTCTAATTTTTCTCTTAATAGAATCCTAGGCTGGTTTGGGCTGTGAGGAATGTCGAAGATCATCCAGTTCCAACCCCAAAACCCCTTGTGTTGTCTACCTGGCCTGAAATTAAGAACTCTGAAAACCTTATGATGGTTTGCAAGGAATATCTTAGGATGTCTCCTATTCCTGCTACATCCTGTTAGAGGTGTCTGGAAACAGTAACAGTAATTCTGTGTAAGAGCATATTACCAGTATTAACTAGAAGTAGCAGCAGTAGTGATGTTTCTACTGTGTTCTGTATGCAGCTGAGTAATGCCCAGCACACCATAGGTCAATGACATATTAAAATCTACATTTTGAGAGAGAACCTTATAATATCAGGTAACTTAAATGACTCATTACTTTCAAACTGTATAGGAGCTATTGCATAAAGAGGAGAAAATCTATGTTCCTTCTGTTTCCTCTCTTTTTATCTGGTATGCAGGTGGCTTTACTCCTTGTCCTCCCTGGGGTCAGCTGGGCCAGAGACAAGCCCCTCATGCTCTTGGAGCACATACCTCTGTTTCCAACACATAAGGTCTGCCAAGATATCTAGAGGCAGCAAAAACAAAAAGGACTGATTCCAGAAAACTTCCCTTTTTTACATTGGAAATCTAAAAAATGGGTAAAGATGTTAATTCTCCTAAGGAAAAAAAGATATCAAAGGGCTCAGTGAATCCCTCTAACCTGTAGAAAAGGCATCAGATTGGAAGACGGAACAAACCCTAGAAAGGCAAGGGTTGCAGTTTTACAAGTAAGCACAAAGAAAAACTCGCACTCTTAAAACTTGCCTGGCTAACATCAGCGAGATCATCTGTTTTAGTTTTAAATTGAGAGTTGTGTGACTGGACATAAAAATAATATGGGGGGGAATAAAAAGCGCGGAAGGCTCATTTTTGCCGGCTGTGCTGTACTAAGAGGCGCTGCCCTTCGGGTGGTGCTCTGGCCGTTCTGCTGTGCTCGGACACTCCGCGGGGCTGTGCAGTCCCGCAGGGCACTGCCGCGCTGGGACAGCGAAGGGCTCCCTTCCACACATGCCATCAAACAAATCTTCATCCTTTTTAGTTTTCCTCTCAGAAACCTAGAGTGTCTGTGGTACAGGAATTTACCGATCTTTTCTCTTGTTAGCAGCTTTTTACCATCAGTGGTTTTTTGATGTGTGATGTATTTCTATTGCTGCAAGACTGACTTCTCCTCTCCCACTCTCCTCATTGCTGACGAGTATGGAAAAAGAGTCTGGAGAAAATGAAACAAAAGAAATACCTCTGTGCAGTGTGGTGCTATGCATGATCATTCTCTGAGTTCCTGGTTGAGTCGTGGAAAGTTGCCCTATCTGTTTGCCAGATAGAGAGGGAGCAAGGACTGGGAAGGACGAGGTTAGCCATCTCTCTTTCATTTCAATACATCCCCTTCCCAAATTATTGGTAACATTTGCTGGGAAAAAAAATTAATTCTTTTGAGAACACAATTTTCAAGTTTTTCCACTTTTTATCCTCTTACCTTTTTGGCATAGAAATTCTCATGATTTTCGAGGTAATGTGTGCAAGGTTCTCAATACTTCCCCATACTTCTGTTACATTGCAAAAGCAGGAAATGTTGTGTGGGTACAAAGGGTGCAAGAACACAAACACACTTTGCACTGTCAGGCTTGTGAGAATAACATTTCTCCAGACTAACGTGATCATGCTGTGTGTACCCAATGCTTTCTTTCTCTCCTAAGTACCTACAACAAGAAAGGGAATAAACTGTCATCTGAGTATATTAGTGTTAGCATAGCCAATTTTTCTATGTCAGAGCAAAGCTGTAGCTGATGCCACTGAAAACACCTTCCTGCCCACACATTAGAGAAACAGCAACTCCCTGGCCCAGAATGAAGCCCCAGGTTAGAGTTTTCCAGCATGGAGGGTCTTTGTAGCTCAGTTGGTGCCAGTTGTTGTTAAGCACTACATGAGCTAGAGGATGTCTTAATTCTCCATCAGGAGAAGGCTTCAAAGTGTGGAAACAACCCTAATGCTTTACCATTTTCTGTGTACTTTTCAAGTCTGCCAAACTGCCTACACACACTGATCGATGGCCTTTGTTTTGTCATACAAGATTCTTCCTTTCTTAATTGAAGCTTTTTTCAATGTTTCCTTCCTTCCTTCCTTCCTTCCTTCCTTCCTTCCTTCCTTCCTTCCTTCCTTCCTTCCTTCC
>VZTE01005399.1:0-20181 GCA_013397775.1 Eulacestoma nigropectus | reverse complement strand
ATGTTTCCTTCCTTCCTTCCTTCCTTCCTTCCTTCCTTCCTTCCTTCCTTCCTCCTTCCCTCCTTCCCTCCCTCAGTATTGGCAGACATCTAAGGCAGAAAAAGCTCATCTGTTCATACGGAATTAAACTGGATGTGGTTGTTTGCCTTTCTTGATTATTTTTTTCCTAACATCCAAGATCTGACATACTGGGGAATGCTGCAAGCTTATAAACGTTTTTCAGTGTGTCACATTTGTCTGCCTGGAGGGAAAGGGCTTAGCAGGAATATTCATTGAGTACTCTTGGGAACTTCCTCTGCTCTGGAATTAATGATTTTTCTTGTTTCCTCTCCATTGGTGAACAACCCACAGCTCCCAAACTATTTGTAGATACTTTCCTGTTGGGACTGTACAATCAGGATGCAAATGACTAAATGGTTGGGGGGTTGGTTTGTTGTTTGTTTTTTGGTTGTGGTTTGTTTTTTTTTTTTTTTTTGGGTTTTGTTTTTTTTTTTTTTTTTTTTAATACAGTGTAGCTCTTCTTTATGGCTTCTGAGAGTTTGGATTTTCAGGTGGGACTAGATCCTGCATCTGCTTTGTCTTGCTTACATCAAGAACCCCCCACTGCAGGAAGCACCCCATGGGACAGCATGGTCATAACAATTCTGGCTCACTGCAGGTCTGGGCATGTGCCGCAGTAGTTCACCCTCCCTCTTACACAGATTTAACTAAGAAAGGTCTTAGTCCCTTTCCTGCTTCAGCTTCAACAGTTTTCTTTCAAGCTTTGTCTTTAAAATCTAGAGTCTTTTAAAAGTGGAATAGATAAGCACCTCTAGTAATTTTGGGCAATAATTTAACCCCTGTGCAGGTGTTAAACCCCTGATACAAACTCTGGCCCATCCACAGCTTCCCAATATCTGACTTGTCTTTTATCAGTTATCTCACTTTACAACTGTTTGCTTTTTACCATATGAACAAGTTTCTAAGTGCTTCTGTTTCCCATCTGGTAAATCTTGATTTCAGAAAAGCACAACACAAGAAGCATAGCGCTGCATTCCTTGTCCTTTGGTCCTGCACATGCAACATCCTGTCATTGTGGGTACATGGTGGCCTCGGTGAACTGGCCAGCCTCCAAGCCAAGAAAGACTCAGGAAAGCTTTTGCGACATAAACCCAGCTAGCTGAAGGCATCAGATTTTCAGACTGATTTTCCACAAGTCACTTTGACATCTTTGTGACCATCCTGGACTGCCTTTCATAGCTGTTTTTTCATGCCTTTTCTGATCTCCTAAAATGGCCTGAGATTTTTTTCTTTTTTCTCCAAAGACAAGTTCCTATGCTCAAGGAAGTCTATATTTCATTCTTATCTCATGAAGAATTATACTAGTCGTGCAAAGGACATACTAACTTTGGAAGATGGGTTTAAGTATGTCTACCTGTACTTACTCCTATACCTCAAATTATAAAAGATCCTCCTTTTCATGGAAAGGTCTGGGCATAAGATCATGCCCCTGACCCTTTTTTAACCACAGGAGAATCTGTGATATACTCATGTAAAGAAAAAGAAAACTGTGAAGAAGAACAGTAGGATGATCTGCTTAGTTCTGCCCTTTCCAAACTAACATCTGTGTAAGGTTTTTGTCTTTCATTTTACCATTAAATGTATCACAAGCTCCTTCATCTGCAGTCGGTATATTGCATTCAGCCAATTTTGCTAAATGCTGGAAGTTACATCCATGACATAGGTATTTTATATCCTTCAAGGCAAGTCTGTATTTCATGACGTGTGACAAAACCCCTCACCAACTGTTACATTGTTACTGTTACATTGAGCTAAGCAGTGAGATCCCTAGAAATGCAATGGGAGTTGTTACGAGACAGGCTGAGCTGTGCTGGGAGGTCCTGGAGGCATGAGGTGTAAACAACAAAGAGTTTCTGTCTATTCATGGTTTTATCTTGCTACCTAATATTGACATACCCGTCTTTCTTTCTTCTTTTTTTTTTTTTTTTTTTTTTTTTCNGTGGAAGAAGAGATTCAGACTAGAAACCCTTTTTTTTTCTTCTTTTTTTTTTTTTTTCTTTTTTTTTCTTTTTTTTTCCCCAGGCCCTTTGCTACTTACAGGGGTAACTTAGATCTTTTGCAAGTTTGAAAACACAGGCTTTTGCAAGATTGCTAGTTAAATCAAGACATCACTCTGACTTTCAAAGATTTGAGTGCATTGGGAAGAACACAGATCCAAAACAATTTTTTGTGAAGGAAGAAATTATGGAATTAAAACTTTATTTGAAATATAAATGTGAGTCTATTTTTAAACCATATGAAAGTGTTGGTGTGGATGTGACATCTAAGGACAGCAAAAAAAATAAGGGACAGTGGTAACATCTCGTAAAAAAGCAGAGCAAAATATAAACTGAGAAAATTACCCAGAATTTAAGCAGATACCTACAAACCGATAATCTCTCAAAGAAAATGCACCTGGTATGTGTGAAATTAATTTTAAGTAATGCGGAAATTAAAAGGAATTCACCTTTTCAGGGAAACAGAAGAAATGTTTTATAGCTTGCTTAAATTACTAGCATAGATTGTCAGTGATTGGGACACAGACTTTGCCGGGTCCGATGAGGACTGTCCAGCCCTCATGTCCTCTGGGGCTCACCCACAGCTCTAGTCCCTGATGCAGGGCACCATTCGTAGCCACTGGGACACGGACCCAGACCGGCAGGGAATCTGAGTCGTTTATTCAAAGAAACAAGGTGGTTTTATACACTTCTTCAAGGCACCAGATTTCCTTACATGGCAACACTCACTACGTGACCTATCCCATGCTCCCACATCAGCAACACTTTCTGAATGTCCTTCTATGGGGTGATCACGCGCTGGTCACCCGTCTGTCAGCTTCCAGCAGCCCCTCTCCATAGGGGTCTGCCGTGTGACACCTCCTCCCCCAGTGTCTGGCAGAGACAAGCCTCTGTGCCGCCGTGTGCTCCTTTGTGCTGCCATGTGCTCCTTTGTTCCACAGCCTGTAACTCAACTCCATCCCATCTCTTCCCACAATAGATGAAGGTAGATCTTGAAGTTACTTGTTTTCAGCTGGTTTGTGGCTGGAAGAAAGTTCCACTTAGGCCTAATTATGTTTTTCCTCGGGTTGTGCTGCTCTTGAAGAAGTACCTCATTATATCAGTCTTAAAAGAAGCACTGAACAAAATGAGGGGGCAGCTTCTGTCATAGGGCTAACTAATGACAATAAATTCACAAGTATGCAGCCAGAGTCCTTTAAGGACAGGAACACACACCTCTCAGACAACTGGGCTACAAGATCAGAGAATCAAAGAATATGCTGAGTTGGAAAGGACACATAAGGATCATTCAGTCCAGCTCTTAGTCCGGCATAGGACATCACCAGAGTGACACCATGTGCCTGAGAGCACTGGCCAAACACTTCTTGAACTCTGTCAGGCTGGCGCTGTGACCACTTCCCTGAGGATCCTGTGCCAGTGCCTAACCACCCTCTGGGTGAAAAACCTTTTTCTGTTACCCAGCTTAAATGTCCCCTGACAAAGCTTCAGGCCATTCCATCGGGTCCTGTCACTGATCACCACGGAGAAGAGATCAGTGCCTGCCTCTCCTCTTCCCCTCACGAGGAATCTGCAGACTGCAATGAGGCCTCCCCTCAATCTCGTCTTCTCCAGGCTGAACAGACCAGGTGACCTCAGCCACTCCTCATACGGCTTCCCCTGCAGACCCTTCACTATCCTTGTTATGCTCCTTTGGACACTCTTGAACAGTTTAATGTCTTTTTCATATTGTGGTGCCCAAAACTGCCCCCAGCTCTTGAGGTGAGGCTGCCCCAGCTCAGAGCAGTGTGGACAATCCCCTCCCTTGCCTGGCTGATGATGCTGTGCCTGATGCCCCCCAGAACATGCTTGGCCCTCCTGGCTGCCAGGGCACTGCTGATTCACATTCGACTTACCACCAACCAGGACCCCCAGGTCCCTTTCTGTGGGGTTTCACTCCAGCCTCTCATTCCCCCATCTAACCATACATCCATGGTTGCCCAGTCCCAGATATTGTGAAACTCTGAAATGGACCAACAGAAAGAGCCAGAGCCCAGCATAAAACCTTTAACTTGGAGCTCAGTAATGAAAAAATTGCTTTGCAAAACTCTTTGCTTGCCTGCATAGTCATTGTGGGATACAGCACTTTATGGGTGACAGAAGTTCAGCTGGTACTTTCATCCTACCTGTCCTGGAGCTGTGAAGAACTGTTGAGAAATTGAAGCACTAAACACTAGAGTCCAGAGTGATGGATCTACAGGGTTTCTTTTCTCTGTGCACACATCTAGATTGGATCACTTTGTATATTAGGGTGCAGAATGATTTTTTCTGTTTATCTCTGAGCACAAGGAGAGAGAGAAAAACTTACTTTTTACATGTCAGTGAGGATGTGTGATACATGCCCCAGCCTGTGGAGTACATGGGCCTGCGCTAATGTTAAATCTTATTTGCTCATCCTCTGTGACACTCTGATACAGGCAGGGCAGATTTTCCCCTTTCTGAGAAAGCAACTTTCTTTACAACATGCTCTTTGTATATTTCACAGGTTCAAGAAACTTTGAAAAAGTTTACGAAGCGTAAATACGTAAGAAAAAGTGAATACTAGAGATCATCTTTTTGAACTCCAGACACTCCATGCTCATTGGGAGTAGGCAGAAGGTTCAAAAGATTGCTTTCGCTAATCTTACAGTGGTTTCAAGCTACCAGATTGATGTAAATGCTGATGCCTGTTTGCATTAGCTAATGCTACTCACTCAATGCCTATTTGTCCTGCACAGTACCCGTACCTTAATTGTGAAGACACTGTGCAAACAGAAAAGCCCTATGTTGAGCTCCTGACCATTTGAAAACATTAGATTTTAATTTAATGTAGTCTGCTCAACTCGTTCTTCTTGCTTAAAGAGAGGCATGACATGTGGCAAATCTTTAGTATACAGATGTGAACATGCTTCTCTAGCAGAGGGGATACATATGGAATTGCACACTCTGCACCAGATCGCAGAATCACAGAATCACAGAACATGCTGAGTTGAGAAGGATCCACGAGGATCATCGGGTCCAACTCCTGGCTCAGCACAGGACACCTCAAGAGTCACACCATGTGCCTGAGAGCATTGTACAGACACTTCTTGAACTCTTTCTGTCAGGCTGGTGCTGTCACCACTGCCTTGGAGAGCCTATTCCAGTGCCCAGCCACCTGCTGATTGTAGACAGCCTGTCTTACAGCAAAGGAAGATGCAAAAAGAGAAACTGCATAAGGGATGGATGACCCATGAAGAAAAATGTGCCTAGTATGTGCTAAGCACTTTTACAGGAGACACATGCAAAGCCAGCTTCCTCAAATCATTGGCTTTGGATGAAACTACCACATGCCAAGTGGAAGTACTGCTGTCAGTGCTTTCTGAAGGAAAAGGCAGCATGCTGAGAAGGCCTGGGACATCCGCTGCTGATCAGAGATACATCCTCAGCACATCACTGGCAATCTAGTGTGGAAACAAGAGGCCAGATGTAGCTGACTTCAGGGACTGTTTACTTGATAGAATCAGAGGAAATTCTTGTGCAACACCAATGATCTTTACTGTAGAGAGCTACTGCTGGCACATTTTAACCATCCCATAGCGAGCCAGAGACATATTTTGTCAGAAGACACCCCCAAGTGCCACAGGTTAGGCACTACATGGAGGCTTTGCTGTAGGAGAAGCAGTTATGCAGTATATCAATTACCCTGTACAAGTTTTTGTCCATGCTATAATGTAGGTTTTTTTGCAGTGCCAAAACAGACTAATGGCATTCCACAATTTAAAATTAGGGTTAATTTGAAAACCCTTCAAATCCCTATGGTTTTCTGAAATATAATTGGAAAAATGGAAGAAACAGAAACTAGGCTTCAGGGAATTAAGTACTCAGAATTAATTCTAACGTTTTAGGTGATTGTGTTTCAAACTAAACATATTCCTGATGATAGTACTAACACAGTGCTAGTGTATCACTACACCCTTCAGTTGAAAAGTTGGCTTGTTTCATTCAGGGGCCCCTACAGCAAACTGTACTTCATGCATGAGACCTGCACATACACAGGACCTACTTTGACTGAAAAGACCAGCTACTACTTTATTTTATGCTTAGGAGAAAAATTATTGTGGACGAGCTCTACAAAGGGGCAAATGCCTGCTCTGACCCCTTCAATAAGGTGTAAATCACCCTAATGTCCACTTTGCTCCTCCTGTGCTTCTCATGCTCCTCTTTCTCCCACCTGCTGTGCTTTCAGCCCAGTTGGTCCCAGTGGCCCCCACTCTCTGCCAACCCTACTGCCAGGGCCTGGACAGGAGGGTGAGGAGAAACAAGCCGTGAGGCACAGGCTCCCTCAGGAAGCCTGGAGGTTTCTGTCCAGGCACTAGGTCCCTGCTGGGAATTGCAGCTGCTTGGGAATCCTGAAGGACAGTCAGGGAGACTTTACATGGAAGTCAAGCTGCTGCTGGAGGCATTGGTTCCAGAAACTTTGCAGCAAGCATTGCTTCAGGATGTGATATGGTGGCAAAATTTGCTGAGGTACCGTGCCAGGAAGAGCAGAACAGACAACCCAGAGAGGGGGAGGTTCAAGTCACTAAGAGTAAATGGGATCATATCAACAATGCTTTCAGTACAAGATATAATCATCTCCAGCAATCAAAGTCCATACCTGAACAAATCTGATTTGCCTCAAAGGATCCTACTGCGTTTGACACCTTTTGGAGCAGCCTGGTTGAAAAACACAGGAAACTTTGCTGGAAAATACTGTAAAGATTCCGGTAAATACTGAGGAGGGAAGGCACAGAGTACATCAGCCTTTTCCACGTCATCTGTTACCAGGTCCCCTGCACCATTCAGCAGCAGGCCCGTATGTTCTCCAGTCTTCCTTTGACCCTTGATTAGGTCATACCTGACCATATAGAGTCTCTGAAAATAGCTGCTCCAAAGAAGGACTCCTGCTCTGGGTTGCAAAATGGAAACTCCTTGCAAAGTGCAGCAGGAAAATATGCCATTCTATCTATGTAGAATTTGCTGCTGAACTGAAATAATGCAAGTGCCAAGCATGACACCTTGCCCTCTCTTCTGGCTTCATATTGCTTCTGAGGTGGGCTGTTCTCAGAGTTAAAGATTGCTAATTATTTTCATTACGTTAATCATCTGTATGCCTCGTGTATTGTACAGCCAACACTGCTGTGCCCTTTCCTGATAGTATCTGAGCCCTTTTTGTGCAAAAAAACCCCCACACTGTACCTGCAGTCACATGTATCTAATGAAAGGCTTTCAACTCCCTTTTTCCAAGCTTCCTCAGCTACAATTAGGACACTTATCCTAAATGAAAGGATGAGAGAAGGATAATTCCCAAACAGAGAGTAGCTACAGTATGCCAAATCTTGCTGACTCCCCCAGTTTGCTGCTCCTCCTCCACCCTCCCTGACTCACACCTCCTCACCCACATAGGCAAAATATCCTGGAGGATATTTTTAATGCATGTGAATATAGAGTCTGCTTAACAGATGGATTTATTTCTGTGCCATTGAGTGAAAGCACTGCAGATGAAGGAGTCTATATTCTTCCTCCCTCTTCCTAAGTGCAAAATTCAGCCTAGGAATTGCCAGTGGATCTTCTTCTGTTGAACCTGTGTTGTGGACTGTTGTCTCTATTAAGACCCTCTACCCTCACTGCTGGTCTTAAAACAGCCTCACAAAGAATGCACCCAGCGGGTGCTCTTCAACTGCTTTTCAGAAACAGAAAATATTTTGGAGTGTTGATGGTGTCAGTGTTTTCTGTTGCCAAGAGAATCATGCTGTGTGCCACGGCTTCCCTCGCAAGTCCTTGTTTCTGGTGAGGGACTCGCTCCAGCAGTATCAGAACAGTAGAACGCCATAACCAGTTGAGGCCACTTTGACTCACTGCTCTCCATTTAAATAATTTAACTGGGGCTACGCTGCTGACAGAGATTGGTATTCGGCTCTGGACTCTTGTCCCTTTACTTCTAGCATCGCATTTCATTCTGTGCTCCATCGTGAGGTTTTAAGAACTCAACAATGTAGTATCATCTTGTATTAACACTTTTTTTTTTTTTGCCATGATTTTTCAGGGTTCTCTTTATATTTCAGCCTGGATGCAAACAGTGATTGAGAAAGGGTCCAATGCATTTAGGTGGATGTAGGAA
The DNA here is from genome assembly GCA_013397775.1 of Eulacestoma nigropectus. NCBI lineage: Eukaryota > Metazoa > Chordata > Aves > Passeriformes > Eulacestoma > Eulacestoma nigropectus. Next base: position 11,967 of record VZTE01005399.1, on the reverse strand, counting down.
CAGAACCTGCTGGGGAGCCCAGACTGCAGCAGTGACCTCTAGGCACTAAGGGCACACAGAATCTACTCATCAAGTCACTACTCAGAAAGGAGACATTGACTCCACAGTCTGTCAGGAGCAGTTTGCTCATCCCATCTCTTTCCAGTTGGAAGAATCTGATCAATTAAACTGAGGTTTGAGAAACAGACTTTGAAGCAAACAAGCAGGCTTGTTATATTTGCGTGCTCACTCACAGAGATGAGCATTGCTCATGGTGAGAGTTAATTCAGTGTCCTGATTTAAGCCCAGATGGAGATCAAGCACCATGCAGCCATTTACTCAACGTCCCCTCTAACCCCCACCCACCCCAGTGCACTAGGAAGGAGAATTGAAGTAAAACTTGTATGTTGAGATATGAACGGTTTAATAATAGAAAACAAAGTAAAATGCAGTAATAATGGTAGATAATAATGATAATAAAAAGGAAAAAAACAAGTGATGCACAAATCAATTACTCACAATCCACTTACTGATGCCAGACCCTGTTCCTGAACCCCAATTGGCCCCCCCTTCTGGGTAACTCGCCCAGTTTACATGCTGGGCCTGACATTCTGTGGTGTGGAATATCCCTTGGGGGAGGTCGGGCCACCTGTCCCAGCTGTGCTCCCTCCCAGTTTCTTTTGTGTATGTCCTCACTGGCAGAGAAGGAGACAAGGAAAAAAGGGTCCTTGACTTAGGATAAACACAGCTGAGCAAAACCCAAAGCATCAGCGTGTTATCAACATCATTCTCATTCTGAATCCAAAACACAGCACTGTAGCAGCTGCTGAGAAGAAATTAACTTTACCCTGGCTGAGACGAGGACATAAGGCAAGGTTAGATTTGCTTTTTCCGTATAAACAAATATCTGTAATAAGCATCATAAATGGTTTTTCTTTGTATATATTGTGAGTTTAGGCCAGTTGTCATATTTTTGATAGGCAATTTTTTCAGGCGAGTTTAACATGAACAAATAATGTCAGATCAAGACCATCCTGGGACAAATTTCTTCCAAGAGACTGGTTAGCTGTTAGAGTGAAACACAAAGTGAAAAAACTGTAACAGTTTTGGAAAATAGAAATGGATTGCAACCTTGAGTTGCTGAAGTTAACTACAAAACATGTACTGGGTAAATTAGGGGCCCTTGTGTCTATATCTAGATAAGTTTTGCTACTCTGATGCACTTAAAAAGCATGGCTTACTGTTTGCCTTGGAGGAGTGAGTCACAGGTCTGACATAATACAACTGTATGGGAAATTAATTATTCTTCCTCTTGCTGGCTCCTCTGGCTGAAGGGATGAAAGATGATTCTGATAAAGCCAGAAAACACTATTTTTACTGAAGAAAACCTTAACCATGAGCACAATCAGTATTCTCCTGACAAACTAACAAATTATTCTAACTTTAATCTTTCAAGATTTTCCAGATTTTATCTACTAACAGTTCAAATTACCCTAGTATGTCCCCTTTACCAAAGCAAAAAAACAAGCAAGCAAGCAAATTTCTTTGAATTTCTGTGATCTATTACTATTTCACAGCTGACTTTTTTTCTCATTTAAATTCCAATCTCATTTATTTTTCCTCTTAGTCTTTATATGTTATAGAAGAGAGAAAAAAAATTCACAATGAACTGTTTTACATCTTTTTATGTCCACGTTTTTACTATATAAACGAATACATCCTTCCATTAGAAATTATTAAACTTATGTGGTTCTGTATATAGGCAGCATTGTGATTTAGCTATAATACTTACATTTTTCCAATGTCAGTTGATGCACAAGTGGAGTATTCTATTTCTTAGCTTCCTGTCTACATTTTGATGGTGTTGCAGACTTCAGGGTTGTTGGCATAATATATCTAGCTAAAATGACTTCATGTTACATTCTCTGATTTTGCTAATTTTAGAAAGGAGGGAGAAAAGAATCCAATGTTGCAAAAGCAAAATGGTTAATGTCTCACAGGCCTCTACAGGTCTCTCTACTTAAGACATGTTCGCAGCTAAGCGTTTTGCCAGTCAGCAGGATTTATTTACAAAGGAGTGGATTATTCATAAAAAGAGTAGATTATTTGTAAAGGGATGTACTGGATAGGCCCTTCTTATCTGAAGGATTTAAATCTCTGTTGTGACCTACCATATTCTTCTTATCTGACACAGTTTTGATGAAGAATATGTAACTGCATGTCAGGTATTATCAGCTCTGTGTCTGACTCCTTTGGACAGAGTTCCTATCAGCAGCCAATGGTCACTCTGCCGTTCTGTGTTCTCTCCTATAGCTGTAGTGATAAAATGCTTCTGTTCTGATCAGATCTGATCTGAATTGTAATGCAGTTTTTTCTGCAACAGGGACCCAAAAAACCTACCAGGAAAAAATTACCTGCTCTTCTTGGCTCACAAGGCCACCAAAGCCACCATCACATCAAATTCTCCCATGTGTGTATCCTCTTGGGACATATAAATAGGAAGAGGCCTGTAATGATACGATCTCCTGTAGTGCACTGTATTCACTCATAAATGGAACAGCTTTAACCTCTGAATAGCAATCTGCTCCCCACCCCATCCTATGTGAGCAAGGAGGATGGCCATGTGATATGGTAAGTAATCTTATCTTTAACGATATAGATCATATTACACTGTTGATCTCTAGGCAGAGTTTAGAGGGCCTCCTGGGACATTCTGAGCATCCCAAAACCTCTGCTGCAAACTGAGTAGGCAAATCACAATAATGTTGCAAAGTTCAAAGCAAGGAGGGGAGATTTTTTATTTTGAAATAAAATTGATTCACCCATTCACACACAAATTGTCATACCCACCTGTTTGCAAGCTGCTAAATGTGTATTCCCACATTCATCTGGAGAGAATTACCTGAGATAAGACAGAGGGGAAGGGACGCAGCCTTTGTTGGCCTCTTCACATTTCCAGAATTGTCGCTGCCTGAGTATCCTGAGAAGCTGCAAGTGGATGTGAGCTTGATGAAGTTGTAGCGTGAGTGCCACTGGCAGCTGTCAGTCTCGCAGCCATTTTCCTGGCTTTGTCTTGTAGCCTTCCAGGGAGCAATGAGGTCTTATAAAGAGAACCATTTTGCCACATATGCCTGGAAATATCTGCCACAGCGACCTGATGGGGCTTTGGAACACATGGATAGACCTCGGTGGCTGGTGTGAAACACTGGTAAGAAGCACAAGACAAGAGGTAGAGGGGTAGTGGTGGCAGCGGCAGTATAGTAACCCCAGACATGTATTCTTGGGCCACAGTGCTCCTGGAGAAAGCACTGGGTGAGGATGGCCCATTGTGATGTTACCTAGCGCTGGATAGTGATGTCTCCGAGATAATTGGTGCCACCAAGGGATGTACTGATGTTACCAGATGATAAATTTTCTACACCCAGTGAGCTAACACAATGCTTATGCTTCAAAATCCACTGGCCTGTGGAACTGAACAATGCCTGTTGTGTAAGGAGGAGAACTGAAAGTACACCAGCCGCAGTGTTCTGCCAGCTTCACCTGGTCTCAGCCAGCCAGCTGTAACATTGGGGTCCTCCATCACTATGGACCACCAGAGGGACCCCCAGGGCAGAAGAATGCATGCATAAAGGGGAGGAAAATTTGTTCATGATTTTGGGGAAATGATTACCATAGTGTGTTCACTCTAGGACAATTAATGAATATGCATGTAAAGTACAGCATATAAACAGAAACTCTCCAGTACTCAGCATGCACAGCATTTGGAGGGGCTACCCCCCGCGCATCCAGCCAAGTAAAGAATGCCTGCTTCTTAATGTATGTTGGTGTTAAGAAGTTTTTTATTTTTTACTGAATTTTTGGTAACGCTGAGATATCCCTGAGTGACAGACTGTAATGTTGGCTAGTGACTTTCTCCAGGTGGTGGATTATGACCTGACTGCTTTATCTGGGCACTGAGACTCACCCAGTCAGCTCATGCCTGTACTCCAGTTAAGTCAATTGTCGGGGTTTGGAGTGTTGAGCAAGGCCTTTGGTGCCGGTGTCGTTTGAGGTGAATTTTTTTATTGCTGGTCTTAGTGTCCAACCACAGATCCATCAGAGGAACTTCCTCAGCCTTGACAGATTCAGGCAGCTGAGGCACCTGGGAGTGCTCTCAGCAGCAGAGGTGAGGTGGAAGGGGAAATTACCCTGCAGAGCTGGGAGGCTTTACTTCTTGAGGGATCTGGGCACATCCACCTTTCCCCACTGATGATTGCAACACCTCTTCCCTTTCTAGTGTGACACCCACTGCCGCAGCACTCAACAGTTCCCAGCACCTCACAGCTCCCACCATCCCACTGCAGTAGAGAGCAGGACCATGGAGCTGGACAACTGCTGTCCCATATGCCTGGACAGCTGGGACAATGCTGCCTACATATGCATCCTGCAGTGGGCTGAGAGCACGCCTGAGTGCCCCCTCCACAAGATGGAGATCCTCTCCACTGTGTCCTTGGTGCAGGTGGACCACGACTTTGAGAAGCATGTTGTCACACCATCTGCAGCATCATCAGTTGTTGGCCACCAGGCAGGAGGACCTCGTGTCCATCTAGCTGCCCGCAGACCTGCAGCAGCAGCATGACAGCCTGTGGAGTACCATCTGCCCAGGGCTCCTGTGGGTGGCCTCCAGCTGCATACATGGGCATCCCTTTTCTGTGACCACACAGCTGTCCTCCAGTCCCTTCTTCTCTGGGTACGTCAGAAACTGAGACTGACCTTTGAGAACTTACACTTGCACGTAGCGGACTTTGTAATACTCACTCTGAGCTGCTTTGGCTGAACGCAGATTCCTTGGTCCAGCATCCGAGGTTCAGCCTCAAAAACCACATGGCAAGGTTTGTAGGGAACCTCATCAACGTCGCTGTGCAGCGGTGCAGCAGGGAGGCCCACTGTCTGTGGGACCTGGAGAATGGCCATGCTGCTGAGGAGCAGGAGGGCAGCCCCCTGGATGCCCCAAATCCTGCTGCCTCACCAAGGGGGTCTCTCACACCCAGCCCAACCCCTTCCAGCAGCCTTACTGGAAAAGAGAAGCACTCCATCACCACAGCTCTTCATGAGGGTGCCCCCCCCAGTGCACCTGTTCCCATCTACAGGGAGAAGCAATTGCCTCATGAGGATCCAGAGCAGGCCATGCCAGGTCCCTCCACTCCCAGCTGTGACAGAGATCACTCACCTGGGGGACGAGCAGCTCCCAAGGCTCTTTCCCATCCCGCAAGAGGCCAACCCACCAGCAGTACTGGAAGAATGCCCCAAACAATGATGAAAATGGAGCTGGGAGCTGGGCCAGCAACTGGGATATTTGCCAGCCCAGTCAATCAGAAGGCTGTCAGTAGTCTATCAAGGAAATTAACTGGATGAAAAATATAGAATCTTAGTATTATTAACCATGCTATTGGCATTGCTCTCCCCATCTGTGCTTTCTCCCCCTTTTCCTGGTGCACGGCCTCTGCTTCCTCATGTGTTGCTGGCCCCTATGGGATGAGTAGGGTGGGAGAAGGGGTGAGGGGTTACAGCCCTTGTCCAGGAGGAGCAGGATGTTAATGCTGATGGGTCCTTCTACCTGTGCCAGGTACTATTTTATGCCAGGTACTATTTTGTTGTTCCCCCAAAGGCAAATGCTCCCCAGCTTCAGACCTGCACCTCTACAGCTGGTCCCAGATGTTCCCAGACAGAGGTCTTCATGGACAGCCTGTGTCCCAGTGCTTATCACTCCAGGCCTGTCCTCATCCTCACCACACCTTCTGCCCCCGCATCCCCGGGCTCTCCTACCAGCCTGCATTTTTTGGTGCAAACTTGCTATAGCAGCAACCAGATCCCTCCTACCCAGTCACAACATGATGCTTCTCTCTGCATCCCCCCAGGGTCATACCCTGCCAAGGCAGGAGCCCAAGAAGTTCAACAAGGCAGAGCACAAACTCCCGCCCTTGAGGAAGGCTCTCCCCAGGCACCTGCATGTGCATGTTCCAGCAGGAAATCAGCTTTGCAGACAAAGCCCTGGACATCGTGGCAGGCACCAAGTTGATCATAAGCCAGCAATGTGCCCTTGTCACTAATGGTGTCCTGGACTGCTTTAGGAATTTTGCCAGCAGGACGAAGAAGCTGATCCTTCACCTGGAGCACTGTGTTCGGTGAGCTCCCCAGTACAAGAGAGCTGCACATGCTGGACAGAGTCCTGCAAGGGGCCATGAAGATCCTAAGGGGACTGAAGCATCTCTCATTGGAGGACAGGCTGAGGGAGCTGGGACTGTTTAACCTGGAGAATAGAAGACTCAGGGAGGATCTGATCAATGTGCAAAAAGGCCTGAACCTAAAAGGTCCTAAAAGGGATGCTGCAAAGAAGATGGAGCCACACTCTTTCCAGCAGTATCCTGTGACAGGAGAAAGAATATTGAAGAGCAGATTGGACGTGTATTGGATAAGTGGCTCTAGCTGTGTCTGCTGAACCAGACAACTTTGACAAGATGAAATCCAGAGATCCCTTCCAAGCACAACCTTTTTGTGATTCTGTGAAAAAATTTAAGTTATGTAAAGAATCTAGACTGATAACTTCATTTTTGGCCATATTAAATAAGAAAGTAAGGAAAGTAGTACAATTCTGCTTTGCTTATACTTGTTAGTCATCTGCAGGACACATACTGGCATGTATGACACAAGTCCAGCTTCCGCTACTAGGCAAATGACTGAAATCTAGGACTGCTAGGAAAGACTCATAGCCATTATGTTACAGAATAAATGTTTTCTTTCTCCTCTGCTGACCTTGTAATTCTTTTTCAGCTGAAACTCTTCTGTCTTCTTCACCTTACTTTGTACTTCCCAATGTTGTGCTTGTTTTCAAGGATAAAATCCACCACCTTTAAAATAATTTATTCACAAGGGAACAAAAACAGTAACAAAATCACACAACACTACTTCTATTATTAGAAATAAACCAAATCTTCCCTCTGCTTGACCCTTACTCCAAGCTATTTTCTTCATGTTCTTCTTTTTCTCTAACAGATCACTCGTGTTTTCAGGCTATCTACTCCTCAGTAATCTTCTTCCCTTTACAGGATATTTAATCTTTTTCTCCAGTCAGGATGATAGTCCAGTCTTTCCATAAAGTGCCAAGGTACCATATGACCAGCTCAAAATTATATCCTCCAAATGGAGTAAACAAAATAAAATACTTAGCATGTGAATGGAACAAAGTCCATAACCTTAAATAATACATTCTAATCTAATTAAATAATGTAAGCTATTATGTATTAAAAAAAAAAAAGAGATAAAAGGTAATGGCCTATGGATTTTCTAGTAACAGAATACCGTAATTATGCCTCAGGAAACATTCATACGTATATAAAAGATATTTCTTATTAAAAAGAAATTAAAATACACAAACAGGAATCAGGTAATCTGTGTGTATTTAACAACCTTTTTAAAAGCTATTTAGCTTGTACTTTTGAGTTTCAGAAATTAGGAGGTTGGTCCACATGATTTAAACTGTCAGTCAACAGTGTGTATGTGTTTTCATTAATGTAATCGTATCTACGTCCTCAATCAAGCAGGCTGCCAGTGTCACATACTATAGTGTCCTTTTTCAGCATGTACATTGTATCATTTACACTGTAGCAAGACTGTCCTCTGACATTTGTATGACTAAACTTAAAAAATGTTCTAATCATACAAGGCGTTTATTCCTATTGCAGAGGCTACATGACAACATCAGATAAATGTTACAGACATGTTTGCTGTATGCTGTGTGAACTGTGTTTAAGAGCATATAGAAACATCACTAAGTTGCTTCTATTGTGCTGAAACAGTAATTTAAACAGATTAGTCCTTTCCCTCAGTACAACTCTGTCTTGCTGCTGATCATCCTCTTAAGCGTATAAACCAGTAGTGCATGATTGATTTCTTCATCTGTTAACAATTAACTCTCAGTACATTTTGCAAATACACTTTGTCTCAAAATGCAGTATCTGATTCCCTTTCACTCACATGCTTCAAGATAGCTGCAAAGCAAGGAACTACAGAACTGGGGACCTGTGACATCCAGGAGACAGAGAAGAGTCTTTACCTGTATGTGTAGGCACGCAGTCACCAGTGACACACCATAGGCGTGGAGCTTCAAGAGAACATCTGCTTGGACAAAACAAACTTTTCAGACAACCCGTGCAACCTTCCTACGAGTTATACACAGAGGCAGAAAGGATCTAATTGAATACAGGAGTCAAATACATTGAATCAAAGTACACAGAAAAAAAGGTTGGTAAGAAAACGTTTTCATGTATCATTCAGATGCTGGAAAAGGGGCTGGGTATAAACTCAGCTAAATTATAACGTCTGCCTTTCTTTTTATAGGCAATTTCTTATTATTTACATAAATCAATGTCCACTGTATGTGTCTGAAGTCAATTTAGGGATATTCTTTTGTTTGCTTGCATTACTGTTTTCTGAAGCTCTTCTTCAATCAGAGAAACATCTCCATCTACCCCTACTAATTATATAATATGTCGAGTTTCAAAACTCAAATTTTGCTGCCTATTGGTTAAATTGCTTTTAGCTAAGGTTGCATGTTGTTTCACTGAAAAGGCTGGCAGATCACTTGGAAAACAGAATTTTTACCTTAATTCTTGGTAAATGATTGGGCTCCCTGTACTTAGAAAAATTCTCCCTGTTTGTCATTATTCATGTGGTTGCCAGAAAACGCTGAAAAACAGTCCATTGTGTATTTTGATACCACTGATTAGTTCCTTTTGAATTTTAATTTCAAGTTCTAAAGAGATAGTTAAGAATACTTAATAAATACTTAAGAATATCAGTTTTCATTAAACGGAAGTGTTTTCAATCGTTTTGATAGCAGAGGAACAGCTGAAAAGAAAAAAAAAAAGACGAATAAACCAGAGAGAGTAAGTAAACCAAACCCTACCTTTCCCTGCTTTCTGACTCTACGGCACAAAAAAGCCATGATAAACCAAAAGTAGTGAGTTTGGGGACCCATTAATTAATAATTAATTAAATTGAAATTTTGTACTTTCAAATTCCAAAGCAGAGGTTATGTGGCAATTGTTCAAGACACTAAGTATTTTAAAATATTATTTCCACCTCACAAAGCCCGTATGAGGGAAAGTCTTGTAAGCACTTTTAAGGTCATTGTAATATTAATGAGGAGGGCAGCTAGAGAAAGGCTTTGTTTCTTGGGTATTTCAGACACATCTCAGATGCCTTAGAGAGCTAGGACATGAAGCAGACATAGAGGCCAACACACAGGGCTGTTTACATTCCCCTGGGACTGGAGAACATTTCTGGATAGTCTTGCTGGCTCTTTAACTGACCGAATGATTCTTGTGCTACTGCTCTCTCCAACACATTCCTTGCCTCCCAGAGTTACTCTGCTTGTGCAAGCAAAGCTGCAGACATGTAGTAGCTCTATGTCTGAGGTGGCAGCTCTGCTGTCCTGCTTTCCTTTTTTCTAAGGTAATAATGCCAGTTCAGAGCCAGACAAGGAGAAAGGGAGTTCCAGCTGAGAAGAGCTAGCAGTTAGTTTCCATTAGAATAGTATTTCTTTGGCATAGAATGCTCTCAACAGATAAAGAAATTAAGACCAAGCACTGGAATAACCAGACTGCCCACTAATTAAAATAAGGCCAAAGGAATTACTCAGTTATTTCAAGATAATTGTTCAAATGCACTTTCCGAGACTTCAGAGCAAATTTACCAGAGACAACGTGAGAGAATATCCTAGAGCATCCAAGGCTGGATGGAGCTCTGAGCCAACTGGTCCAGTGGGAGGTGTCCCCACCCATGGCAGGGAGGTTGGAATTAAATGATGTTTAAGGTCCCTTCCAAGCCAAACCATTCTGTGATTCTGTAATTCTTTATGGACTCTTTATTGGAGTAAGTTTATTTCTGACCATGCAGAGATAAAAATCTTGGTACACATGCAAACCAATTCCACTTTGTGAAACTGGGTGAAAAGAATGCAATCAAGAGATAACACAATCAGATTTTATACTTTGATGGAGAGCCTCTAAAAAAAAACCAAACGCCACGAAACGACCAAAACTATGCCGGAACTTTACAGTAGCTCAGTAGCTGATATTGTCAGAAAGATACAAAGGATTTACTCAGACTGTTTTACCTCCTTGGAAACAACTGGTTTTGCATCTACAGCAAAATCAAGACCTATTTATCACAGTGTGGGAATATTTTTTTTTCAAAGTATTTTGGATTTGTCTGAATTTGAGAAAATATTTCATTGTTCTGAGCAGCTCCTTCATTTGGAGTGTAATTTAAATTTCTGTGCATGTACTTTCTGTGAATGCTTTGGAGAAACCTTAGGAGCAATAATCAAAAGGAAGCTAAGTTGTATTGCCAGGATACTGCAGTCAAAAGCAAGTATCAGGCTTGTCATTCCAGGCATACAGCAGGTGACAGCTGTATGGTTTCTGCACTGCAGCTGGCTGTAGGACTGTAGTCTCTCTCAGAGAGATGTATGCTCTTGCTCAATGTAGAGGATTTTTTAGAGCAAAATGGCTTTGCAGAAGCCCTGCAAGATTTAGGCTCTGAGAACCCAAGCTGGATCACTGAAATGCTGTGTGAAGAATACGTGACAACCAAAGCATAAAGGATGATAGAAAGTCTTCCTGTGTCCCTGATAAATGTATCTAAAGGGGAATACAGAAGACAAAGGGCTATACAGAATACAATAGAGCATACAAAGCAATACTGGCTAGAAGCCTGAGAAAAAAGCAATAGGTGTTAGAAGTTTTAAAGCGCTGAAACTGCAAGGCTAAAAGAGATGTCAGAAGACGTGACAGTCGCTTTGCTTTAATGACCAATCACTAATAATTTCGTCTCTGTATGAAGATGTAATTAACCAATTGTAGTACTGCCTTAAACGTGCGAGAGCAATAACAAATACTATATAAGAATGCCTTTAATAATAATAAAAGGAGAACGATCATAATACCACGTTGGCTCGTATGTTCGTTACTCCGGGATCTGGATCTCTCAGCGAAAGAGGACCCTCGCAAGATATTGGTGCCCGAACAGGGACACTAAAAAACTATCCAAAGCAGGCTGAATCGGAGAAGCAAACTTAGTTCAGTCTGCCGGGATCAGCAGTCCGCAGCAGCTTGCATGCCGGCGAGCTGCCGGGACGGAGAGATCCGATCAAGCCGAGAGGGCACAGAGCAAAGCGTCTGGAGCCTGGTACCCTGCGCCGCGGAGCTGGGACTCGGCAGGTAAGACACAGCTATCATGGAATTAGAAGCAGCTGTGCACCTCCTCTGTAGTATCCTTTCTAAGAAAGGAAAAGAGGTTGAAGAGAAGCAGATACATGCTTTGGTAAACTGGGCAAAAGATCACGGGAAACTGAATCAGTACCCCTCTTGTTCGATGTAGAAGAATGGAGAGGAGTAGGGCAAACGCTGTGGGACGAAGTTAGAACAGGGGGAAAACACCGCAAAGTGGCGAAAGAACTAGGGTCGACCTGGAAAATTGTGGTCGACACTTTGAACGCAATAAAAGCAGAGGGGAAAATAGCAGCTGCAGCTGTGTCAGCCCTGCAGCCAAAGAATCCTACCTCTGTTTCAGCAGCCCTGTCCTCTAAACCTAGTCGATTTGCATCCTTTTTAGGGAATCACCAGCAGAAACCAATGAGGGAGCCCGTGTGTCTCTGTGTTTCCCAAGCTACGCTGCAGTGGCTATTCACGCATNATCCTCCAAGCCATGCATGAGAAAGCAGCAGAGCCCGCGCCGCCCGCCGCGGCACCGGACAAAGCGGAAGGATTTACTGCGCGTGCGCCAGCACCGGAGAACCCGGGACAGCCAGCTCGGCGCCTCCCGCAGACTGACTGCAACCAGCAAGTGGACGGCCGGGGCCGCTCAGCGGGGTGGAGCGAGGAGACCACGTCAGCTGCCGACGTTCCCCAGGGCGGACCTGCCTGCCGCCCGAAAAGTTATCCTAGC
>VZTE01005397.1:175583-227389 GCA_013397775.1 Eulacestoma nigropectus | reverse complement strand
GGGCCAGGGGTACCCCGGGAAAGTGCGTGCAGAGGCCGGGGGCGATGTGTAGGCGCCCTCCGGTCCCCACCCCGGCGGGGGGCGATGGGGTGGGGCGCGATCCCTGGGGTGCGGTGGAGCGGGGGCCCGGCGCAGGTGGAGCCTGCGGGGGGCGGCCGCGGCACCGAAGGGCCTTGCGGGGAGCACCCAGCCGCTGGCCCGAGGGAGCGACCCCCGAGGCGGCGCCGCTTCATGGGGTTCTCCCGGGGCTGCCTCCGGTGCTTGCGGTCTCTCCTAGGCCTTGAATCCCGGCCAGGTTTCCGTCAGAGGGTCCCTCCGGCGCGGCCGCTCCCGGGCGCTTTGTATCGCTTGCCGCCCCTGCGCGGCCGTGGGAGCGAATGGGGGCTCCGGGAAGTAGGGGCTTGCCTGAGACCCGCCGCCCCGTCTCAGCTGGGGCTGGGGCGCTCTGAAGTTCGGGAGGCGTCGGGACGAGGCTTTGAGGCGATGGCGCTGACGACCCAGTCTGGCAGCGGGAGTTGTAGGGGAAAGGGCCCCCCTGAGCAACGGGGCTCGTCTCTTTTCACCCGGTTCGTGGCTTGGCCGGTGCCTCAGTGCGTGTGCGGCAGCCCGCCAGGCTGCACAAAGGAACAGCCGGCCGGGTTCGGCCCGTCCTGCGGGCGCAAGAGGGATGGATGAGCAACAGCGTGCGGGGCGGGGGCTGCGGCGGGCCCGGGGAGCATCGCCTCGCTCCGTGCTCGGTGGTTCACGAAGGGTTAAAATGCAGCTCCCGTTCCGAATGCCCTTAACTCCTTTTATTGCGCTCACGGAGATGAACAGTCTTCAAGAATGAAATTATGCATCCCTCACAGGAGAGTTAATGTCTTGCAGCAGCTCCGGTCTACAACTCCTTCGGTCTAGTAGATTTATGTAACCTGCTCATTAATGGTTTATGAAATGATAAGGGAGCTTTTCTGTGTGCTGCTGTGTTTTCTGTGTTGTTGTCAATATTTCCTATTTCAGTTGTCCGGAGTAGGGGAAGCTTATAGCTGTCAACAGTGTCTATTTGTACCATTTAAGGGATTTTGTTTTGCTCTCTTGTTTTGTGTTTTTGATCATTCGGCATCTCGAGATAGGCTCCTGAATGAGGAGAGTGAGTAAAATGGAAGGCACAGTCATTCTCTTTGGCTACAGTAATGCTCCAGGTATGAATTGTAACAAAAAATGTAAATATTTAAATGGATTTCTGACTCAGTTCTATTTGACTTATTGATGTACAGTTACTGCTAAAATGGTCTTGATGATTATGCAGAAGTTAATAGTTACCATAGAGAAACAGTATTGTTTTTCTCTTCATCAGTGAGTGTTTTCCATTTCTTCATCTCTTGGCAATTCTCTGTGGAAGTGCTGTTTTTTTCCCTTAGCAAAAGTCTTACAGAAAAAATAAAAATGTGAACAAAGTCCAGAAAAATGAATTTCAGATGTGTTCATCCTTGCCTGTGATTCTAAGACTCTTGGTACCCTGAGTTATCCTACAGTAAAATCTTTTTAATCTGTAATTGCATAAAGTGTTGGTTTTAAGCCTCAGTGAAAATTCAGATTTACAGAACTCTAAGCACAACACATCAAAGGTTATTTTTTCTTAAAGTATACATGTGAAATACAATTCAAATCAGCCATTTAAATCCTTACTAGCAGAAAATTCATTTTTCATCCTGGGAATTGCATTTCTGCATTTATTATTTAGCTTAAATGTGTGGAAACTGAAGGCGCATGTAAACTAGACAGAGTAGACAAGTTTGTTTATCTTCTCAACCTAGTGTTGTGAAACCTTCTGATTTTGTGTTAGTAGCTTGACAGCATTATGCATTTAGGAAGAAAAAACCCAAAGCAACAAGCCACATTGGGCTCTTAAAACTTGCCAGACTTCTAAGTCTTTTGTAGTTTGATGGAGCTGCTTGGTGTCAAAATGATCTGTAAGTGATTTTCTTTCCTACCATAATGGATGTGATGGGATGAAAACTTTCTGAAATGGTAGTGAAAGTCTTTGCAAAAGTGCTTCCCTCCCCAGGAACAGAAGCTATTGGGAAAAACATATTGTAGTAGATATTTTATTGTGTGTTTGTGAGAGCCTATTACAGCACTGTGCAGGATCCCCGAATTCTGCCTATAGCAGAATTTTGTTCCTCTAGTAATATTGGTGGAGCTGCATAACACTGGGAAAAAATTAATTTCTCTAATGCTATAGAAATTAAATCTTCTGCACTCCAGAAAAGATGTTTTACAGAATCTATCAGGTAGGAGATTGGCAGCCTAAGCTGGTGTAATTGATGACTTTGGAGTTGTATCCTACTTACTGCACTCATCTACGCATCTGACACTCTGCTGACTTTGTTCTTTTCTTTAGGGGAGGGTCAAAGTTTACTTATATTTTTATTTGTTTTGCCAGCTTATCAAGCAAGCTTGGTTTAAACTAATGTGAAATCATGTCCTTAGTCTTGTTTTTGGAGTTTACTTTGATCAGTGAACGTATATTAAAATTACAGATTTCTCGTTCAGTCTCCACTGATCTCGCAATTTTAATAAGTGGGATTGGAGCATATTGCCTTTCTTTTTCTGCAGAATACCAAGCATAAATTCAATCAAGCTAAGACTTAACATGTCCTCCACAGTCATATTTTTGCATTACCACCAGAGCAGCTTTGATTTTTCTGCCAATGCTTTCATCAAAAGGATCTGCTTTCCCCTGTTAGTCTTTCTTTGCTGATCCAGCTGAGAATGGTCATACAGAAAAATGTGAAGCTTCAGTTGGATCAACTGCCTGAACTGACTTCGTGGCTAAACAAATGTTATTGCTTGCATAGGAGGAGGAGGAGGCTGTGACCACTCTTTGCTGCTCTATTTTAGTTTTGCCTGAGCTTGTCAATAGATTTGGGAGCTGAAATGGAAGCTCTGGTGGTCGTGTCTCCTTCTTGACTGTGTGTCTTCAGCTGCTGGCAAGGAAGCCTTTGTGGCTGTGAGTTAAGCAAAGTCAGGGAGTTAATCAGGCTAGTAGTTAATTGCTTTTTTTTGTTTTGTTGAATTTTGGTTGGATCATTTATCTGAACTGGCTGATCATCCAGGTCAGGGGGTGGAAATGGAACTTACCGTTGAAGTGGGATTGGAGATGGGGCCGTAGTAGCTCTGATTTAAATTTCTTGGAGCTTTTCTGGAACCATACATTTCCATCAGCATGACCTGGGTTAACAAGGACTTATAGCAAACTGTTTTAAGCTGGCTTGGCAGATAAAAATCACAATAAATTGGAGAGTGTTCTTCCATTTCTCTCAGCTGGCATGTTGATGTGGGTGGTAACAGTAATGAGTGGAGGATGCAGAACTAGGGATGTGCTCGGCGCAGTAGCCTCAGACTGACACAGCTGTGTCTGGAAGAGGATTTGTTCTCATCCTAAGAGTGGGATCCATCAAATACTCATTTTGAACTCATGTTCTTTATGGTGTATAGTTAAAGCAGATGTTGCATCAGAAAGAACAAAATTTTAATAACAAGCAAGATCAGGAAGACTGTTCTGTTCCACTGTGCAGGACGTGGTTTTTGTTGTTGTTGCGTTGTTTTTTTTTCTTTTTTCTTGTTTGTTTTATTTCCCTTCGTTTTTATTGACCAAGACTTGCAACTGACAGACACCAGTTTGGAAGTATAAATGGCATCATGTCATATATAACTGCAGTTAGACATTCATCCGGACTCCTTTGAAATGTGTGGTTAGGAGATAGCTCTGAAAACGTGAGTTGCTTTGTTTGGCATTTGTCTTACATAGTAATTCTTTGTGGAATCCTGGTGTTCTGTAGTAGTAATTACCAGATGTGATGGCTTAAAGATGTTTCTGAACACTAGCTTCTGTTTCTGCAGAGTTGTGACTGAAAGTGTGTCAGGTCAAATTCATTTGTGTGTGAGAAATTGCTTGAAAATATGTATGCCAAAATGTAAAGGTGCTCTTGAGGAAAATGTGAAGCCATTAATTTCAGAGTCTGGGGATCTGAAACAAGCTTTTGGCTTCTTTGAGTGCTGAATCTGTAGGATTTTTGAGATTTTGCTGGTGAGTTTTGGTACCGAACCCAGAAACAAAGTTGTTACCCTTCTAAGTGAAACCGTGGTTTCAAGTACAGTGTATTAAGACTTTGACCAAACTGTTTGGAATCTTTTTCTGATTACCTTTCATCTTCTGGGAAACAACACACTGGAACTTCCTGGTGAATTGGATTATAAGCAGTACTGTAGGTATATCTAGAGAGTTTACTCTTCAGAACTACCTTCTGTAGATCTGTACTTGGTCTATGGCCTGGGCTTTTCCACTGATCTGAGAGCTACAAGTGTTACTGAGACTAAGAAAAAACATGTACTTGGCCTTGTGTGCTATCTGTTCTAAATTTGGATGTGACCACTCTTAATCAGTTTATTTTTCTGGGGAAAAAACTCCGAACATCAGTGGTCTCTCTTTCCTTCTACTTTTAATGTTGTTTAAACTTCATTAATGCGATTCAAGCCTGTGTTGAGGCTCCACTCTCAGTGGTGAACTGATTTTAGACTGTTAAAGAAGCTTATTTCTGTAATCTACCAGGACTAGAGATACCTTGGCATTTCCAAGGCTGTGCAGTTTGCTGATGGGCGCCACTGGGCGTGTAAGTTCCAAACTCCTTGTTATTCAGTGTGCCTTGTAGTGCTGAGTGGCTGGTAAATGCTTGGGTCTTTAGTTAGCTGATATCTTTGTGTGTTGACTTAAGATTTTGAGTGAGGATAGTCTTCTTTCAAAGGCATTAATTCATCAACTGCTGTAGTAAAAATCTGTGGAGACATGTGAAGGAAATTGTTCCCCATATGGAGGAATGACACAAATAGAAACTTGGTTCACAGTTAATATAGGCTGGGTCTAGCTTTCGTTTAGTAACTAATGATAAAAGTGTTGGATTTATATTTTCCTAGAGTATGAAGGAAAAGCAAGTATGTTCCAAATATGTTTAACAGTAAACTTCTAATTTTGTTCTTGGGGGTTTTTTCCTGGAACTCACTAGTGCTAGACCAGTTTATGTGAAGCAAAGAGCCAAATGCCATAGTCCCATGAAACTTAATTGCTGGGGTTTTTTTCTCTAGTATTTGTTTCTTACTCAAATTAATCTAAATTCTGTGGGGAAAAAAAAGCAGTGGGTACTTTTTGTTACAAAAAGACAGTTGTTATTCATTTGATTTGTAGAGGTGGCTGTAACTGCAGGACTGCAGAACTGTATAGGTTGTGCTTTGAGGGTTGTGGCTGCCTCATGTCTCAGCAGTGGGACAGATGAATTTTCCAACCTTTTCCTGTGCTTTACTACTATGTCTTTAGCGTATACTTTACATTTTATTGTCAGAGTCTGCTTAACATGGTATTTCTGCTGACTGTTTTTGATTTAAAAGAATGAGATGTGACACTGTTTCTGAAAAGCCTGTGAGGCTTAATCTGGTCTAAAAAGTCCAAGAAAGAATTTGCCCATCATTAGTGTGGTACTAGTCAAGGTTTAGTGCTTTGGGCTGGGCTGGGGTTCCTGTGCAAGTTCTTCCTTGTAGTTCTGATCAATGCAGAGTCTCCATTTATGTTGAGTCATCACATTTCAGGTTGAAATGTACATCACCTATGCATCAAATTACCTAACCCAGTCTGAAAATCTGTGTGTGAGAATTAGATCATCTAGTTTAAGGTCTTACATAAGCCCGACTTTACAGGATGCAGTGGCTGTGATGTTGGTTTTGCTTTTTGTATTTTAGCACATACCTACTGATAGAGCTTTTTGGGGTTTCTTTCCTCTCCCCCCGCCTTCCAGTGGAATTATTAGTAAGCTAGTTAATAGTTAGGATTAATTGTGTGCTCTCATATTAACAGAACTTGAACATTATCAGAGTTTAATATTGTGTCCAATTCTGCTTGTGTCTATAAAGTTTGGTATTTCTCTGTAGGTTACAGTGTCTATGTGAGAAGCGTCTCTTACGTAATGTGCTCTTTCTTTAACTGGATTTGCACAGGGTAGCTTTGAAAGAGTGTCATGGCATTTGTATGTATATTTATTTATACATGAGGATTGCTTCCTCTTTTTTTAAATGACATGAATTTGTCAGAGGCCATTTGCTAGTTTAAAGTGCCTCTCAACTGTGCCGTGTGTGGATTTTCCTATGTCGAGTAAGCAGCCTGTAAAAAGCCACTCATTCTTTGAGCAACTGGGCAGTGCTGTGTATTTCTCTTAGCTTGGTAGCAGAAAGCGAGCCTCCTGCAAGGGAATGAAGAACTGCAATTCAGTTGGCCTGTATCTTTTTGCTAGGATATTTTCTGAAAGTGTCTATAAAATAGTGCATTTTTTTAACAGCCTTTACGTAGCTGGTTTTATGTATAAAATCTAAGCTATGGCTTGGATTTACCATATGCGGCTGGCAAATAGAAGACAGTCACTGAATGCTTTGTCAAACTCTCTGCATGTGTTTTGGATAGGTGCATCATGCTAATATTCAATGCGGATTGTTTATCATTGTAAGATTGGCTTGGCCCAAACTTTAACAGCCAAAATACATGTTTATTTCTTTGCTGTCAAGTGAGGTAGGGTATACCCCTTTAAAAAGGTATGTGCTTAGTACTATCTAAAAGTTTTCCTTGTTCTTACAAGTACAGAATTTGTTTCTCAGACATGACCTTTATTGACCTATACGACATAATAGAGATTCATGTCTATTACTTCGCATTTCAGATATGGTCCCATACTTAAATTTTATTTTCAATTGCAATAAGTTATTCTCTGAGTAGTTAACTCTTGCTTTGGGCATCCTTAACTTTGCCTGTTAGAGTTTGTTCTCAAAGTAGTCAGTCATATCCACAGTGTTCAACATCTTGTCCATACACAGACCAGGAGCATAACTGTGACTAGAAGAGGCAATGTGGTTTGTCTGCCTACCGTATTTGTTGACTTGAAAGTAAGGACCCAATTCTGAAAATCATACAGTGTAAAGAATATTTATCATTCAAGCAGCTAAAAAAACCCCAGCTCTACCATATACTAATTTAACTACTGTTAAATTGTTATTCTGGTACTGTAGTTGTAGTTCTTCCTTTCTTCTGAGGCAGGCACTGCTGAGGTAGGAGTACAGATATACCAAATACAGTGAGGTTGTGTGAACTGTGGAAATTTTATTCTTGTTTTGGAAATCCTAGGGAAGATAAAGAAGGAGATTATAATAATAATTATTTTTGAGGAAATCCAGGATGAAAATCTTTCTGATTCTGTCTTGATTTCCTTATTCCCTCAATTTTCTGCTTTAACTTCTTAATAATGTACTGCAGCATTTTGCTATGAATGAGTATCATAACTTGGTTGGGGAAAAAAAATTTCCACAAAATGGCGTGCCTTCTCCTGTTGGATATTTTCTCTCGCTTGCAGGAATTTGGTTGATTTGATAGTGTATTGCTCTCTTTCATCTCCTGCATCTCAGACAAAAAAAAATTAAAAAATGAATTATGTATTCAGAGGTAAGAAACTTTTCTTGGAATGTGACACATCCTGGAATTTTCTGAGATGCTGGATCATGACTTATCTCCAGTCTTGCCTGATGACAGCTAAGCTTCTTGCACTTCTGAATTGCAGTTCAACATCTCAGGACTGTTTGATTGTATATTCCTTTCTCAAATTGAATAAACGATAAAAATGATTTCCTTTTTCCAAGTTTGCTTTTGGCAGGATCAGTCCCTGTTTTCACTTCTGCAAGCACTAACCCTGGAGCTCTGGGTGGGGGAGGACAAACAGAGGGGCTGTGCTGTTGCTAAAAGGAAGTGACATGGATCCGGTGCATACAGCTAATGTAACTATGATGCAGTACGTTTTCAAAATGGTCCTGCCTGCCTGCCTCCCTCACCCTCTAAAGATCCCACCTGAGATGAAGATTATGCATTCAAGAGCTCTTCCCTGGAGCTTCTTCTACATGCATAAGTGGTTTCTGTGGCACAAGTAGTGATGGCTCTGTCCTTTTTTGGTAGAGAAGCATCTATAGGTCCGATTATTTGAGCAGCCAACTGCTGATTGTCTTGTTACAGGACCCAGGTTTCAGAGACGGGAACACATCTCAGACCCATCAGTGACGGTACATCTCCAGGTACTGTCACATTGTTTTGTCTGCTTCTAGCAGATACCAAGATTTGGTTTAAACCAACTGGGTCCTACTCACTGCCTTGGCTCTTGCTCGTCACAGTCTAGCGGCCAGAATTAGTTCTGTCCCCTTGCATAATGGCCCTAGAAGAAGGGGTTTCTGCAAGTAAAGGCTGTGCAGCCATCTGACCACAAGTAAAGAGTAGTAACTAAATGGATATCTCTGTTTCTCATGGCATTAGATCGGGTGGAACCTGGTGTGGTTCAGAATCATAGGCAAATGCTAAAACTGTTAATGTGGTGATGAAGACACAGTTTATCTTGCTAATGTTAGTGTTACCTTAGGGAAAAAAAGAGTAGTCCCAAAATCTTCCTTCCTCCAGATTTTCTACGAAGAATGGGAGATAGTTCTTTTACAGAGCTAGGCTATGGGACTGGTTTCTTTGTTCCCCTTCATACATTGTCTCTGGCTCCAGTTACATTTAGAAATATACAAGCATGATTACTTCAGTCTTAGTGTGGTTTTTACGCTGTAAACGATTGCATATGATTCAGTTCACTGTTTCAGGGTTTGGTCTAGGTAAATGCTGCATGAGCTTCTTTTCCTCTTTCAGAGATAGTATTTCTAATGTGCGTCTTTGCTGAGACACATCACATGTATAAAATCTGATCAGTTGCAGCTGAAACAGCTGCTATCATGAAATAGCTAGTGATTTGTTGACTCATCTGAGATGGCACTGCATCTGATCTAGTTCTGTACAGAGATACGAGATCAATCTGCTATGAGTTGTCCCAGTTTCTTCAGTGGAAAGGGACTGGCATCTGCCAGTCTTGCATTGTATCATCCCCAAATAATGAAGACTGCTGTTCTTTCGTAGATGTAAAATTCTGTCATATAGCTGTCATATTTTGAAATTCAGGTTAGAATTAATTCCATCTTCCAGGACTTAATTTCAGATATACTTTGGAGCATTTGTAGATAATGTCTGCAGTTCATAACCAAAAATTGTGGTTTTACACTGCACTTTCCTTAGTTTTCCATGTGGTGCAGTATTTATAAGGCATGTATGGCTGTCTGGGCGCTAAACAATACCGGCTTAAAGCTGCAGGACTAATTTTTGGGATATTCTCATTTCGTAAAGTTGGGGATGATACCAGTGTGAAATATGCTGGGAATTGCTTCCCTCCACAGGTGTTTACATGGAACTGTGAATAGCCTTTCTACTCAGGACTTGATAGCCCTTGAGATCTAAGCAATGAGTGTGTTGAATTCTGGTAATTCTTAGCTCTTGCTTCTTTTAGGCACCTCATTGTTATTGAAGACAGCGATTAGTTTAGGGATGTAGCAAGGATAGTCTTGGGGGTGTTTTTTTTAGTTTTTTTTCCCAGAAGCACCACATTCGGTGTTTTCATCTTTTAAACACAAACACATAGTTTGTTTGATGTGTCAGTTGTCAGTAACGAGTACTTATTTAGCTTCAAGATGCTGTTTAACAGGTAATGTTCCCCTAGTAATCCTGGCATGGAGTGTATGGAGATCAGTCTCATTTATGCGTAGGTGCTAAAGCAAGCTGCATTACTGTATTAAATTAGGTATGGCATGATTCTGTGTTTACTTTGGGGACTTCATTATCTGCTGTTTTAAATTTGGATCTAGGTTACAGAAGTTCCTGGGTTTAAATCCTAATTTTTTCATGCAATTTAGAAGTTGTTTTTATTTTTCTGAAGATAGGAAATTGTGTCCCCATGTCTTGCCCACAGGCCTTTAGTCCCAATAACATTTGTAAAGAACATAACCAAGAGAACTGTCATTAATATATATTATTTCTGACATTATATATATTATAATTTCCTATAAGAGTTGAGATAATTTAAGATCAGATGCATGTAAAATGTGTGAGGTGATTACTGTTTAGATTGTAAAATCTTTAATTACTCTCAGACTTGTCCAGAGCAAAATTAGGGAAGTTCTTCACATTCATTTAAGGTTTTTATGACTCACATATTTGGGAGTAGAAATATCACTCGGAGTTCATGTGAAAGGTGATCAGAATATTTTAACATGCTTAAAATTCACCTTTATTCTGTAGTAAGTCTAGATCACTATGCAGTGGTCTTTAAGCAAGTAGCAGAACATTTCTTCTAACTGAGACTAATGGAACATCTGAATATCAGAAATTCAGGTTATCAGAAGGGGGAAGAGGCAGGGCAGTAGCAGATTGTGTGATTCTGTGAAATCAGTAAAGTAAATCCAATGTGAAGGACTTGTTCAAAATAGAATTCTTGTGGTACACAGGAAGTAAAGGATGTTGAAGAAAATTGCAAATTCATTGCTAATTTTGCAAACTAAAATGATTCATGGTGCAGCACAGGCTTATTGAGAAGGAAGCTGGTTCATGGATCCTCTGCTTTTTTTTTTTCCTGTTTCCTTTTTGGTTTTTTAATTTATTTTTCAATTCTCCTTAATCTCTTTCCATAGAAACTTCAAGGCAAAAGGAGCAGGTTCTAGTAGTGAAAGGCAGACTTGTGAGATCTGGCTTAGTTTTTATTTTGTTCTACAAATCTATTCACTGATAGGTTATTTGTGGTTAAATCCAGAAGACTTAAATTTTTCGGTATTAACATTTAGGTTCTTGCCATGCCGAACTCCAAGTGAATCATGTTTTAGTTCTCATGTGTATGGTGAAAAGTTAGAAATGGAAGAACCTCATTGAAATAAAGGGATATTTACTGCTCAGTGTAGAAAATAAGACACAGTCTAGACTCAAGTCCTCTTAGCTTTCTACCTCATAACCTGTGAGATTTATAGTTGTAAGCCTCTTTGGAAGTTTAAAACATTTCTGTGGTTAATGGGTTATTCCTTCTAACATGTCTGAGAGATGTGCCTCTAGACAGGGTTATGACATTAAGAGAAGCAGACAAGGGTGTGAGCTGTTAGCTCAAAAATGTATTTCCCAAGTAAGTCCTGTTCAATAACAAGTGTTTTTTATCCTGGCAGTGACACTTGTAGGGATGTTTAAGGATGACCCGGGATATCTAATGAATTCTTAACCTAACTGCTGCAACTGGAAGAACTGTTCTCACTGTCCTTTGTGTGCTTCTGCTGTGGCTTTTGTATTTGACTTTCTCGTAATCATTCAATTCAGTACAGGGTATTTTCTGCTGCTGTGGTGAGCTGGATTGTCTCCAAGTGGTCTGGCAAATGCTGTCTAAGGAAGAATGGGAACTAGGGGGAGCACCGAGCGGTTGGGTTGGTATAGCCACCTCCTGCAAACTGGTTTTAAATGTGAATGAGCCATAATTTAAGTTCTCCGGTGCAGGGAATAGAGAAAATAATTTACAGGTAGTTTAACCTAGTTCAATTTCCATCTGGAAGTAGCATGCTGATGATTTTGGAGATGATGGGAGAGCAAAGGAAGTTGATTGTGTGCTTTGAGAGGGCAGGTTGCACAAAGTAGTAAACAAAAAAGGAGCTACCCTTGAAAAAGTACAGTGTTTCAACTTTTTTTGAGGGAAATGCGTTTTATGTCATCACCTTGAAGGTGTTCCTTATTCCAAAAAGAAAGTAGTAAGGAATGCACTGGACTAGAGAGTTGGGCATAGGGCAAGCATAGCCTTCTATGTACCAGTTGTGAGGGCCCCTTCTGAAGGAGGTGAGATTGGTGGCAGTTGTGGTGACTGACTTGGGGACTCTTTTCTCCTGTCTTCAGTGTGTGGATGTAACATTCTTGGCATGTGTGTTTTTGCTTCAAACGGAGGTTGCTTGGTCAAATGGCAGTAGGTTGATGTTATGTGGGTAGTGGTGAACTGCACAGCCATTAGAGGGAACAAGTGCTGGGCTTGCATGAGAAGAGGTCCATTAGAGAACTTCACTTACACAGAACCTTGAGCCATGGCAAAGTTTAGGCTGTGAGAGGAAGGAGGTTATTGCTTGTAGTCCCTTAATGTATGTTTTCATCTCACTCCATTGCTGACTGCTCTTTCTGCCTCTCAGGGGAAGGAAGAAGCAGCTTTTGTCTGTGTAGTCTGCCTACAAAACCTTGTTTATTTCAGGAGCCACCTCTTACAGAGAGCTCTGAGCATTGATTTTTTGAGACAGATGCTCTAATGGAAATAAGCATTTATATGTTAGTTTCCAAAATGTCTTCATTTAATCAGCTCTTGCTTTCAGAAAGGCTGTGTTGTATTTCTTTCATTGAAACCCTGAGGCACCAGGGAGCGCAGGTGCAGCCACTTGCCTCAACTGTTCAGTACAATCTGTAAAATTCCATCTTTCACTTGTTAAAGATGTAGAACCATCAATTCACTGTATCTAACGTTACAGGCGGTAGCTGTGACGTGGTCACTGTTACTATGTTCTGTGTAAGTGAAGCATCAAGTCAGTACCTCTGAACGTTAACTACCACTTACTTTCATAGCAAAAGTCTGTATCAGTACCAGGTACCCACATCTGGACTGGGAACACTGTAGCTGCTTATCAGGCTGTTAGTCCCCAGAGCCTGCCAAGAATACAGAGTTTTAGGAAAAAAAAAAAGGTTAACTCTACATAGCCTAAATAGCTTTTCTAAAGGAAACCTGAAGTATAAGTGAGTTTAATTAAATTGGAAAATTCAGCACATGGACCAGTTATTAGGGAGGTAAACACCTTGTGTTTATGGAAGACCTAAAGAATTTTAGCCATGAAAGAAATGCTGTGTGATTATAGACTCAGGAAACTTTATTTGGGTAGGAGGAAGTGTTTAATTTCAGTCTGCTCCAGCCAACTTTTCTGTAATACTCCATGATGCTAAATGCCGAGTAATCACTGTTTTTAAAAGTTATTTTGAAGTAAACTTGCATGTTCCATATAACCTGGGAGAAGAAACTGAATATTAAGTACACTTTGATCTGCTTTCCCAGTAAAGATGTCTGCTGTGTTTATTCAGCTATATTTTAGTATTTTATGCTTACCATTTCTATGGAATTTTCTGACTCTGTTAGTCTGAATTCTCCTGTTTCTCTAAAGAATGGTTATTGAACTTTTCTGTGTGCAAGTCTGACTTTAAATAGGCAGTAAAATAGCAGGGTTTGAAACGTTGCTTCCCAGTTTTAGTTCTGCAATGTGGACATCTGATCTAGAAAAATCTTAATGGGATTGTGTATGGTTTGACTTTATTAAAATTAATTTTGCCCCAAACTTCCCACCGTAACTGTTGTGAGTTCCGTTTCATTGTGGATGCAGAACTGTGTGCTATTATAAAGCCCAGGTGCTTTTGCCATTTGAACACTGTAATCTATTCCTGCTCTTTGTTTTAAAAGCCTCTAAATTTGATTGTATTTGTAATTCACTGATGGGATGTTAGTTGTGCATAAATTGTAGTAGGAATGGTCAATTGTGAGAAATGAATGTGTACTTTTCTCCCTACCCCCTTCATTTTGGGGTGTGACACTAAATTGTCAACTTACTTGCTGGGGCACAGCTGTGATTTGACACTTTTTGCCAAATGGAGTTGTCAGGTCTCCTGTGTGTTAATGTTCTAAAGCTGATTAGCTGATAAGCTCTGTGTGTGTGTGTGTTTTTGACAACTCTTACTTTTATGCCTAAAGAAATGAGGGGTTATTTTTATTACAGTGTCTTAAAAAAAGTCTCTTCTGTACTTACAGAGAGCCTTTACCAGTTGTTCTAGTAATTTGTAAATCCCTATGTATGGACAGGCATTCAGATTTTTAAAATCAGAGGCTTATCTATGCTAAGCAAAGCAGAATATCAGGTATTTTGTCCTTGTTCTGTTGGGGCCTAAGGTCAAAATTCCTTCTGAATTTGGCAAGCAACTCTTGCACTGTTTTCTGAACATGTTATTTTTTATTAATATTTTACTTCCTTGATGCCTTCATCTTTGTGAAATAGCTTGTACATGGGCACTGGCCTGCTGCTGACAGGTGTCAGAGTGAAATGAAGTGTGACACTTGTGCTTAGGTGTGGAGATAGTCCTACAGATACAGCTTAAGAAGAGCGCTGCAGAGAAGTCTGAGCCTGAGGAAATTTATAAATATTGGATGCCCTTGAGCACTATTTAATACAAAGGAGATGTTAGGGTAATGAAAGTGATTGATAATCCAAGTTATTAGCTGACATCCTCCCTCCTAAAATGATTACTTATGTAGCTCATTTTATTTTCTTAAATTATATAGTGAGAATGAATTGTCTTTGGTGAGTTGCCTTCATTCTAGCTAGTTTTGTTGTTTAATTCTGGCTAGCAGTCTTTTCAGGTTCTGACTTTGCAACTGTTCTGATGCAGTTTCCCTAAGAAGAAGCTGTTAGCTATGAATATGAACAGGTTTGCTTCATATTGAGAAGATGAAGCAATATTTCCTGCTTTCTTCTGCATGCAGCACGCCTGCTCAAAGAAGGCAGAGCCTAAGAGGAAGCTTTTACCTGGATGTGGTTTCCAGTTCTTGTGCCTTTAGATCAGCACCATTCTTCTAAATCCTATGAGTGTTTTCAGCAGGGCTTTGCTGCCTGTTGCTGCTGTAGGTCAAAGATCAGGTTCTGGTTTCAGAGTGATTGCTAACCTACAGGCTGACTAAATTGTGCAAGTGAAGATCTTCCTTCGGAAGTGCTGGAGAAGTCAGTGCACAGTTATTTTCCATTGAGGTGGCTTGTTTTGTTAGCACGGAGATAATTCTTAGGTGTCTGCACCTAAGAATTACTCAGATAATGAGCAAAGGTATGGGTTGCTTTAAAACTCTTGCTGTTCAAGGTAGGTTCTGCCTCGAGCCTCTCAGGTCCCACGCTATGTTAATGAAAGCAATGATCCTGGGTGAGGCAGGTGTAGAACAAGTCTTTTCTTCCTCCCACAATCTTATTTTAAGTTTGATTTTTTTCTTTTTTTTTTCTTTTTCCATTTTTAGGGGTTAAAAAATACAGTAGTTCCTGAAGACAAAAAGGATGTGTTCAAAAGATACTTCAAGGAGAGAAAAGAAATAAAAGAAATTAGGTAATTAGAGGCTTAAGTACACGGTGAGGACTATGTATTTAAATGAAGGTGAATTGCAAAGCTTGTGTGTTTTTTGTTGGTTTGTTTGGGGTTTTTTTATGAATGCTGGAGCCACAAGGTCTACTACGATTCTTTTAAAATCAATTCTGGATACAAAAGTGAGGGAAGGATCTCATAGTTATGACAAGTCACAAGTCTGTAATTTCATTTTGCAATTCGTTCAGTCATGCCAAATGAAGCTTTTCGTGCTTACAAATTCAGTACTGTTCATGGTTAATACAACAATTAGAATTTGTGTTAAAGTAAACACACAGAAATCCTCTGTGATTGGCTTTACTGAGAATGAAGACATATCCACTGAAGCAGACATCATCATTCTTAAATGCTGGGTAAGATGGAAAATAACTATGACTGAAAATGGGTAATGTTCTTCAACTAACAGGACTTAAAATATGAAGATTTATCTGTAGGAAACCTTCCTTTAAAGGCAATTTCATGCTGGTTGCTAAGAGAGAATCTTGGGTCAGTTGATAGCAGTAGAGATGTAAAAATGGCCATTTCCAGTTTGTCCCCTGAGCCTCAACTCTACTCGGATGATGGCAGTGTGAACCACAAGTGCCTATTGACAATTCCTAGAGGGTATTTGGTGGTTTTTTAAATTCTGACTGTAGGAGGCTGAAAGCAAGCTGATACTACCCAAAAAGAGTATTAGAAGCACTGGGAGAGAGTTAGCTTTTTAGCAGCTGGTAGCATCAGCTTTTAAGAAAAGGGCTTGCTTTTTGGGTGAGTAAGATGATTTTAGAGGTCATTGTCTTAAAACTGCTACCAAACAAACATGAAGTCGCTATCTTTAGATAAGCTTTGTATTAGTCTTCTGTATTGTTCTCAGTACAGCTTTCAGTCACAAAATAGAACTTAAAAATAATAGCTATATAGTGAAAAAAATATATGTGTCTGGAAACTGGTAATGTGCTGATACTGAAGCAGTTTGGTATTTGGTATCCTTACATCTGACACTGTTGGAAAAAGAAATTCTGCAAACAGTAAATTTATCAGTAGAATTTGAGTCTAAAACATGCAGACTTGGAAAGTAGGTTTTCCTTTTGGAGTAACTGGTTGTGAAGGCAGTTTGTCCTTCTCAGAAGGGTAATCTGTACAGGTAGCCAAGACATACTGGACAAGAAAGGTGGGAAAGTGGTTGTATTTGTTTATGATCTCTTCTACTGTGCTCTCAAACTTGAAGGCAGTTTAGGTGTTGAGAACAAAAAAGGCTGAATTTCTCACGTTTCCTTCACTTTGTTAAACTGGGTGTTCTTAAAAATGTATATTCAAATGAAGCAGGACTAAGATAAGGTCTAGTAATTGTTAACAATAGAAAGTACCAAGTTCCAGTTACATACAGGTATTCTCTTGCATCTGCATTAAAGCAATCTTGTCTGCTTCTGTAGTTGTTTGAATGAAGGCAGACATCAATTTCTTTGAAACTCTCAGTATAATGGATCGAGTTTTTGAAAGATTTGCTCTAATAACTGGGGAGAATGTTGCCAAAATGCAAAGGAAATTGTGAAATGCAGTTTAGTAATCAGTGCAATGTGTTCTAAATTTAGTCCCTGAAGTCTACCTAGCAGAAAAACTGTTGCTATTAGGGAAAGCTGTTGGTGTTAATAAAGTCACAAACTAGAAAAGCAAAGACAGACTTAATTTAGCAATTACCATTTAACTCTCAAAAGTTTATGTAGCTGTACTGAAACAATTGCTTTCAGTGGCAAGATTGTAGTTTACTTCCTTTCAATAGTTTGTATTACAGTACCTTAATGATACTTAACTGTGAAGTTCCGAGTGGAAGAGATTTTGTTGACATTGAAAAATTCTAAAAAACCTTGTAAAAAAAATTTTTTTTATGCCCTATCAAGGATGTTTTTGGTGCAGATGGAGTAAAAGGTTGAACTTGCAGGTTGTAGACTGTACTTTCTGAAAAGATCAGCTACAGGTTACTGTGAGCTCAGTCCTGCTAGGCTGAACCATTAGTGGCTGCCACACTTGGAAGCGCTTCCCAAAGTGGTTCCAGTGCTGGGGAGTTGGTGCGGGGCTGGTTCTGCACCCGGGCTGGCTATGAGGAAGAGGTAGGGTGTGAGGTAGCTCTGTAGCTCCTTGGCTTTGAGTTGTGGACTTGGGCTGACTCTACTTGGGTAGGTCCTGGGGTTTGTTGCAGGAGACAATATGTGCACTATAGCTCAGCTTGCCTTTATCTTGGGTCATGAGAGTCTGTCTCTGTGTATTGATTCAGACTGCAAACAGTGGGGCTGTGCAAAACTGGGTCCCAAGTTTAGACTTGTCCACTTTTAGTACAGCTGCTGTAACTTTTTTCCTGTCTCTGGAGGAAAAGAAAACCAAACTTCGCCTTGTGGTATCTCTTCTTCATCCTAATAGAGTTAAAAAGAGTAATATTTCTTTATCAGCAGGACACAGCTTTCGTCCCCATAGCTCTATAAAGCTCTGTGGTGTGGAATATGTTTTACCACATCTCTAAATTGATCTGTTCCAAGTATATTCTGAGTAACTAAAGAAAAAAAAAAAGGACAAAAACCCGAAACAACAGCAAAGATAAATGCTTAGACTTTTAGTGAAGAGTGTCTTTGCCTAGGGTTTGAGTTACAGGCAGAGTTCTGTTGAAATTAGTGTGAGATCTGGAATACTATTCTGTCAAAATATTGTCTGACTAACCCCATTCTTTATAGTTTGTGATTCAGCTTAGAGTACAGATGTTGAGCTAGCTACACGTTTGGCCTTTGCTTGTGCCGAGTACACCCCAGGTGTTGGCCTTCATGAAATTCCTTGTCAGGATAGCAAAGTACAGTGTTCCCTCTTTGTCTGATATAAGGACTCTGATACCCCATTGAGTACATGGGCTTATGTAGGCAGTCCAAGTGTGTTTGGGTAGATGTCACTTATGAACTTGGCCCATAGTAGTACTGGAATTTTTGTCTAATTCTTTTATTATCTCTAAGCACTTCAAAAGTATTCTTCTCTTTAGATAATGTGTGTGAGCTTATATAAAAGCATACCGTGGTGAGCTCATTGAGCTTAGAGGCATTAGCGACTGGTATCTCTCGGCCTGAGTCTCTCCGTGTGCTCATCACCCCAGCAGCTCCCTTTTTTTATAAGAGAGGAAGATGTCAGCTGTAAAATGCAACTAGTCTTGTCTCTGGCATGCAGATATCCACTCTCTCCATATTTAACTTCCTGGTGTTTAGGTAAGGCTTAAATTCAGTCTCTCTTTTCTTATTTTGCTTGGTTTTTTCCCTTAGTGCACCATTTTGAACTACACCAATGTAGGCTAGTGGCGAATCTTCTACTGGGTCAAATTATTTTATAGTTAGAAATTAGATGCAATACAATTTCACCTAAAGTAGCAAGTCTGTGTTTTGTTTGAATTACAGCTTATGATGTAAATCACACCCTGCATTTTTTTAGCCTTCAAATGTTGGATTCTTCTCATATACCATGACAAATTATTCATTCCAGTGTCTAAGTGTCTAATGTTCATCTAATATCAAATACCAGCTACTTGATCTAGTAGGAAAAAATCAAAAGATGAAAAGAAGTTTGAAGTCTTTGTCATTTAGATTATGACCTAGTTATTGCCTTATTTTCTATTTCAGAAGTCAGTTAAGCAAAATATAAGAACTCATGTATGTTTTCATGTGTATGGGAGTGGGATGAGCTTCTCTTAAAATGTGGGCACCTGAACTGTAGGTACCAGTTGGGGATGAAGATGAAGGAGACCTGTCAGTGGGCGTTCCCTGCCTGTATGTTTCAAAGTCAAGTCAAGTATGTTTATTCTGTCTCTGCAGCATCAAATACTCACCTCATCCTCACTTTCTTACTGGCATAACTGGAATCCACGATAGTCTCTAATTTAGCCTATATTCTTTTTCGTGTATACATGGTCTTACGTTTGACTTGTCGTAATCCATACTGAAATAAATTTACTGTTGAAAGGAATTTGTCACCATAACTAGTGCTTTATTGCTTCTTCTGAATTTGTCAGTTTCTGATACTGGCAGATTATGCTGTCAAATATTCTTCTTTGCAGACATAAGTACAATACGAGCAGTTTTAAGCATAACACTAATCTCTGCTGGACACAAATAGAAAATAGAAGCACCTTCTTTCCCTTGTGGACTTCTGTTTACCTGTTAATCCAATTAATTGATCATATAGGTCAACATTTAACCCAATTGAAATTAAGGGTATGCAGCTAAATTTTATGGGATTTATATGCCTTTATTTAACTCTCTGAAACCATGAAACTAGAGGTTAGTTTGTGATTATGGTGGTTCTTGGAACAGAAGCTCAGAACTTATGAGAAAAATACTGAGATTGCACTTCATTATTTGTCAAATATTTGTATTATGTAGATCTGGAGACATCTGAGTAGAGAGAAAAGAAAGATTTCGTTACTTTAGTATTATATGATCTAATTAATTCTCAAATTAGTAATGTAAGAAACCATGGGTTACAAATGAGCTTATCAGTCCTGCCATTATTTGCTGAAAAGCTAGTATGGACATTGCAAGAGCTTCCAAGATGTGAAGCAAACATTAGAATGTGTGGAGTGTTCCTTCTAAAAGTATTTTATTTTCTGAACGTAAATGTTCTTACAGTGTAAAAAGCAGGATATGAAATAAAATATTTCTAGTGTGGTTATGGCTGAATTGCACAAGTTGAAACCTGTCCTTTTCTCTTTACCAGGTATGAACTAGTTTATATGCACTCCAAACAGTGCATAGAATATGCTTCAAATTATCCTATTCTAAGTTTTCAGCTGAACTTCTCTGAAAGTGGCTCTCAGGAAGATGGACTTTAGTATTGTATTATGCTCATTTTTCTGAAGAAATTGAAAAAGCTACTGTACTTCACTGCTTTTTTTGGTGCAAAATCATGTGAAAACTTTTGGAAATAAAGCCAGAAACAGCAATCCAGAATCTTTAAAATAATACTCTGTTCCGTACATGTGAAAGCAGTTTTTGAAAAAATGTTGTTGGAAACCTCAGATGGCAACCTTCAATTTAAAGGAATAGTAAAATGAGTCATTCTTGAAACAAACAAAAAAAAGTCTATAGTGTATTTTGTCCAGTAATAGGAAAAGTATTGACTCTGGATATGAAACGCTGAGCTTTATTGCATTTGCATTAGGCAGAATTATTAACATTGTATTGTAGAGGCTGTGGCGCATTTTTGGCAAGCTGATACATTCCTCCCTTTCTTCGTTGCTTCCTCCCACTCAAGAGCTTTTGTCTTTTCTATCTGCTTTTTGAAGAGAGAAATGTGGTACGCATAAAGACCTCTGAAACTGTAACTCGAGTTTGGATTTGATGTAAAGCTAAACTGTTACCATAAATTCAGATTACAGAAATACAGAAAGCTAAAAAACTTTGTTATTTAAATAAAGTCAAATATAGTTAAACTGTAGTATCAGGCAGTAGGGAATTAACAGCCTGACTTTTCTAGCTAATACCTGGCAGAGCTGAGAAATGTCTGTTGTTTAAAGTAATTGTGCCTTCTCCGTGTGTGTTTGTGTATCATCTTTTCTCCCTTGAGAGAAGGCTATTATGAAAGATGACAGTAAGTTAAATATAAGAAAAACCCAACACTTGTCATCACAAGAAGTGTATGATAGTATGATGCCAACTACTGTCATGTTCCATTTTTAACAAGTATGAACTTGATCTGTGGTTTTACTGAGAAATCTTGGTCTCTACTGGATGAATTTGGGAAAGAGCAGTGCAACTCATAATTTTTTTGTTAGAATGGTAAGAACTTTTCATCATCAAACCTATTGAATATCTCATGAACTGTACCTGAAAATAGCTGCTTGCCATGAGTTGATACCGGGGAGGATTCTTTTAAGCCTGTTGTATGCAAAACCCCATTAGCAAGGTTCAGAGGTGGCTCCATACACTGCACGCACAAGATCTCTTATGAACAGCCTTGGAATGCTACATGTGTGGTTGTTTCTAAAACAAACAGATAGTAACTCTTCCCCTCTGCCTCTGTTTATACATAGACACAGATGAGTTAAAAAGCTTGATTCATCTGCAGGCAGCTTTTTATTTATTTAATTTAGTGAAATAAAAAAGTCTATAAAAAGTAATGCTCATCTTTAAATGGATAATGAAGTAGTTTAGGACTAATGTTTATATGAATAAGTATTTTTTATAAAGCTAGGAATATTTAACTTTAAAGATATTTCACTGTGATGTTTTACATCTAAGGCTGAAGAATTATGTTCCTTAGATGAGAAGAGAGGAGGCAGGGGAGAGGGGGCTGAAGCTGACTCTTCATAGCCAAGGATATCTAAAAATGGAGCATAAATACTAATACTAATTTTCCTTTTTAGGTCTTCTTCAAATTTTATGCAGTAATATATTAGGCTTGCATGGAAAGGTTTTGGTAGCAGGAAGGGCTCAGGGGTGGCTTGTGAGAAGCTGCCAGAAGGTCTGACATTGGCAATGCCAGATGGCTCCGAGGCAGAGGTGCTGCTGGCCTAGGCTGAGCCCATGCAGTGGTGGGATAACAGATTTAAGGAGAAGAAATGTTTCCATGTGGGAACAACTGCAGACAGACAGGAGTGAGCCTATGAGAGAAACAGCTCTGCAGTCACCAAGGTCAGTGAAGGGAGGGGCAGGAGAGGCCCCAGGTGCTGGAGCAGAGATTCCCTGGCAGCCCATGGTGAAGACCCTGGTGAGACAGGCTGTGCCTTTGTAGTCCATGGAGGTCCAAGGTACAGCAGATACCCACTTGGAGCCCCTGCAGAACCTCATGCCAAAGCAGGCAGATGCCCAAAGGAGACTGGGACCCTATGGGAAGCCTGCGCTGGAGGATGCTCCTGGCAGGACCTGTGGACCATGGAGAGAGAAGCCCAGGCTGAAACATGTCTGCTGCCAGGATGTGTGACCCCACAGGAAACCCCTGCTGGAGCAGTCTGTTCCTAAAGGACTGTACCCTGTGGATGGGACCCATGCTGAAGCAGTGGGTTCATTAATTGCTGCCCATGGAAAGGACTCGGGTTGGAGAAGTTTATGGAGGACTGCCTCCCATGGGAGAGACCCCATGCTGAAGCAGGGAAAGAGTTGTTTCTCATTGTCCTGCTCAGATTTGATTGGTTATAAATTAAATTATAAGCGAACTCGACTTGGGAGTCAAGACTCTTTTGCCCATGGCAGTAATTGGTGAGTGATGACCCTGTCCTTACCTTGACCCAAGAGCCTTTTGTTGTGTTGTCTCTGCCCTGTCCATTTGAGGAGTGGGAATGATGGGAATGTCTTTGGTGGGCACCTGGTGTCCAGGCAAGGTCAGCCCACCGCAAAGTTACAATTATTATGTGAAATTGCTGAAAAAAACAGAATAGCTAGTAATTTGATAGTGGAAGACATCTGGTTGCTTCCAGACAAAGCTTTTCAAGTGATGGCAAATACTTAAAAAGGTGACGGGGAAGTATCTAAATAAATATCTTGTCTAGGAGATTGTCATGGAAGTTCAGAGATGCTTAAGAAGGTGGAGTTCTTTTTGACTGGTGCAGTGCTGGCATCTTGATAGTTCCTGTTCCCAAAAGTGTTGGTGAGGTCCAAAGTTCTCAAATATTCAGCTATCACACAAACCTTTCATCGTGTTTAGTACAGATCCTTAGTGATATGCTGGCATTATGGCAATATGAGCTTTTTTAGCTCATATATCATCTTAGTGTACGCTGCCTGACCCTTGTTGCCATTTTTTGCCCTTTGCATATTCGTAATGAAACTGTAGGACCACTTTGTACAGTCACGGAGTTTTCCTCAAGAATAGACTAAAGAGCATGTTCATTGTAGTAAAGTTGAATTAGGGAAACATTAGTTGGGTGAGTAATGCTGTTCTTTTGTCCATGTGGGCAAACCAGTTTTTCTCGTTCAGTGGTAACCAGCATAGTGTAAAATATGTGTATTTGGGTCATAGTTTCTTGTTTCATTTCTAATCTAGTATTTTGGGAGGATTATTTTAAGTTTTTCTATGCTGCTTATATTGATCTTGAAATTTAAAATTCTGAAACTGTAATGAAACCAGCAATATGCTTTGAGAAAGCTAGCAGAAATTTCCATTATTCAGCACCTGAAAGCCTTTTATTTTGGTCTTTTGGTCAGCAGAGGTGTACAGATGTCACAGTATGCTTAGGTGCAGTTTAATGCAGACAGGTGACTTAGTGGGG
This sequence comes from Eulacestoma nigropectus, assembly GCA_013397775.1. Classification (NCBI taxonomy): domain Eukaryota; kingdom Metazoa; phylum Chordata; class Aves; order Passeriformes; genus Eulacestoma; species Eulacestoma nigropectus. Next base: position 204,038 of record VZTE01005397.1, on the reverse strand, counting down.
ACTTAAATTGTAATATTTAGTAGCATGGTCCTAGTCATATCAATATTTCTGAAAACTGAATGTCATTAAGCAGATTCTTTGAGAAATTTGGCCTAGCAGTGCTCTCTGTTAGTCTTCCCATTTAGTGCTCAGGAAGGGTTTGATGAGCTTCTTGCTGGCTTTCAAGTTGAAGACTGACCTATGATAGATATAGCCCTTGAGAGAAACTCCTTATTATGGGTATGTTTCCTCTCCTTATGTATAGGGAAATCTATACAATAGAATGAGAAACTATTGCCATTTTGTTCAATTTTGAGCATACTGGAATTAAAAACAAGTAGCAGGAAAAACATTCCCCATACTAAAGGTACTTGATTTTTTTTTTCTTAATTTTTTCTTCTCTCCCAGACTTATATAGCATAAACAGATATATATTGTACAACATATTTTGTTTTGTTTGAAGATTGTTAGCAGTGGCCATTGAATAGGGTGAGATCTGATAAAAACCACAGAAATTCTCTTTATGAAAAGGAAGCAATATTATGAAGTGGTCCACAGTATTGAAATGATAATTTATCATAGTTAATCTAAGTTTGTCACTTTTGTAAACTGAATTCCATTTCTTTAGAAGTCAGAGTAGTAAAGGACCATTGTCTGGTCCACTCTGAAGTGGAGTTCTCTGATGAGCTGTGTCTGAGCTGTCGATCACCAGTAAGATTTTTGCTTTGCTGGAGCTTTTTTCTGAATGCATGTTTTGCTAGAAACCTAAATACTGTGACTCTTAACAGACCTGTGTATCTGCTAATTAGTGAATGCCGTCAATTTCTGGACAAAAATAATGGTTTTAAAATCTTTTAATAAAATTGCTTCTTGTCAGTTGATCACACTTTTTCCTTGGTGTGTGCAGAAATAACTTGTAGAGATGCAAGCGGTCTCTGCTTTCCATGCTCAGATGCCTCTTTAGATGTGCGAAATGCTGAGTGGTGTGACCCATAGTGCTGTTTCAAGACAGGCTTTCAAATGCTTGGTCAGAATTGTGTCAATACAGACATGACTTGGAGTATCTTGACCGTTAGGGATGCTTGAGATGTTACAGGTCTCATGTTAATACCTGGATTTTCACTTAATGTATTGAGAAGTGATACAATTTTGCTTTTTGAATGGCTGGATGTTAATAGTAACTAGAAAATGAGTAAAATTTAAATAACACTAATTTTCATAGTATCTTGGTTTTCTTCTTTACTTATTTGTTTCGGTACCTGTTCCACTGAGTTTTGAATCTGATGGGTTAAACCACCTATCACTGATATCCATTGGGACACTGAGCCGTTGACCACTATTCTCTGGATGCAACCAACAGCTCAGTGTCCCAAAGGACATTGATGACAAATGGCGTCCCTCAGGTGTCTGCGCTATTTAATGTCTTCATTAATGCCATAGACAAAGGGACCGGGTGCACTCTCAGCAGATTTGCTGATACACCCTCTGCTCTGGTGAGACCCCACCCACAGTGCTGCATCCAGCTCCGGGGTCCCCAGCACAGGACACAGACCTCTTGGAGTGAGTCCAGAGGAGGGCCATGAAGACGGTTAGAGGGCTGGAGCACCTCGCCTGTAAGGAAAGGCTGAAAGAATTGGGATTGTTCAGCCAGGAGAAAGCTCAGAGTAGACCTTATTGCAGCCTTCAGTACTCAAAGGGGCTGTCAGAATGACAAACATTTTAGCAAAGTCTATTGCAAAAGGACAAGGGGTAATGACTTTAAGCTGCAGGAGTCTATTTAGATTAGACATATGGAAGAAATGTTTTACAGTGAGGGTGTTGAAACACTGGAACAGGTTGCCCAAAGAGGTGGTAGATGCCTCATCTCTCAAAGTGTTCAAGGTCAGGTTGGATGGGGCTCTGAACAACCTGATGTAGTTGAAGATGTCCCTGCTCATTGCAGGGGGGCGTTGGACTAAATGAACTTTAAAAGCTCTCTTCCAACCCAAGCTATTCTATGATTCTGTGCAAACAGTGCTTTTTTGTGCAGGTATGATGCATTTCCAGTAATAAAAAAACTTGCTCAGGCAGATCTTTGTATTCACTGCCACACTCAGACAGAAAAAAACCTTTCTGACTGTTTTCTGAAGGTATCACGCCCAACATTTCTTCATCTGCCATTCTACTTCTGTTGATCAGATTGTGAAAAAGAAGTAGATGAAAGAGCTGCATGCTGGGTGTTTGAGTTTTTAGTGTGGGTTGGGGTCAAACATGAATAGCTGTATTTATAGAGTAAAGAGGGAGAACTGCGCTGAACTGATTATACTTGTAAATGCCCTGGAGCTTTACCTAAAGCACTGAGCTGAAATGGGTGCTTGTTTTGGAATAGATTTAATTAATGTTTTGTTCTAAGGCTTTTTAAAAAACCTGTTAAATCAGTTAGGGAGCCACTGATTTAGAGAGAACTGGTTAAGGACATACTGTTGGTTTCCTCTGCTTTTCTTTGTTTGTTGGTGTTTCTACAAATGTTCAGACTCCTTGTGCCTTTAAGAGTTGCCTCATATCACACAGTGGTGCGGTGGCTGGAATGCCTCTAGCTGGATATACTAAAGTATATCTGGACTTCTGCAAAATTGGATTTTGTTTATCCCTCTTAGTTGCTAACCTAGCCTTAGGTTTGAAATAATTTATTTAGTTTGGGAATACATTGCTTTTTATAAGTGTAAAGATGATCTGATTTTTTGTCTTGACACATGTCAAGCTGTTATTATCAGCTGGTCTCTATTTCTCTACTGCTTTTACTGTTGCTGTTTGCTTTGGACACTTTGTTTAAACCAGCCTATTGCTCTAAAGTATGGTTCTAATTCTCAGAACTGCTCTTATTACCCTTTGCATGTGAGTGGCATAAAGCTGGCTTTGGCATGTGGTTGTCGGTAGCTCAGTCATTTGCAATGTACAGTCAGAGATCTTTAATGCATACTGTCCAGAACTAGTGAGTTGTTTAAACTGTTGGTTATAACACTTCACCTCTTGACATGTGTATGACATTGCCTTGCCCTAGAAATGCAGGGCAGGCCGTAAGGCATGAGTTAATACATAAGATGAAAGAGCTGTATAATGTAAAACACAGAATATATAACCACCAGGATGCATCATTTAGATTTCCTGAAAGTAACAATTCACTTTCATCACAGTTACAAACAGGGAGGTTGTGCTACTGTTGAGAAGACAGCTGTGTTGCTGCCTAATCACGCTCATTCCAGTGTATATCACATCTGCCAGTCAGGCTCTATTTTTGACTGCAGGAGCAAGCTTAGCTATCATTAGCATGTTATTTGTGTCATAAGGTTAAACAAAGTAGAGAGGCAATTTGGAGTTGGTTCTGGTTTCCTTGTTTTGTTTGTATTGTGCTGCAATGGTTAAGTTAGAATAGGCCCAGTAAGAAGTTTTTCAAGAAGTGCCTTTTCTCTTATTTTGCCCTTTTTTGAATCTGAACTTCACTGTGCCTCCTGCTTGTGTGTGCATGAGGAATGAAATGTAGAAAAGGTATGACTGGGATTGGCTTTGGACCTCAGTTTTCAGGTAAGTGTTTTAGGGACCTGAAGGGCAATGGGAAGGACTTCTGTAAGTACATCAGCAGCCAGAGGGAGATTAAGGAAAACATGGAAAAGCTGAGGGTGCTAGATGCCCTTTTTACCTTGGTCTTTATTGGTAGGATTTGTCATCTGGAGTCCCAGGCCTTGGAGACTCGTGGGAAAGTCTGGGGCAATGAAGATTTAGCCTCAGTAGAGAAGGACCAAGTAAGGGAACATTTTAAAAAGTTCACTATAAAGAAAGTCCATGGGAACTGATGGAATGCACCAGTGAGTGGTGAGAGAGCTGATACTGTAGCAAAACCACTCTGAATTATTTCTGAAAGATTGAGATAATAGAAGACTGTTCTTGAGGACTGGAAGAATGCAAGTGTTGCTTTTGCCTCCAAGAAGGACAGGAAGGTCTGGGGATTTAAAGACTACTTAGCTTCACCTAGACCTCTGGGAAGATGATGGAGCAAATTCTCCTATGAAGCCATTTCCAAATATAAGAAGGACAAGAAGATGATTAGCAATAGTTATTGTAGATTTAAGAAGGGGAAATGTACTTGACCAACCTGTCAGCCCTCTGACAAAATGACTGTTGGTGGAGGAGAAAAGAGAAGTTTGTACTGCTTGACTTTAACAGTGCTTTTGTCATTTTCTCTCTTAATACCCTCGTTGACTATCTAGCTGATGCCATCCGGTCTAGCTAAGTAGACAGGGAAAGGGATTGCAAACTGGCTGAAATGCTGGGCTCAAAGGGATGTGAGTGGTGGCACAAAGTCCAGCTGTAGGCCAGTTAGTAGTAGTGTGCCCTAGGGGTTGATAGTAGGGCCTGGGCTGTTTATTGTCTTCATTAATACCTGAGTGATCAGAGAGTGTGCACCCTCAGCAAGTTCACAGATGATGGAAAATTGGGAGGAGCGGATGACAGATAGCTGTGCTGCCGTTCAGAGGGACCTTGACAAGCTAAAGACATGGGCTGACAGGAATCTCATGTTCAAAAAGGTTCAGCAAGCAAATCTGCTGGAAGGGTGTCTGCATTCCAGCATCATCATCCCTGTACTTCACTGCTCACACCATTGCCAGCTGCTGGCAGACTGCTTGTACTCTGCCTTGAGCAGGATACTGCCATTCACATGTGGTGATTAGACTAAAATATGCAAAAACTGTTTGGAGAGAACTATCAAAGTCCTAGAGAAGACTGTGATAACAAAACTAAAACATTTATTTTAAGGTTACTTCAAGTGTTGACGAGGTGATTTTCACAGCTCTGGACCATTATTTAAACATTACTTGATGTCAGAGTTCAGTGAAGCAAGGAATGTGAAAGTGATTTTAATCACAGTTTATATAATGGTTTGCCCCTTGAAAATTTGCAGGTAATTTTCCTACTGTCTAGCCCTATGTTGCTGAACCCACAGTCTGTACAGTTATCCCTGCTGCTGCAAGTTGCATGTGGTTTATAAGTTATTTCCTTATGAAAATGCAACATGTTGTCCAGCTGTCCTTAAGTCTTCAGAACGAATGTTGTCACTTCACATTACTGTTTGCTTAAGCACCTCTCTTTCAAGATTTTGTTCACAGTTCTCGTATTTTCAAATACTTTAGCTGTAGTTAACAGTTGCAAAGAATTGGGTTGTGAAGAGGCAAAACCTTTGAGGATGAAGATTAGGAATGGACTCTTAAGTTGTCTGTGTTTACAGGTGACCAAAATAGCTTTAATAGAAGTGTTGGTGTGTGTGTTGAGCATCCCGTGTGATGCCATATAAAGCTTTTGATACAAGATGTTGGAATCCAAAAGAAGGACTTGACAAAAATGACCTGTATCGATTGTGATGGCCAAACTTGCGCATTAGGTAGGGGTGTGTGAATTCTGGAGGGTTTTCAGAAACCTTGTAAATTGAAACTCTAACGTGACTACAGTTGTTTGAAAGTAGTGAAAAGCAACAGCTTTGTAGCATCAGTGCTCAGTGTGATCTTGGAAACGTAATAGTTCACAAATTTTGGGAGGAAAACTTGGAATCATCATATGCTACAAATTATGCTCTTCCCTGCTAAACAGCCCAGTGTAAAAATTTCTATTGTCTAAGGTTTGGGCTGATCTGCTGTAGTGTGTCTTTACTGTGGTCTGAGACTGTGACATCCTTCCATAGCTTTGTTCTTTCATGAATGGTGGTGTATGAGTGGAAAAGCCACCGCAAGCTTCTAAATTATGGGCAGCCTCTGGAATGGTGGTACTTGTCAATGTTGTTTAGCCACACTACAAAACCAAACCAAGCCCAAAACTTCAATTAATGTGATTATGCAAAGAATAAGGGCCAAAGAATTGCTGCCACTAATACTTGATGTAGATGTTCACCTACAGACACAACACCTTTGCAGGCTTCTGTGGTTCCTTTTTCTTATGTTGGCTTGGCAGGTGTGTCAGAGCAGAGAATGGGTTTTGTTAGTGCATCAGTGATAGATGACTGTATGTATTAATTTCAATAATGAAGTTGCACAGGGATCACGAGTTTGTATGAGAAGGCAGAGTGCAGTCTGTTTGGCGGGAGGTAAAAAAAAATAACCTCTCTTAGTGTTTTGAATCTAGAAATACTGTTCCAGATGCTTTATGAGTTCCAAGGTGCTGTGTTATGTCAAAGGGGCATTCTCAAGCTTATTTATAAATCAAACCTCTGAAGACTTATGTTTGCTGCTGCATTTTCAGCTAACAAATATACCTAAGTGTCTATGCATCGTCATAGTGTAATCAACAGCAATCAGTTTGGCAATTGCTTAGATAACCCTTGGTGGAAGGAATATATCAGTAGAAAGGGGTTCCTGTTTTAATCCTAGTAATGCAAACTGGAATGTGTGTTGTCTGCTGGATTGTTATTTGAAGTGGATGCCAGAAATTCTTATGATAAAATCAGTGATAATCATTATGCCAGTTTAAGGAGACACCAGCTCCACCCCAGAAGTTCATAGGAAACAAAATCTGGAAAACGTGATCCAAGATGAGACTGCATGTTGGCCCTGGAATACCTCTCACACCAAATATGAGTACCCAAATTCTAAAAGCCTTTCTGCCTGTGTGACCTTAGTTTTATTTCTTGTCTGTGAAATTGATCTTATAATTTTGAGATGCTCTTGGCAGGAAATTTGTAAGAAAAATATTTATACAGTTGCAGCTCTGTGGTTCTTCCTCATGTATATACTTGATTCCAGATGTCTAGATCCAAGCAGGAATTAAATGGAGTTGATTTCCTTTTTTAAAGAGATGGTAGTCAGATCCCTGATGTGTACAGTAGCATGACTGCAGTGTAGTTTGTTGAAGATCTTAAAGTGACAATAAGCATTTAAAGAGAATTGGTTTCTCATTTTAAATAGAGGTAATTATGGCACGATGTAATATGAGAACCATAGCATTACAGGCAGGTGAGCAATCCAGGACTTCATGAAAATCTTTTGATAGACTTTGCTCAGTCTGAAATTTGACCTCAAAAACTAACTTTTGCACTTAGAGGTTGCTCAGTGCAATTGAGGCTTAACAGTAAAAATACAGTGAAAACAAAACAATTCTGTAACAACTCTGAAAAAGGGATATTTTTCTCCTGCAAGTTTGTACAAAGTCCAAGTAGCAGCTCATAATGTAGCGACGCTTTCGAAAAAAATATACTTACGAATCTTACCCATGTACTAACATATTTCTTTGTTATTTAAAATGGCATCTGTGAATTTATAGCAATACTTCTAGTTCCTGAGAAAAGGAGATCTCAATCTTGCTTTACCTTATAGAAAATGGTGTGTATACATTGTAAGGAATGTGACTAGAGCCTGTAAATTGTAACATCTGGTTTATTCAGTCTGGATTGTGTGATTTGCTTTGTCATTGTGTTAAAAAGTACAGTATGAAAGTGAGCTTCACTGTTTGAACTAGGTTTTGATATATGCAAGCTCAAATTTGATTCTGTGAGTTGGCTTTGTGTTTTGCTGTGTGTTGCTTGCACAATTGTCTTTGCTATTTGATAAAATTACATTCTCTCTCTCAAAAATTCTTAGCTGTTAACCTTAACCTGATATTAAAAAATGAGGTAATGCGTTTTATCTAAGGTATGAAAAGCTTGCACTGGAAAAAATACTAAGTATTTGAGATCACATCTGCCAGGTTTATTTTCCTCCACATCTGAGTTTTAAGTGCAAGTGTCTAGAGATGCAAACTAATTGCTGACACTTAGCCATTGAACTAAATATGACAGCAGGCTTGTCCAACTGTTTCACTCCAGTAAACATCGTTGGGGTTTATAACACTAACCAGAATTAAGCTTTTATGTAGTTTTCAGTAGACATTTTACTAAAAAAAGATTGAAATAATGTTGCTTATTTGCTCAATGCTCTCCACTTGCATAAACTTCAAGAAAAATGCAGAGATCACTGTTCATCTTGGGAGAACTGGTAGCTAAATATAAAGGTCTAATAATAAAAACACAGTAAAACCACATTTAAAGTAGTCATTCTAGTAATTTGGGCTAGTGTTTTTGTTAATTTTGTGCTTGAGAATATAAGACCTTTTGACCAGTAAAAAGCAGTAATTTTACTTAGGATAGAAATAGGTAAAATATTACCAGTTAGGAGCCCTGCAGTTTATTTTTGGCCTAAACAGCTTGTTCTGTAAGGACTTGGTGGCAGTCCTAAAAAATATTGAAAATGAACCTGATTAAAATACTTGTTGACCTTGTTCTTTGTGTCATGGGCATCTCCTCACAGGTTTGGGAATGCAGTCCTAAAAAAGGAAACACAGAAAAAATCCCAAAGCAGTAAACATCCCATTTTTTCCCTGAATAGGTGCATACACTTTACGTGGTGAACAGACTTGGACTATGTTCACATAAATTCCAAGTATCTATATTGGAAGAAATAGTAAATAATTAATAGTTTTGTTCTGCTAAACCAGTTTCAGGAAACATGTAACTTCAAAAGAGAACGGATGTAACAATGAAAACTTTCACACAAGACTACCACACAGGGAGCCTCACAAATACGTTGTTCCTAGTTCCCTGCAGCTGCTAAATGGACATGTTCACCAGGATTTCTGGCATGGACAAGACTTGGTTAGAAAAGCCTCTATGTTCTTCGACAACAGTTTTTTGAAAGCTAAAATAAGGAACCAGCAAAAGTGTATTTATTATCCTAATCTCCAAATTTGCACGCTTCTTACTGCTTTCCTGACAGGATGTTTTGGTGGACAGTGTGTCCCTCCCTTAAGGTCAAGACAGGACAGGGAGTAGATCTTCACCCTTTGGAACTGGAGCCATTTTAAACAATGATGCACCTTTGATATGTGATTGTCTGCAGAGAAGAGGGGTATTAGCTACAGCACTTCCTCATATTGTTGTGTACTCAGAAGCACGTCACTAGGAAAGTCTCAAATCTTTACAAAGTCCACATTGTAAACTGAACTGTGTGCAAAGCTGTAATTTACGAAAACTCAATTTCTTGAAGACCTTTGTACTAATTAGTTTAAAATTCTACCCTTGCTTTGTAGATATAGTTTAGTGGGCTGTTTTGCTCCATGTGACATAGCTGTTTTAAATAGCAAGATAAATGCTAAGGGGTTCTTTTGGGTAGTGTTTGAGTTTGTTTTTCTTTTCCTGTTCCTTTCATTTTTTTCCTGCAAATCATGACTCTTAATTTACATCCTTCACATCTATATAGACTGACTTACACACCTTTATATAGCAGAATTAGAGGGCTGGGTGGGTAGGGATTTTTTTTGTATTGTTTTTAAAGCTGTTTACTGCTGAAAGTTTTCTTGTGAACTTTTTTTCTGTGTAACAACTCATTTCTGTCCTTACGGTGCTGTGAATTGGTGTTAAGTGAGTGCTGCTTCTGGATTACTTATGCTCTTGCTGCTCATTATGTAAGCTTCCCAGTTTGAAAAAAATGTCACTAGTGTAATTTCAGTGGCATGGATGTAACATTTCAAGAGCTACTTGACGCAAGGAATGCAAGAGGTATCATGCCAGCTAATGCAGATGGGGCTTATTTGCTCACTAGCCTGCAAACTGAATTCTGAACCAGCAGTTTAATGTATTTTCCCAGGCATAGCACTCTGCTTATGGGGCTGTTGGTCCAAAAAATCTGCCCTTTAAGTGTTCTGCAAAAAAGCGGAATTCTGTTTTACTGCTGATATGTAACATGTTTTCAGATGAGTGCAAAGGAGCCATCTTTGTAAATTAAAATTAAGTTATGAAGGGAGCTCTCTGTATGTGTCTTCTCTGTATTGTGGTGGTGGTGGTTTTTTCCCCCAAAGATCTGAATGTAAGTCTGATCTCTGATACAGCTCAAAGAGCTGCCACAAGATCTACTGTAGGGGTTTGATAAGTGGTTAGCTCTTCTGGGAGGAGGGTTGGGAATGAATATCAATTTTAGTAAGAGGTTTGATTTTTCATGTTCAAATAAAAAAAAAAAAAAGCTGCTTTATTCAGGCAGTAGACTCTACTCACCAGAATGATGGTTGAAACAAATTTATTCTTGATACACAAGCTGTAGATTTGCTTCAAGGTAGCAGTTTTAAGTATTGATATTTGATAGGACTTTAGGATTTAATTAGGAAGTGTTTGACTTGCAGAAAACGGCATGCCAACTTAAGTATGTAGAATTCTGACAGAAAAATAGTAGCGTAATTAATAGCAACTAGCAATATCAGGGATGAAATTATTTTGTAATTCTAAGTAAATTAGAAATAGTTTTGGTGCACTCATGGTAGTTGTAAAGCAAGTATTTTGCCTTTAAAAGGAAAAAAAAAGGTGGAAAAAGGATAGTAGAGGAGATCATGGCAGTCTCTTTGGGTTAGATTTAATATTCACAACTATTCAAACTAATAGTGATGTGTTGACTACTGTGATGAAAACTTTGTATTAGTACCTTCAGGGAGATGGGGAAGAGGGGATTAGAACTGTGACTTTCCTACTGAGAGCCTTTAATTTTGGTTTCTACAGAAATGAAGAGGACAATTGTCCACTCTTGAGCCTTCCTGAATATAAATGTGATGTTGTCTTTCACTTACCATGGGTTCTTTTTCTTTCTTTGTTTGTTTTTAGCTAAGAAGTGCTTTCTTTCCTCTGCTGTTTTTAATGGAAGGGAAAATGAAGATGAAAAGGCATGGCTTCTCCTTTAGACTGGAGTTTGCACAGAGGCTCTTTGGTCTGTTTCTCTTCTTTGTGTGGGTTGCTGAGGTCTGGAATCAGTCGGGCAGCAGGGCAGTGCACCTGGGAAGCTGAGAGGGAAGGCCACAGCAGAGCTGCACAAGACCAGTGTCCTCACTGTACAAAGGACAGAGTACTGAGGTCCAAGCTCTTCTCTGACCCATCATCCCAAGCATAGTAGTGGTTTGGATCAGTTTAATTCTGGTAGCATTTTTCTGTATGAATGAAGGGAGTGAGATAACTGTGGAAGAGGCCAGTGTTATCTTGTGAAACTGTACAAGCAAGCTGGAGGTCTGGCCCTAACTCACATTTTGTAATTAATATTAGGACTTGATTTTGTATTTTGGTTACTTGAAGACTGGTGGAAAGGATTTTTCTTCCTCTCACTTTTACCTATAGGATATTTGTCTATGAGTGAAGATGTTCAAAACATTGGTGTATGTTTAGATAGTGATTGATGTTGGGGGTGGGTATTTCCTGATACTTAATGATGGTTTAGAAGAGTTAGTCATCACTGGCCAGGAAATACCAACTTCAGATTAGATCGAGTTCAGTTATCTACAAGATATTTCAGTGTCCATCTGAATGTGGTATGTTGCCAGAGACATTGTGTTCAAAATAGCATCTTGTTTTAGTGTTTAATTATAGAATTAGTGGTTGTATGTGGGTTCTGTGTGCTCTGAGTATGTAATCTTGAAGTGACTACCTCTGCTGCCTCAAGTTTTAGGAAATGGTCGGACAGTACTGCCTAAAAGTTGACGAAAATTTTGTAACTGCAAGAATTTTGGATTCTCAAATGCAAGAATACTTAGTACTTCTCTCCCTCTCTGCCCTTGGCAACCACAATTGCTGTCTATGTAAATTTTGCAGTATACTTCAGGTTGGGATTCAAATTGCGTCTTTTCAGGTTAATCAAGTTCCCTTCTGCTCTCCGAATGGGAGTGATGATTCTCATCTTTTAGTCCAGTGTACAAGCATTAGTTTGTACTTGACATGATAGAAATAAATAAGTTTGTTTAAGAAAAATGGACAAAAATGCAGAAGCTAACATATACCGCTATCAAACAACCATGGTATATATAACCAAATGGGGAGGGTTTGTATTTTCTGACATTAAAAAAAAAGTATTACTAAGTATTTGTAAGACCCCCCCTTTGCAGAGATACTTATTCTGGATATTTGCTCTAGTCTTTACTGACTAGGTAAACTATGTTGACTGAATATACTGTGGGAGTCGAGGTGGGGTAAAAACCACCAGTGACTTCTGTAATTCAAGGCTGAAGGGAGAAATTCTGCGAATGTCTTCCTGGCTACATCTACCTTTTGGCTTCTTTTCTTCTCAGGACAGGTGACTTTTTCCAGCTGTAATCTTGTAAAAAACATATATTGGGACTTAGCCATGTAATTGTAGGCCTCTATGCTTCCATTAAGTATTAAGCTCCTTTGGAATAGGCTGAAACTTCCTGCTGTCTAGGCTTATAACTGTCTTATTAGTACACCTTGGGATTCTGTCTCTGCAGTTATTTTTATAGGTGTGCGCTAAAGAGTAAAGTAGCTCTGTCAGTCATAAAGACAAACTTGAATGCCATGAGTGGAAGCAGGATTTATGAATAACACTCAATTTGGTTTATAGAACTAAAGATACTACACGCTGTACCATACCCAAATGTTTCACTCGGGACCTTACCCTGTTCCTTCTCCATTGTTTTTTACAAGTTTTCTTATGTTATCAGTGAGCACAGCTGGAGCTGGCAAAACCTTGCGTAAGCCTTGAAGATGCAGAGGAAATGAGGCATCTCCAGTGGCCCATCCCACTGATGCAATTGCTTGGGCTTTGCAGAAAAGGCAGGGTGTTGCTGAAGGTTTCACTGAAGTTGTTGTACTCAAGTGGAGGACTGTTGTTGCCTGCTAAAACCCACTGGTTTTCATTCTCTGTCACAGAAGGATGGACTTTGTGAGCACATTAACTGCAGGGTATAAAAAAAGGGGGGGTTCAGTAGATTTTATTTTTAATTTTATGTAGATGTGTCAGTTGCTGCTCTGGTAGAATGTAATAAATGACAGTCACAGTAAGCTGTGCCAGCAGGATATAGCTGGTGTTTCTGATTGAGTTGTCCTATGGTATGATGACTGTAATAGTCTGTTAGAAAATATTTGCTCTGGAATCTCAGAACTGATGCAGGTACTACCAGAACCTGTGCAAAACAAGGCAGGTGAAAGTGACTTTGGTTTGTGTACGCCGCGGTGTTTCACAGACTCGAGTTAGGTACCCTGGATGTAGCCTTTGAGGCCAGGATGTGCAGTTGGTTTGGGTTTCCCAAAGTGTTTCCATGTACCTGACCCATGATGAAGGCTGTCCAGGCCCTTCCTGTTGCATGTCTGGATGCCTAATGTGAGGGGGTGTGGGTGGTGAAGAGAATTTGCAGGGAGTGTCTCAGGGCAGCCTGTCCAACGAAGCCTGTGTCACAGCAACATTCTTGCCTTACCTTCTCTCTCTTGCAGAACTTTACCTTTTCATGCTCTGAATTTTGGAGAACTCTATCATCTGGATTTATTTGTCTTGTAGTGTAACTGGCCAAGTCTGTATGGGTAGTAATCTGTGGAGTCCTTAAAACAGCAGACTTTTTTTTTCAAATGGTAAGTAAAGTGCTCTGGAAACCAACAACTTAATGCTATAGGTAAAAGTGAATGTTTTGTAGTTTTCACATCCTAGGTGAACTGGATTAAAATTATTGAAGGAGGTATTTGTCAGCACTTGTTTGAATTAGGTACAACAATGTACTCTGTCAGTTCTCCTTTCTTTGACTGATTGTGTAATCTGTTTATTCCCTGAACCAGACTTGTGAATTTCCCCATCATTTCTTAAAAACTGAATACCACATCTTTTTGTCTCAATATTTTGTGAGCTTTAAAGTTTGAGAGATTCTATGAAAGATTATAAATTAATTGTGGGGCATCCTCAGGAAGTTTATTCCTTTTTAAAATATATATCCTAATATAGCTGAGAACGTCATGTAGAAGTGCTTTTCGTTCTCTGAACTCATATGATGGTAAACCTTTAACTTTAACTCACTTTAGTGAGATCTTTGAAAAGTCCTTCTAATTGTATGCATAGGGAGAATCTTTAATTATTTCAAATAAATTCAGAAGAGGTTACTAGTTACTGATATGTTGAAAGTTTGAACCTTTGAAATGTAATATAATGTAAATGTAAATAAACACTGGGTGTTCTTACAGTGTATTTAGTAGATAAATTTAAATGTTTCTCTAGTTTGAAGACTTGAGTCTTGCTTGGATTTAGTTTTAAACATCATGCTCATTAAGCTGATGCTATTAATATTCAGACTTCTACTCCAAATATATTTCCTCTATGATGCTAGTCAATAATTAGTCACTGTAAAAGCTAGATAAGATGTCACTTAGCAATAGCTGTGCCAATGATGAATAAATTCTTTTTATTCATGTTTTAGTTGTTATTTCTTTAATTTTTTTTCTTCTCAGACCTGGGACATAATGCTTAGTCATTAATATTGACACACAGTGCCTGCTCCCATAATCTCTGGGTAACTGTATCTGTAAAAAGCACGTTGTTTCTTTTCTTTCCCCTTCCCAAAATAATTGTATAAAGGACAATCAGAGTCAGAGGTCTAGGTTCTGATTTTGTACCATAGCAAGCATAGATTAACTTCTCGTGATGGTCATCAACCTGGGATACTTAGCTTTTACAGACGTGTTCAGTCATCCCTCTTGCTGGTGTACTGCAATTCCCTTGGTCCCTTCTGGAGTCTCCCTTCAAACAGAACCGGAGCTCTGCTGAGAGCTTCACATGTTGTAGCTGTTTTAATTTTACTGACATAGCCATTTTTATGTGCAACATAATATTGTTATCCAGCAGGAAATACAATCTCCTACTGTGAATCCCAAGACTATCAAATATTTTAGGAATGCTTTCTAACCTTCTTTCCAGCATCAGGAAATAAGTATGTCAAACAGTCCTGTCTGCACCATCCTCTGCCCCTTTAGGAAAAAAATTTACAAGTTTGCTTTAGGTGTCTTCACTCTTGTGAAATGTAAGATAATTTAAAAAATTCTATTCAGGTATTCATTGTTTTGTAAGTCCAGGGTGGCTTCTAGAAGAGGAATGTAGCAGTAACAAAATTTTAAAAATCCTTTTTAGTAGAAAAGACACTTACTATAGAGAATATTTTGAAAAGTAAAAATGTTCTTAGTAGAACAACACCCTCCCCTCCCCATCAAACAAAAAACCAACAAAAAATATGGGAGAAAGACAATTTAATTGTAAAAGCTGGAGCAGATCGTATGTATATTCAGCTATGAATATGATCTTAAGCTTGGGCAAATTTTAGATATGTTCTGTGAAGTTAGCTTATGTGGTCAGTCAGATCTTTTGGGATTTTTGCCTTACTAGTTAATCTGTTTTTTCACACAAAAGTTGCTTGTTTTATGTAGAAAAGATAAATTCAGTAACAGGATTGTATGCACTGGTATGTAATATACAAGGGGAATTTTTCTGTAGCCCAAGCTTCTAATTTCTTTCCCAGCCTTATTTCTTGGTTGCTCTGTTTTTGTGATAGTTCAGAACATGCAGGCTGTATGCCTTAAAGTAGGCCATTTCTTGAATCTCCTCCTTAATTTTGTGTTGCTGGAACTTTGCTTGGTGTGTAATTAGTATTTTGGGTCTCCCACATCTGGCTCCAATCTCCTCCTGTATCTCCAGCACTGGATATTTATAGCAAGCCCGCCTAAAAGCTTTATTCCAGCGGTGAGAAACTGAATGAGTGCACATTGTGATTCCTCCTGCGCCCATGTCTGTGACCAACTGTGAAGTTCTGGCATGCATTGCATTCCTGGGTGTGGTTGTAGGACAATCCAAGATAACCTCAGTTATCTTGGCTTTGTTACAGCAGCCTGTTGCATTTTAGAAGTTCATGTTAGAGGCTAAGAAAAGCATTTAATTCCAGACTCTGAAGTTATTCTGTCACCTTCATCTTTAGTTCTTCTTTTTTGTAAGAATTTAGGGAGAGAGAAATTGTATGAGGAATAAAAAAGGCCTGTGTAGATCACTAACTTGATATTTTGAAATATTTGGAATAGAAATGTATGTAGTTGTGATTGCTTGTCAGCTTTGGGGTTTAGAATCCAGGGCATGCTAGATTTCATCCTGTTCTTTCTGCTGTAGTTTCAGGGTTAAAGAGGTTTCATCTTGTAACACCAGTAAGTCTATTCCCAGTCAGAATGACTGTAATGTTTAATCTTGAGAAACTTCTAAAATGCAAGTTGATGGACCAAGACAGGACTCAGCCTTGAGTTAAACTTGAAAACAGAAGGACCAAGTACAGGAAAGAAAACCATGACTGAACATGGAAAAACCCACTGTAGCTGTCAGACATGATGCATGGACTGCAACCCTTTCTGGTGATAAGGAACTTCCAATAGGCAATGTGAATATGAGTGTACTGGAAACTGTTGTCACTCAATGGTGTTGTCATCGCTCACACTCAAGACTTGGAAGGGCTGAGGAAGTTCTGTTGGTGTGTGTAGTCAGACAGTGTTGTACTTTATAAGGATGTTTCTGTATAATCCCTGCGTAAACAGTGCGGGTGGTCGACTTCCAGTGGATGCATTTCACCATAGAGAGAGGTGGAAAAGGAGAACCTGATTTTTGCAAATGTGGCCCCTTCCTTTGTATTTTCTTACAGACAGTGAGGGAACAATATAAGAACTCTGAACTTGATAAATACCTTATTTATCCTTAATAAAAAAGGAGTGACTAAAGTAGGCTGCCCTTGAAAATAGTTACTACGTTTGCAAATTGATAGATTTCATTGAAGAAGTCTTGTTTATGTAAAATATTGAGTGTAAATAACTGAAGAACATATTACTGTGTTGATGATTGATCTTCTTGGGTGATACTTGTGAGTTCATCAACTTTGCCTGACCACTGCAAAATACCAATTTGGCATTAGTCTTAAATAAGGTTAATGTGAAATTTGAGGAAAAGTCGTTTGTGGCTTCCAACAGTACTTCTTGAGGCATGTGATTCAAATGCCTGTAGACACTTGCATAATTTTACTGTCATGAGACTTAATTGGTCAGAGAAACATATGTAATAGCTACTTGGCTTTTTCTGCTCCTACTTGATACAAGTTCTGTGATGTAGGAATCCAACTTCTCAAGTCTCAGTGCTGGCAAAGCTGTGTATTTATGCTTGTATTTAGAAGGGAAGGCTTTATATAAATGCTTTCAGTATCTCTTATCTACAGTGGTTAGGCTGCTATGATGCTGAAAAAAATCTCTTATAGAGAGATGAGGATTCTGAGAACTCTTTCCTTTTCCAGAAAGTAATACCACTGGAGGAGACCACTGCCTTTAGACCTGCTGTTTGTTTGGTGCGATGTGTGCAGCTTGAGAGAGCTGCAGGTAAGGTGCTGTGTAGATGATCTCAGGAGGTGCAGTTTGAGCTGGGAAGATGCAGTGCAAACCATAAGCAGAGTAGACGGGTGGCTCTGTAGTACAGATAATTGCAGTGCACCTGATGGACAATCAGCCTTTGGAATTAAATCTGACCTTTAAGAAGTAATGTGAGGTACTAGCAAGTGCTTGATAATGCAAGTAGGGAGAGCTTAGCCACTCTGCTGTAGACAGCCTTTGGCTTGCTAGAGGTTTGTTGATGTATTTTTGCAAGACACCAGTTGTCATCAGTTAACTGGGGTGAAGATTGCTAAAGCTGCTGGAAGAACAGTGCAGTTTGAGTGGACTTCCTAAGTTCTGCCATATGCACTAATGTTTTCTGGCCAAGTGAAATGCGTGCCTTTGCTAATCTCAAAGGGACATAAGGTGATGCTTGGTTCTCCAGGGGTTGTGGTCAAGATTGATTCTTACAGAACTTGCCAGCAAGAGGGATTGTTACAAGATATTCTGAGTTGAAAGAAGCCCACAATGATCATCAAGACCAGCTCTTAAGGGAATGGCCCATATGGGGATCAAACCCACAACTTTGGCATTATTAGTACCACGCTCCAACCAATCGAGCTCATCTCAGTGGCACATTATGCCAACTTCTTAGGAGATCTGATTTTCCTAGAGTAGAATAAGCTGACTTTCTACCTCTGTTCAGTACCTGTGTCACCAAGTCACTATTTGCATTCCCTGCTCGTAATTTCCATTCCTGTTAATGTAGTAAATAAGGTGGAGTTTAATATATGTAGAGGAATTGTAATTAAGGAATGTATAATTGATTCCTTGTTAAGGAAGGTGGTGTTGTCTTCCACCTAATTTTATTGGCATTCTGAATGGTGTTACCTATATTGTCAATGTCATATATGCTGCCTATTGTATAAGAGAAAACTGCACATTCTGTAAGGATTTACTTCTTTGAAATTTTCTGGACTTAGAAAGGGAAGGCAGGGGATGCTGTTAAGAATGGTGATCTGTGAATGGAGTAGTTGTGCTACAGTCACCTGCCAGAATAATGGAGTTTATTCAAGGTGCTGTTCAAATCAGTGGACTCTGTGACCAGTTGCTAGTGAACATAACACAGTTGTGACTTTTACAGTTGTGTGAATCTGGCAGCATAATATCCAGTGTCCTTTTCAGCGTCCCTGTCATGCCTGCCTTGCTGCTGGGTGCCAGCTGTTCCATTGCAGGCATTTTTAGACTGCCTTCCTCTTCATCCTGTCTTCTGTTGCCCAGCTCAGTTGCCACCCCAGGAAGCAGCTGTCTTTTATGGAAGTAAGGTGATGTTCTCCATACCAAGATGGCAACCCAAGGCACATGATTTCATCTGTCAGCCTGGGCAGCGGCAGCAGCAGCACAATTTCCTACTTGCCCCAGCTGTAGAGCTCATACTGCTTTTATGTCAAACTCATTCATACCAGGAGTGAAATTTGTTGTTTGCCACTGTGGCCATCTGTCAGCAGGCAATGCAAAATATGACAATGGTAGAATCTGAATTATTCAGGTGAAACTCGTGTGAGTGATGCCTTGGTTACTTTCTGCCACTTGCTCTGTACTGTGTCTGGTTTTTGAGGAGTGACTGGTAGCAGTGCACTGTGCTGCAGATGTGGAAAGGCTGCCTTTGGGTGCAGGATTTCAGGGTTGTCGGGTGATATTTCTGTCTTTACTGAACTTGAAGCTTCATTGATTGCTTTGATGGATTTGAGAATGAAAACAAATTTTCCTCATTATTTCCTGTTTGACTTTTCTTGTTCTTTTGCCAAGCAGTTTAAAGTTGGGAAGATGATAGCTAATGTATGATTCAAGAGGCTATTTCAGCCGTGTGGTTTTCCAGCATGTGTTACTTATGGGTAGTGCGCTTTTTGGGACTCTCTCCTTCTGCCACCACCTACCTCTGTGTGTTGCAGCAAATCATTGTAGCTGTTTACTGTAGTGAGCCACACTTGATTTAGAAAGGTGAGAGACATCTGTGGGTTTCACAGTTCTAGCCTACCTGAGGTCATTCAGTCAGACTGGTGTGTTCGTGAGGGCTGTTTGGCATCACTGGATCTGCTGAATTGCCACTGTTGCTGGCAGCCCTGCCTGTAGTTCTGTACTGACTTCTGGGCAGCCTGATCTCCCTCTGGGAGAGCGTGGCCTGCTATGTAGCTGTGGAATTCACTTAACCTTCTGAAGGAGATGGAAGTGTGATCCCACATATGATAAACAGCATCCTACTTTGCTTAAGATCATGACGGGGCTGAGGAAGGTGATTTCTGTACCAGTAACAAAACTACTTACCTCTCTAGTTCAGGGTGATGTTAATATTAAACTTTTTTCCTGGGTTTAAACAGCTGTAACAAGATGGCCAAAAGCTCAATTTGTTTGAATAATGAACATCTTTGGGTTTTTGTCCATGTCTCAGATGGCAGCTTATTTTAAAGAGAGTCAATAGGTGCTCAGTTGCAGTACAATATGCAATATTTCTGTAGTTCTTATCAGCCCTAGCTGACAAAATGTTTTACTGATGGCTTGAGATGTTTCTGACTTAATTCAGCATATATTGCTTTTAATTATATTTTCATTTGAAGCTTTTGAAATAAAAACACTTTTTCGTGGTCTTTTCATGATCTTGATCTTAAATTGACCATTTATTTACAGATTGGGGCTAAAATAAACACAATAGTTTAGAATCAGTTAGGTGGGAGAACTGTTAATGAGAAATGGTGAGACAGTTCTGTGAATATTTATGGGATTTTGGTATTCATGGAAGAGGGTGATAGTCTTAGCTCCTTATATAGATAAACTGGGACCCTGAAAGGCAGCACTGTCGTTTTGAGATGCATATCTTAACATTGTCTTTTAATGTATGATTGGTTAACTGTTAAAGTGGTTGGTTAAACTTCATCTCACTAAGTGTTCTGTGTCTTACTGCACTAAGAGTATGGGAACACTTTTGATCTTAATTTCTAGATTCTACAGAGAATTTCAGTGGAGGTTTTTCATTATATGAAGGTTATTTTAAACTGTTTGCGTTAGAATGCACGTTCTGGCCTTTTCTTAATATTCATTTTGAGGTGTGAGTACAGCTTGTGAAGAAAGCACACATGCAAAGGCTTATTCTGGCTTTTAATGCACGTTTGTTTTTTGTAGCAGAAATTCTGTGCTGATCTTGAAAGAGATAATAAAACCCGTATGCTAACAGAATTAATATGGGGAAGAGAAAGCTAACAGAAAAAAGTTGAATTAAGATGCCAGTATTTTAGCACCAGGAAGGTGGTAAGGTAAGTCTGAATCCATTATATTCTAGTCCATTATATTCTAAGACTTGACCCTCTGAATTACCATAGACTTAATTTTGACTAGAAGGTAAAATGCTGTTGTGAGTTCTTGCAGTTCATTTAGTAGGTAAAGCAGTTTTACAAGTTTGGAGCAGTCTTGTCTCGGGTAGTGACATGAGATTCACATACATACCTTCCCCCCTCCTCCCCAGTGTCATATTAGATGAACTGGTTTATATATTGAAGGCTGGAATTAAAATCTTATTGTGGTCTTGGAAAGACCAGGTATTTTGACTAGCTTGTTAGAGAAATTAACATATTGCTTCCATATCTTGATCAAAGTTTTCATTAAAAAATCTTCATTATCGTGAAGGAATTTTGTAATTATTAATTTGATTTTAGGTGAAAAGGGTAGAAACCATCTCTTTGGATGTATACAGAGTTATTTATTTAGAGAAATATATTTTCATTGTTAGGTATACCTAAAGTGGGTTTGTGTAACTGAACTTTCTTTTCACTGAGTTTAATGGGAGTAAAGACAAAGAGTCAGGAGAAGAACCCCTGGATTTATTGACATCTCAAGCTTTATGTGATAATTCTCACAGAGCATGTAGTTGTGGATTCATAATACATTATTGCTGGTCAAAAATAATGTGTTACTAATTTTAATGACCATAGTGAAATATGGTAACTTTATGGAAGGAAATGTCTGAGAGATTATTATCAGTGTTTAAAAAAACCAGTACCTGTGAGATTTTGTAGCAATAGCAGTTGAATTTCTATCTACAGCCTCCATGAAGACCAACATTACTATCCTTATAAGCAAAAGGCTTTAAATGCCAAGTGATAGGAAGAGGGAGTGGGGGAGGGAAGTATGCATCTGTTTATAAGAGCAGATACAAAAAACTTGGCTTGGAATTCTTCCAAAAAACCTCAAACCTTAAATGCAGACTGATTGATTTATCCTTTTATAACTTAATTCCATAGAGATCACCCCTTCCCTCCTTTCCCCTCTTAACCCTGAGTGAAAATATGCAAATATTGAAATCAGTAAGATGAAAGGTTTTGGCGTAGGTCTGAGAAGCTTCAGGTCTGTTGCCACGAAGAAAGAAAAATCCAGCCTTGACTGGAGTTGTGGCAAATTGGTATAATGGTGTAATAATTCCAGATTTGGGGGTTGTTCTTTAAAAGAAACACTTGAAATTGTCTAAAAAAAACATTGTCTTGTGAGGTACAGGGAGGAAATGACACAAGTTCCCAGATGAAACCTTTTATAGCCCATATTGGACTTGACTTTATCATCTCTCCTTTATTTCAGCCAATAGGTTCATTTTTTAAAAATATCCATGGAGTCATGGTTATAGCTTCAAGAGAGAGGGATTTTTAAGAAAAGTACTATGGCAGAATCTGAGTGGGGGAAAAAAAAAGTAAGTCACCAAGTGAACGTATTCTTGCTACTGTCATATGAACAGTGTTCTGGTAACTGATTCTACTACACTTGGGTTTGGGGAATGTTTTTTCCCAAAATTACATACATCAGAATTTTATGAAGGTAAATGCTTATAAAAGATATTTCTTTAGTTATATTGCTATATACATAGGTATTGCTATAACATTAGGTATGACGTGAGGTTTTACCTGCCGTGTCATCATAAGGAGTGCTAGTTGTCTATATACAAAATGGTACCAGAAAGCTGGGATTATGTTGAAATTCTCTGTTTAGACACCTCTCATAGGGAGTATGGTGACAGATTCCAGAAATGTTTTGTGAGTTCTTCTGTGGGTGATGAAACATGTGGCTTGTATTAGCCTCTAGAGAAGATGCAAAGTATTTTTAAAGGTATTTAACTGGTGAGGGAATTCAGAAAGAATTGCATTCTGTGTGCTTAAAAGAATTTGTAGCTTGTATCTGACTTTGTTAAGATAGCTTCTGGTTTGATTACATTTGTGTAAAGCAAATGGATTTGGGAAATAATTCTGTTAGTTTCTTGTACTGTTTTGTAAAGAGTTGTTATGAGAAAAGTGTTATGGAACAACGCAAAGCTTGCACTGGACAAGTGTACAAAAGTAATTCCTACTATAATAAGTAAGATCTGTGTAAAGAAAAATTTATGTTCTGAAAAGTCAACCACAGTTGATATGCTGGACACCAGAGTGAATCCCTAAAAGCATTCTGCCTATCTTTTACATGGAAGTGAACTTTTTCCGTTGTTAGGCTTAATGAGGGATGATCAAATGATTTTCTGATATTGGGACAGCCAGAAGAAATTACTGTGTCTTTTCTCTGGGCTCATTTTTATTATTAAAACCTGCCATTTTTCACAAAAGCTTGATACAAAGCTTCACAATTTCACTTTGAGTTAAAAATGAATATTAAAATGCCTTTTGTGTCACTTGCCCTCCTCCTTCTTTGCATTGGCTGCAGTCAAAAGTGTGGTTGATTTAGCGTGAACAAGCTGAAGAAAACCCACAGATAAGAGGGCCTTAATTATATTTAGCTGTGGAGGATGGGAGCGATTGAAGTGTCTTGAACTGCCATGTAACAGCTGCCAGGCAGTGACTGACTGGAGTGCTTGGGCCCAGTGCAGTAATGGTATAACAAGGAGTCATCTGTCATCCTGTGAATGACACACTCTGTGGCAGTTTAAGCGAATTCTCATTTCGTAATTGAGATTGACTACTGCACCCATGGCTTGTTGCCACAATAATTCAAATTTTGTGAGCTATCTGGAATATACAAATTCATTTCACTTAAATGTCTTGAGCTATAGAAATCTCTGCTTCTGTGTGTTTGGGAAAGGGAGATCCTTACCACTGTAGCGAGTCAGCTCTTGGTGCTGCTGGGGCAGTTGGGTGTGAACAACTCTGCTGTGGTGCTGTGACAGCTGCAACGCGGAGGTGTGGCCAGCTGGGCTGGCCCTGAAGGGACACCAGCTTGTGAGTTGTGCTGCTTCACAACAAAGGCTCCATAGCACAGTAATTCTCTCCGATACAGTCAGTGTTGGGTCCTGGGGAAGAATAGAAGATTAAGACATGAAGTAAGACTTCCCAGCTGGTCAGATTGGACTGGGTGATTTCCTAAATGGAAGGCTGCACCCCCAGTATAGGTTCCAATAACCTTTGGAAGTTTTGATCAATAATTAATCTGGGTGGTTTGTGGGTTTTTTGTTGTTGTTGTTGGGATTTTTTTTCTTTCGTTTTGGGTTTTTTTGGGTTTTGTTTGTTCGTTTGTTTTTGGTTGGTTGGTTTTCTGGTTTTGGTTGCTTTTCTTTTTTATTTTCTTTTTTTTTTTGGTAATTTTTTTTTCTTTTCTATTTTTAGTTTTTTAACTTTCCTAGAGCTAGGAATTGTCCTAGTTAATTTTGTATGATGAAGAGAAATACTCTTCTATTGAAACCTGGAATGCTAGAGAATTCTGTTGTTTTTCCACAGTTTCTACAACATAAGAATTGGAAAATCATCATTCCCTTTTCATTTGCTAACATTATGATGCTGTAATTTTTGTAGCTTTCCCCACTAGAAAATTGCTTTTCTGAGGTGAAGACTTTTGATATATCTAATCTGTCCTCAAGCAGGAGGTGTTGAGTAGTCCTTGCTATGCTTCTTATCCTTGCTACTTTCCTGCACCTTTCAGTTTCATTTCAGCGAGAGTATATTAACTACACGAACTATGTGGTATTGAAGCTGAGTACAGTGTGGTCTTATGCTGCGGCATCGTACTGGCTTTGCTCTGCTCCTTTCATAATAATTCTTACTACTGTTTGCTTATTTGACAATTAAATTTTTAGAGGACTAAACATGAGTCCTTTCCTAGACAGTGGTAATAGCTGAATTCATATTCATTGCTATTTATAATTAAGGTGGCTTTTTTACCCTTCTTCCATGTGCTTTTCTTTGCTGTTTTTATTACAGAAGAATTTCTTCTTGTGAGATGATCTTGTCTTTTTAAAATCATTTAAATCTACTCCAGAACATTTTGCATCACCTGTAAACAGCTGCTGAACTATTTTCTTTCGAGAGCATGTATGAATGAATGGATGACATCACTGGCTGTGGTGGAGAGCCCTTTTTACCTCCCTGTTTTGTATCTAATCATGTGGATTTACCTAGTTTCTCTGTACCTGAATTCTACTTGCTGACAGACTCAGCAGCACTACTGTTCATTCCCACTGAAGACTTCTGATAAAGCTGATGCAAATTTATGGTTTGTTGCTCCAAATGTTTCCGGAATGCGGGCCACGTGGACTGCTGGACTGGACCATGCTGTGGGCTGGTGTAGATCAATGTTGCAGGATCAGTTGTCCAAAATGTGGTGGCTTTCACTTTTGTGAAACACTGTATATGAACCAAGGGTAAAGCTTCACTATGAATACAAGTATATTTTTTTAAATCTTGCTGAAGTATATCCTCCTAGTAATCTGGTTTAGAGTGCAGTTGGTTCCTGAAACATGTGCTCTGGATCTGTAGCTTACTTCATCTACTCTTTCTGCTCTCACCCAAGAGCTGGAACCAAAAATACAGTGAGTGTTCATATGTTTCTAAACTCCCAGTAAATAGGTAGTGATCAGGTCAACAGCACAAAGCTCTGACTGGCTGATTTATATTTGACCCTGTCTGATACCAAGCAGCAGATGTTTGGTCTTGTCTAGTCAACTCCGATTATTTACTTATAAAATACTCATAGGTCCTACTGAAGTCCGGTGTAAAAACCTAAGATTTGTGATTGATCTACCAGTAAAAGTTGCTTATTTTACTTGTAAAAGATTTCTTTTAAATTTTGAAAATGTATTTATTTTCATGGGATTTGACATATATAACTTCAAGCTGCAGTTCGTGGAATTGAGTGATTAAAGAACATACTTTTTGGCTGTTTCAGCCCTTTTTGTACTTTCTTTTATATCTAATTTCATTTCGAAATTCAGCATGTATTTGTAAAGATACCATTTAAACTGAGATGTTCATGTTTGAAAACTTTTGAGTTGTCTGATCTTGAGCTGCCCTAAATGTAGATGATGCACTTGGAAATGACATGGTTAGTTAAAATTATTCACATGTGTGCTGATGAGCTGCAAAGCAGAATTACTTTAACTGCTTTCCATAAGGCATAGCTAGTGTTTCTTTACTAAACTTATTTTCAGTTATTCTAGATGATATAAATCAATGCACTTTGTAGCACATAAAGTGTTTAGGAGACCTGCTAGGAGGACTCCTAACTAGGACTCCTAACTCCTGTTAGGAGTCACTAGTGACTGACAGTCTGCAGGGTATTTTTAGAGTGAGCCTACAAACCAAGGGGATTACTGCCTTATATCTCTGCTCTTAAACCTCTTAGCGTATTGTATAGGACCACAGTCAGAGCTTGCAGTTGCTGTGGTGTCTGTTGAGTTGGGACATTTGCTTTAGAATAGTTATTGATGGAGAAAATGAGGCTTGCTTTCTTTTATTTGCTGAATTTCACAGGTTTGTGAGAGGCAAATGATTTCTCTTACATCTGCTAGAAAGAGCACTGCATATCTTTAGGAATAACTTCTGCCTTGCAATGATCAAACTTGTATTTTTGTGACAGTTTAAGAGTCTGAATGTTAACTTCGGTGATAGTTCTGTTACATAACATTGTGGAATACTGAGTACTGTATTTAATTGCTGCAGTCTGGGGGTGTTTATGTTTGAAAAGTGTATTTTACAAAATCCTAAGCTTTAGGACAGGGCCTCTGGTAGCTGAATGTTTTAGCCACATAATTGTTAACAGTGTGTTGGAGTACAGTTCATTATTTCATTTCCTGATATTTCATAAACTATTTTTAATTTTTAACTCTGGCTTTTGCCAGTAAGATGTTGCTGTCATAACATTGTTTTTTCCCCTTCTTCCACCCTCATCCATGGTGCAAATAGAATTGTAAGTGCTCTGGAAAAAGTTGTGGAGTGCTCACGTGATAACCTTAGTTCAGGCATAAGACTGCAAGAAATCTGATGGATTTGAGAGGATGTCTTATACCTCACATGTTATAACAATGCATCACAATTTCTAAGAATGCTGTCAGAGACATTCTTGTCACAGCTCTGATATCTTTGCTCTTACATAAAGAGTTAAAGGTTGCCATTTCTGCTGTATTTTCAAAGTATGATCTAAATATTACTTTCACTGCTGAAAGGTGACTCTTCTATAGATGGTATGCTTGCTTCAGTAGACTTAGTTATGTATCCAATAATTTATCTTCAACAAGGAAAATCCCCTTAATTGGAACTCTAAATAAAAATAATAACAACAACAAAATGTATTTGCTGGCTGAACAAATGGAGAAATGCTTTGCCTTTATGCATATTTTGATGTCTTGGAATGCTTACTTGTAGTATTATATTATTAGATGCTAATTGGGTAATGAAAGGGTGAATGGGTTGGAAAGCCATGTGGTGAATAATGTGGTTAGTCAGCCTGTATTGTGAAACAGGGCTGTTAACGTTTTAGTGAGCATGCTCATACGGTTACATGCCTTCATTTGCTTCAGTGTGACAGTGCTGGATTTAATTAGATTTTATGGGATCTAAACTTAAAAAAAGGCTCAAAGTTCTGTATTCAGAATCTGACACATGGGGTGACCTTTTCTTCCTTAGAAGATAAGGGTACTCTGTGTTCCTGTGCTGGTGAATAATTGCAGAGAAGCTGTTGCAGGGCAATTGCAGCAAGTTTTGGCTAACCTTTACAGTAGGCTTGGAGAGATAGTACATTACATGTTTTTGTACTGTGTAAGTGGGAGAGGAGGGGAGAGTGTTTGCTTAGCAGCAATGCTTAATAAGGATTTTTCGGAGAAGTAAAACTCCATCCTGGCAGCTTCATAATAGACAAGGACAGACTATTTACCTTGGCAGCAATCAACTTGCTTTCCTAGCTTGCCTCTTTTTATATAAATGAAATGTTCTTACATTGTCATCTTAAGTTTAGGGACTCAAATTGTACATTAAAGAGCAAAAGAGATCTGAAATGTTTTGAACTGCTTCTGTTTGTGTTTGTACTGCAGGTAAGCCTGCCAAACCCAAATCTCATCCCAAGAAAATGACTTGAAACAAGCATATTTCCCTGTTGATGTCCTCGTGTCCTGGTTATAGCCAAGATTTACAATAATGTTGAAGTACCAGCAGTGAACTGTATTTTATTGGAAAAAGCAATGTGAAATAGTCTTCTGAAATATGGAAGTGTGGGCTGTTCACATTTCCTGGTGCAGACCATTGTGGATTTCATAATAAGATTCAGGTTTTCATAATACTCAAAAGATAGCTTTAAACATTAGTCTGCGGACAGGTGTGACCAGGTTGTACTTGCACAAGAACTCAGAGCCACTGAGCTTTCTAAGGATACAGATCTTCACAGCCATGCAGAGGAATGTTTTTGGAGTGTTTTCCTATTAAGTAGGTTAGGTAAACACATTTTTTTTCAACGAGATTAAGATTATTTGCATTTCCTGTTAGGTCTGAAATATCAGGTAGCTTTGGCAGGAATAATGCGTCCTGATTCAGAAAGCTTTGATGTCAAGAAATGCGAGAAAAACATATTAGAGATGGATGAGGTTTTTGCTCTGGATTTCAGGCTTCTTTTGGCTTGGCCCTTGAGCAAATTTCACTGGGGAAGAGCGCCTAGGGGAGCAGGTGGTTGTGCAGCTGCTTGGCCCTCACCTGTGTGTGGCCAGCAGGCAATACGGGTATGAATGAGACTTTTTTTCTTCTTTTAAATTACTTAATCTGATAGTATCAAGTTAATTGAGCTAGTTGTATATGGAGGCTTGTACATTTTTAGAATGATTCCTATAACACATTGTTCTTAAAACTGTATTTCCCTGCTGTTTGAAGTGCATACTTCTAGGAATTTTGTTCATGTGTCAATACTACTCCGGTGGTTCAGGCTTGTAGGAGGACTTTGTACTACAAATCAGGAGGATCGCACCCGAGTGCATGTGGGTGTGTGCAGGGGAAGGGGGGGGGCGGGTAGGGGGTGCTCCCTCC
>VZTE01005397.1:71476-167302 GCA_013397775.1 Eulacestoma nigropectus | reverse complement strand
TGTTCTTACTTATTATGATCTGCCTTGCCCCCTCCCTAAAAATCATCATCTGTAATTCTTTGGAGCTCAAAGCGGAACTGAGTAGCAAGACCAGAATCTGGCGTTTGTGGGGGTGGTGAAGACTTCACCTGTACTCAGTGAAGACCTGAGAATTCTTGACAAATGTTGCTGCAGCTGTCTGTAAGATTTTCTGTTTGAAAGTAAAATAGACTAGTGTAGTAGCAGCCAAGTTGTGGGCTTTGTTTCTTCTAATGCTTGCTATTTTATTCAGGTAAGGCTCTAATATTCTTTTTTTTTTTTTTTGAGATCGAGAGAAGACTAGTGCAAACACGTAAGGGAACATTTGCCCTTGGTTTCTCTTGTAAAGAAAAGATCTCTTAAATTGGTTTGATTTTTAACTTCTTGCCTTTGGGCATTTATATTTTGCCCAGAGGTTGGGTGTTTGTGGAGTGCTACCACAGATTTATCCTTTTTTAGACATTACAGAGCATGTGGAAGCACTTTGAAAGTCATGTTGCAAATGGGATTTCATCCTGCCTTCAGGCTTCACTCTGTTAGTGTTGGACAGGGACTCCAGTAGCTGCTCATTCATTGTGCTTGGAGGATGCTGTACTGCAAACAGATTTAATGTTACTGAAAGGTTTTCTATGTTGGCATGTTTCTAGAAGCTCTTCCTGTGCTATGTCCACAGCTGATCCTTATTTTTAAAGTCCTTAAGTGTTCTGTTGGATTTTGAGCAAATCTGATACATCTATGGATCATCTTCCCTTTAGGAGAGAAGATGCTCTGTGGAAAGTAGGGCAAAATTCCTGTTATGTTCCTTTATGTTGCTTTAAAATTCAGGGAAGTCGATTCGATTCACAGTTGGTTCTCTCCAGTGCTGTGCTCATAAATTTGGAGGTGGTAATAATAATGGATGCATACTGTTCCTTTTAGTCAATAGCACTCTTTTTTGTTTTGTTGAACAGTCTGTGTTTTTCAGCTGGTTGGTGAGGCTGTGTTGCATGTAGCCAGCTATTGATCGTATTTTCTCAGTAATCTTAGTGTGTGTAGATGTAATTACAGATAGTTCTTCTCTGTGTTGGAAATCCAACCAAGCTTGAGGTGGTAACTTGACACCCAAAGGTAGGGCCATGCAGTGGCTACTGACTTTCCTGTAGTGCACTTCTGTGTAAACTGCTTTGAATCTACTAAAGTTAAATTGAAAGAAGAGCCAAGGGGAGACAGGTCCTGTCTGTCAGCAAAGGTATGAAAAGGATGTTAAACTTGTGTTTAGAAAAGTGACTTGCTGGCTTTTGCTATTCCATTGGGAATTTAAATGATGTTGCTCTCCTAACTTTGGTGGTGTGGAGGCATAATACCTTGCAGCTTTTATAGATGCTCAGCAAGAGTTGCCCCATTATTAAATGTGGCACTGGTACATCTGCTGGAAAGTCTGTGCAGAAGTCTTTTTTCAGGGACAAATTCTTTTCCTCTGTCCTAACAAACTGGAAAGTAAATACTGTGTTTCAGTAGTGAATCCTTCCTCTGAGAGAAAAACTCTGCCAGATACATGCAATGCATAGGGGCCTGAGATGAAGAGATTGTGTATAAATAAATTACAGCACTGATAAGCACAGCTGTAATGGCTGTTAGAATATTCAACTTCTGCATAGTTTAAAATACAATTTTATACATTATAATTGCAACAAATGAAGTTCATTGACACACATTTTCAAACTTGCTTTCTTGCTCAGACACTACCTCACTGAAAACATGCAGCTGTTCTGTGGTATAATGACTAAAATATCTGACACTAGGGCTTCTTTTGTCTGAAAAGCCTTTTCGAGTGTCCCTCTGGGTAAGTGGTTTTCATTCACACAAATGCACTTTGGAGTAACTGCCCTGTGAAATTTATATCAGAAAAATTAGGTCATTTCCTTTTACCTTAGAGAACTAAACAAACCAAACATTTGCAAATTCTTGGTGGTTCTGACCAAAAGGATGTGTTAAACAGAATATTAAGAGCTGCTTGCTACCTGTTGTTCTAGAAGATGCAACAGTTGTGTGTATCTTGGATAATTTAA
Organism: Eulacestoma nigropectus; assembly: GCA_013397775.1. NCBI lineage: Eukaryota > Metazoa > Chordata > Aves > Passeriformes > Eulacestoma > Eulacestoma nigropectus. Next base: position 165,236 of record VZTE01005397.1, on the reverse strand, counting down.
TTAGTTTTGTTCTGTCACTTCCATGTTTTTGATGGTCAGTCTCTTTTGACCTTAAGGCATGTGAGACTGTTGTTGCGTATCAGCTGCAAGTTTACTTGCATTTTTTTATTCCACCTGAAAGACTAAAGGTGTCGGTGAAAAAGCTGGTGTGGAAGAGTAACAAACCACATTTCTATCTCTGGCATCCAGAGTTTGCTGCTGAGTACCTGGTGTTACTGGAGTTAGCCTTTCCACTGAATTTGATTTCCATGTTAGTGTTGACAAATAACAATTTTATGGATACAGCTGTACTTTCGTATATAAAAAAATTGACTTTTCAGAACAAGTCTCTTGAACTGTTTCCTATCTAACCCTTGCTTTGATGGGAGATGTTTGGAAGACACTGTATTGCTTTGTATTCAAGAAGAGACAGAGGGAAAGGGAACAACTGGCACAAGCCCTATAGAGTATCCTCACTGGGACCTGTGGATGTCAGTTCTCATCCCTGGAGTCCTTATGTTTAGGTTGTTGAGCTGTACGTGGCACTGCTGAAATCACCATCAGTAGGAGATAGGCCATTTTGGTCACTTTGCTTTGTGCTCTCACACCACTCGTGGCCCAGTTGTCCTCTTTAGTTTTGGAATTTGCATATTGAACTTTATTGCTTAATGTCAAATTTATAAATCTCATATTAAAAATAACTTCTTATTTTTAGTAAGTTCATAAATACAGCTTGCATGCCATTCTGTTTCTCCAGGTACCAGTCAGAAAGACTGGTACCAGCGCAGGTAACTGTGGCTTTTATTTTATGTCTTAAATGCACTTCTAGTTTGAAATAATAGCTGTGAAAGAATTTACCAGCGTGATGCTGAAGTGCCTTTAAGTTAATCATGTGATACTTTTCACTGTGAAAGCTTGAGGTACTTGAATGGTCTTTGGAAACTATGTTAAGTATTTTTAAGAAGTTAATGTGACAAATCTGTTGATTTCTGAAATGTTGCACAGCCTTACACATTAAACACTAGAAATCTCTGCCTCTGAAGTCATGAATGGATGTTAGCAATGAACAGTAACCATTCCTATTGAATGCTAACCCTCAGCAAGCAATGGTACATTTTAAAAATCCTGCAGCATTTAACATCACAGGAAAAAGGCTGGAAGACAGCTAATTATAAAAGATGGTGATTGTAATGGAAGGGTGTGAAGCTTACCTCCAGTATATTCCTATGCATTTTTGTCATGGCTAGAAGGAATGTAAGGCGATCCCTAATCTTTAAACTTTTCACCCTTGTGTCCAACCCTTAGTTTTGTTTGAATAGCCTTGCAAACAAGAAGTTTTAAATGAAGCTTCTTGCTGATTTTTAAAAACCTCCTGTCTTTGGCAAAAGTGAAATTCTTAAATAGTTTCATAACCTTCACATTGTTTTAAAGATATGATAATTAAAGTAGTTTGGATGGCCTTGCAGAAGTATTTATTTTAAATGTAATGTAGGTGTTGGGAATCAAAGTTCTCACTGGGTTATACTTTTTAATTCTGTTTTTTAAAATTGGGAGATATCAAATGTCATACATGGAAACTGAATTTTTTGCAGGAGTTCAAAAGGTAGAGTGTGCACCTGGGCAGTGTGTGTATAAAACTTCGTGCTATTAACACTTGATTTTCTTTTATTTTTTCTTTTCTTTTTTTAAGAGAAAGTTTTAAATTTATTAAATAATGCTTCATTCCTGGAAAAATAGGAGTTGCACATCAGAGCATACAGCTGAAAACCAGATTCTGACAGTACATATGTGAAACTGTGAAGGGACTAGGAGAAATAGTGTGTTTAAGCCTCATCTAGGGAAATTAGGATATGCATTAGCAGTAACAACTCAGCAAAACAACATCCCTTTCTACAGTGAGACATGTAAACTACAGGGTAGAAGGTCTAGCCTGTTGATCTCCAGTTACAGAAATGTCATAATACTTCAAGGCTGGCTTCTGTGATGTAGATGTTGAAGTAGATCCTGCCCTGAAGCAACTGCTGTCCTACATAACCTTCTGAGTTCCCTCTCTGCCTCATTTTAGGGATTTGTAAGAAAATTAAGAATATAGCATTTGTGTATCCTGTATTGAGCTTCTCTACTTCATCTCCAGTATTCCTAACTGGAAATGTTTGTTATTCCCTCACAGCGTTGTTTCTGTTGACAATGATAAAGGCCATGTGAGAACTAGTACGTGAAATGCACAGTGTGGCTCTTAGGTGGATGTGATGTAAAAAATATGGAGAACTACTGGTATAGATACTGCTTTAGATTATGTTGATCCTCTACAGTTCCTGTTTTGGGGGATTTAACAGGTTGATGAGACATTTTGATTTCTGATGTAGCATCCTAACTAACCTATAGCTTTGACTAAGCAAAATTAAACTTGGTTGATGCCTAATCATAGAGTTTCTCTTGTCTGTGCTTCTACAGCTTTGTCTGAGCAAACATCTGTTTCAAACTGATAAATTTAGAAAGCAAGAGCATGAGTGTGAGAGGAGAGAAATAAAGTATTGAACATTGGAATGTAAATCTTAGAAGTCAGTGGAAAAGTAGCTCAGCTTTAAGATGTATGCAGGATTTCTGGATTTAAGCTTATGTCTACTTGCAAGACAGCATTTCACTCTGAAACTTTGAAGCTCAGGCTTTAATTCTTGAGCAATGCCAATTCTAGAAGCATATCTGCACATGCAGATGTCAAGTAGTCAGTCTTACTGTTGCAAATAATACCCCAGAACTTACACAGAGAAATAAAGAGGAATGGCGTTGCCTCTAGGAAAAATACCAAGAAATGCTGGTGTGCTTCTCTTCATGGCGGCTCGTTTCCCAGCACAGGACACCTTGGCCAAGACTTCAAGTAAGCTCATTTCCTGTGTCCGTCTAGTTTCAAATGTAGTCGAAAGAACCTAATCTGTTACTGCAAATAAAACAGTGCATGTGAACATCTGCTGATATTCAGTTATTTGTGTAACTGAGTGTTTCAAAGAGAGACTGTAAAAGCATATTGCCAGACATGAACAAACAGAACTGGCTTGAGTGAGTTGTCCGGGTTGAAGGAGCTCTGGTGAAGGATCTTCTTTTTGCCAGCTGTTATTGTTGAACTTTGAAATTTTGAAAACTGACTCAGCCAAGTATTTGTGAGGAAATGAAAACAAAGAAGATCAGGGCAGTATTGCTTGCACTAGGACACAGATGGTGTCCTTTTATTTCTGACCGATATGTCAGCCCCTGATGTTTCAGTAAGAGCAATTTCAATAGCATGTATTTGGGAGAAGGCAGTAGGAAAACTTCACCAGAAACACTTGGTATGGTAACTTGAGTTGTTGGTTTTTAGATGAAGTTGGAAAAAGTTTAAAATGTTGAAAAAGAATGAAGTTTCTCAAGCACTTCTCAAGTTCTAAGGATGCTTTGCTGTGTGACAGTTTAACTTGTTCCTGTGTCGACTGCGTTATGTTTGGTTTGAGATTGATACCAAACACCACCATCAATGAAAGGCAACATAAAAATCAGCGATGAAGAAAGTTTTTTTGGTTTTGTTTAATTTGCTGTACCATAATCTCATCTTCTTTTTGCTAAAAATGTTAATATAAGCAGTGCTTGTATTTAATAATGTTTGCATTCAGGACTTTACTCCAACAGCCCCTGGAAGTATTTTATTTGGATTAGAGCTTTTATGTTATGTTACTCTGTATGTGGACTCTGCCCACATGGATTTTAGCTTTCTGTAAAGCACTGGTGGTTAATTTCTGGTATAACGATTAAATCTCTTACAGAACATCTTATGTCCGAGAATTGCTGATGTCATGACTATCATTCACTGGTTGCTATGGAAATTAAGTAGGAGTGCATTCAATATTAATACTGCATTCCTGCTATGTGCATTTTCCTGATGGAAAAGTACTCACTTTCTCCAGTCATGCTAGCTTCAACAATCCCCGTGACAAGAAATGCTCTTTGCAAATATCTCATAGGTACTCCTTTCCTTACTGTTCTCAAAGTCATCATCCACCACAGCATGGCTTAGGCAGTTCACACTGGTTTCTGTGTACCCAGTACTTATGTGTCCCAGTCCCTGAGTGTGTTTGTGGTAATGTGCTGTCATGGATTTGCAAGAGATTTTACTTATATAGGACAGTTGCTGCCCAGGCACTTCATCAGTATGTTTCTTCTCCTTTAGTTTAAAAGGGAAATTCCTTTCAAAGATTCTGGAAGGTTGTGTATAGAAGTGTGGGATTTGTGTATCTGCTTTTTAAAGTGGTTTCCTTGTAATCTCTTTCTGGTGATGTAATGACAGAGTTTAACAATAGTTTATTTTTCTTAAGTCCTGAATTCTAGTGCTTAACTTTCATTTCAGGATCTGACTAGTAGCTGCATTTCCTTTATTAAATTTTGAATTGTCACTCATAAAATTCTGCTGCACTAGTAAGTTGAGCCAATATTTCAAATTTAAGGCTTTAATCTCAATTTAAGTTGAGATATATTTACAATTTAACACTTCTGTTTAAAATATAAACACTAGAAGAAGTCTCAGTCTTTGACAGAGTTTTTTGCCAATTTTTTTGAGGAAATATTTTTTTGTTGATTACAATTCATTAAAAGCCAGATAAATATTGTACCAGTGGTTAAATACAGGAGCCATGTATATCTGCTCTCAGACTGATGGGGGAAAAGTTTTTAGAAAGAAGCTTGAAGACTTGGAAGGGGACCTGCTGCTTAAGGGATGTGTGGCTATAAAAAGAAGAGGACCACAGCATTCTGGTTATAGACTTAAAAATTATTTTTACAAGAAAAAAAAGTATATGGGTACATATAAGGAATTAACACACCACCACTCCATCCCAAAAAAAGAAAAAACCAAAGCAAGAAGAATTTTGAAATTGCCTGTAAAATGTTCAACACCAGTGATAATGATGAGCTTCTGGTTTCTGCAAAACTGGTGCAGTGGCAAGAACAAGTTTTTCTTTTTTTATGAAGGGCTAAAAGTGTAACATGTAAATGCAAACAAAGCACCTTTTGTCCTCTATATCATAAAGAAGTATTGTGTGACACTATAATTTATTTTATAATTCAGAATTGATTGATGCTCAATGAGGTCTGTGGATTGTGCCCTTTTGGTGTGGATAGATGCACTTGATATGTGTAATAATGTCTCCATTCATGGGAGTGGAAGCAGCATTGAAAACTGCAGCTAAACTTGGTGTCTCCAGCAGCAGTGGCATGACTGATTGCTGAACGTTGGAGCATGGGACTTGAATAGAGGTTTGGCAACACAGGGGAGAATGGTTGTCTGTTTTGCAGTGTGACACGAGGCAATATTTACCCTGCTCTGTTTCTCCCTTTTCCAAGCAAAAGGCAGGTTGCCAAGTAGAGGGGCTGAATGGTTTGAATCTTCAGTTGAAAACATTTTGGCTACACTGGAGTAAATGAGATGTCTAGATAGGTCAGGAAATCTGAAAGTTGCCCTCTATATGGATGATACAAATGGTCATGCAAACAAGATGCTTCATTCCTTACACATACTTTTTTTTCTGTCCAGTATAAACCTCAGTCTTGTACCTGTCTATATTAATTTCTTCTTAAAAGAGAAGTTACTAAATCCAGAACTTTCTCATGACAAATATGTACAACAGAATTTCTGCATCTCTGGAACTTCTCCCAGAGAAGTCATGGCACAACCTAGTAGTCATTGATGTACATATGTACTTCCAGACACATAGTAATTGTATCTTTAGTTGTTACTGTTTGTGTATTTTTAGGCTTAAAATGTTCCACTTTGTGTTCTGTAGAAATGAAGATCTTGCGCAAGTGTTCAGCAAGCTCAACTGAGGGAGTACAGTTGCTGTTTTGGCAGCTCCAGCATTCATTTATAAGGCTTCAGCCTCACAGAGCTCATTTTAAAAAAAGCTCTGAAGAGTCAGATCTCTTTTATTTACCTTCTAGTTTCAGTGCAATTTATTTTTCAAGCTGTTCTTCAGCTGTGAGGGCTGATTTTAATGAAATTCTTCCAGAATTGTTCCATCCACGTTTAACTCTGTTTAAAAAAATGCCACATAGTGAGATTTAATGCTAAAGCTCTCTGTCACTTAAGATATTTTAAATCTTTCAGCAGTTTAATGATATCTAGAGCCTCCTCTTCTGGAGCATCTTGCCTTGCATGAAAAAACCTCAACTTTCCAATTTCTATTAAATCCTTGAAACAGTCTTGATTTTCTCCATATAGTTGAATCTGTTAATCTAAGGGTGCTTCAGTATGGTGCTGTGAGTGAAATGGTTTTTTGTCTATCTAGCTAAGTCTAGTATCCTAATTAATGAAAGGAAATCTAAGAGATTTGAAATGACTCACAACAGAACAGTGTGTTACAGAGTGCAACTTCTTAATAGGTTATTAAACTTGGGTTTACTACTGCATTAAGTGGCACAAGCATTGATTCTGATATTTTAAAACCACTTATTCACTCTCTAGCTAGCCTAGAATCTAAATGCTAAATTGCATACAACTCTTAAAATGGCAGGTAAATTGGGGAAAGTTTCACCTATAGCTCTTATTACAAAACTTCAGAAAGGTTTTGATAGTTTCTCTGGTTTTCTTCAAGAGTTAAGTACTTTGAATAAGGATATGAATTTTTCTGAGAGAGCACTTCCTTTCACTATCAAAAAACTGTGATTGGAAAAGGCAGCGAAATTGGAAAAATTAAAGCTAAAAGGTAGTGTAAAATTAAACTATCCATAGTACCCTGAACACCACACTCTGATGTATTTCTTGTAATTGCTTTCTCTATAGACTAATATTCTATAGACTAATAAATTTAAAAGCTTTGAAGCTTGAAGTTTCTATTCTCTGATGTGTAGCTAGGGGAGTTCTTTTAAGTAGTGTTTGGTAAGATGAATATGTGGAAAACAGGTTTGGTTTTGTTGGGTTTTTTGTTTGTTTATTTTTTTTAAACTCCTCTTTGTAAGAGTGAGGAATGTCTCAGTGTCCGCATAACAGCCTGTTGTTGTAATGAAGATAAACAATTTTGGTTTACACTTTAAAAAAAGGGGGTGGTGGGCAAATTTCTCGTATTTGGACATTACCATTCAAAAATATTTGATCATCTTACTGTGTAGTGTAATTTGGTTTTCAATACTAAATATATTTATCATTATTAAAAAATAATTTATTCACCATCATCTCTATATTGATATAAGGTTTTCATGCTATGCTAGTAAAAAAAAACTTACTAAAGCTCATGATGAATAAGCAGGAAAATACAGTTTTCAATACTTTTCTATTACATATTTTCCCCTGAGTAAGGAAAGTCTGTCTTTCACTCAAAATTTCTAGTTGTATTACACTGTTCTCCTGATGCTGATGCCCACATATATATATACATAGTCAAACCTTCAGATGTGGGTTCAAAAGAAGGCTGGCAAAGTGCTGGTAATGTCTATCACATCAGCTCTACTGACATGAATTCAGAGCTTGGATTCATCAAAACTCAGGGAGTTTAAGGAGCTGCTATTAAACTTTTCTCCCCATACTCTTTCCTGCAGTACTTGGGACACGTCGAAGTGGATGAATCCAGAGGAATGCATATCTGTGAAGATGCTGTGAAGAGGCTGAAATCTGTATGTATATTTGTTTAATGAAAAAGTTGGCACTGGGGCTGTGAGCGTTACTGGAAAAGGTCCGTTCGGCAGCAGGGCTCCAGCTAAAGACTGAACTTTTGACCCATGTTAGGAGAACAGTTGGCCGGTTTGAGAGCACTGCTGCTCTTGGGGGGACATGCTAATCTGAGGATGAGAGGGAGAGTTACAACTGTTCTTTCTACTTAAAGAAACTATTTGCAAAACAAATGTGTAAAAATTCTCTGTGACTTTTCAGGCTAAGTTGGTACCCACATGGGACTTCAACCATTGTTTTTTAACAGCTTCTCCCTCTCTCTCTTTTCTTCTCCCCCTCTCTCTCTTTCCCTCTGTTGCCTGCCACTTTAATAGTGACTTAATTCACCATTATTGTACAAAATATTACTTGTTTTAAGATGCTTTTTTTTCTAATGCACTGCAACTTTGTAGTCATGCATGAAATAATCTGGCTTGCATCTGCTCAAAGTGGCCTGAAGGCTGCCTAATTCTGATATGTCATGAAGTGGGCTGCTCTTAGTTTGGCTTCTGTGAACGTTTGCTCCTGTAAATGGCACTCGTTCAAAGCTCTTTGTATTTTTGTGGCTCATTTGAAGAGGTCTTGTCATCTCTTTCCTGCAGTAATAATACCACAAAATCCTGCAGAAATAGCAAACTCCAGAAAGGCAGTGATCAGTCTGTCAAGGAACTGAGGCTTTAACATCATTGAAAAGAACAGGAGAAAGGACGTGAGAAATTTGAATTTTGAATAGATACAGAGAACTGCAAGCCTTGTCATCACTTCTCTTGTATGTTTTATCTATCTGCATTCTTCAGTATGCATTCAGTGGAAGAAACCCTTGTGTCCTTGGAGCGCAACAAGATTACTGCAAGTCCATCAAATCCTTCTACTGAACTTTTACTGACTTAAAATATGTGCCACTGGACATCCGTTTTCTTTCCTCACTGAGTTTGAGAGCTCAAGTGGGTTCCATCTAAACCTGTTTTTCCCTTCTTCCTAGCACACAGCAGAGGATTATAGGTTATCTTTTCTGCCTTCTGTTGTGCTGTAAAGTTTGTGAATTGGTTTAGTGCTCTGATTAAAATCAAGTCTTTTCATTCTTTTCTTTCTCAGCTAATGTATAGTAACCTGTTAAAGCCACATCCCATCTGTTCCCATTCACTCCGCTGTGATTAGCGATTGATTTTTATTAAAAAGGACCACACAGAATAAAAATGAGTTTCTTTGTTCTGTGGATTTAGTTTACGTACCTAAAAGTGCAAGTACTGACCGCATAATCAATTGTATCCATTTTTGTCTCTTTCTGATTTTTATTCTCTCAGAATACTTTCTGTTAGCACACCAAATAACACTGCAGTATCTACTTTATGCAACTTCTCTCATTCTCTTCCCTGCGGAGCTATGCTGTCAAGTAGCTGTTTTCTAGTTTATAAAAATCTTACAAGTCCATAAGCCAGCTAAGTGTAGCTAAGCCTATAATTAATGAGACATAGTAAAAGCATAGTACCCAGTTTCTCCTGGAATCTGGATTTCCAGGATTGTGATTCTTGATCATCTGAATTATAGATTCAAACATCAAACTTGAATATCTAACTTTTACAGTTAGCCAGCATTTTCTGAAAGTAAATAGTTAGGTTTCCCTATTCCATGTTGTATTATTATTCCAAATTGTGGATGGCGTGAATTTACTCATTCTCTTAAATTAGTATTTTTCTTCAGATAATTTTGATTTCTTCTGCTGTTTGATGTCTATATGTACACCAGATACAAGTATGCATCTCTGACAATTGCTATTTGTCTCCTTTGTCAGTGTTGGAAGTTGAGAAGTAGAAGTGAAATTCTCTTTGGGCCCCAAGAGGAAGATTCAGATTACTGAAAGTGCTTTGTGTGCTTTAGTTGCTAGACTCGATGAGATTCAGGGTTCATTTGGAGCTGCTCACTGCAATTCAAGCCCTGCCCCTCACCCCCAGCGTGTGGGTTTTCAACCAGGGGCATTTCTTTAGGACATCACCATTCCTGAAAGCTCCTTTCTGTACAAGACCCTCTTAATTTAGCAGAAGCCAAACACTGGGTGATATTTCAGCATGTGAGGAATGTGATAAGAAAACAGTTTGTTCTTCAGATAGTCTCTTGCTTTCACAGTATGTAGTTATTTTGATGGGCTTTCTCTTGATTTTGAAAGAATTATAGGTTTGAGCTGCAGTGCTCAAACTGAAAGACTAGCCTAAGGGAAATTGGACTTTTAATGTGGTTAAATGACATTGAAGTGTATGTGGTCTATTTTAAACTTCATTCTCTGCAGGTAAGGTGTAAGTTTTATAAATCCAGTCAATAAAAATTAGAATTGTTGAAATATTTGTATCCTGTAGCTTCCAAAAATTAAGTTCTGTCTGTCTTTTCTTATTTTAATAGATACATTTTTGCCTCTTAATTCTTGCTGTACAGCAGCTGGCAATTCATTTGGGGAACTGAAGAGTGTTCTTTCATAGGACTGATTACTGGATTTTAAAACATTTTGTGGGATTTGCTAAGAAGAATATAGAACAGTGTTAATCTTGACTTTAGGAATAGTTTAATTACTGCTTTGCTTTTTGAAAGAAAAGATGCAAACAAATATTTCTGTCTCTTTATTGTGGGAAATAACCTTTCAGGGATTTTTTTATTACTGGCTCCTTTAATGTGGTGTAAGTGTTTTTGAGCACTGAATCTTGCAGAACTTGCAAACAGTTGATGGTGAACATTTTATTCAGACATTGCTTAATTGACAGCTGAGTACAAGAATCAACTTTTAGCTCAAGAATCCCTCATCCATACTGTACTCTGTTGCTACAGTTTTCTAGCTCTGAAACTGCACACCAACAATACTGTAATTTTCTGTCTGATGAAACGGCATCGCAGCCTCATTAATAGGTTAGAAACCCATGTATTCAGCTATTAGTCTATTGTTAACATGAGTTTATGTTATCAACAGAACTTGCATTTTTTCCTTAAAAGAATAATACCAATGTTACATTATTGCCTTAGTAGAGATATATTGCTAGCTTTGTATACATTTAATATCTGATAAGATTCTTGTAGGTGGACATGAAGCTTTAAATGGTTTCTTCAGAACCATTTCACTGAATTGAAAATATTTAGTGCCAACTGGAAGGTAACTTCAAGGGCCTTAAGTGCATTTGACTCAGGTGTGGGAACATCATATGAAAACAAAGTGTACTCTCTCATGTCATATTTTGATTTTAAATCAGCTTTAGCTTGTAGTATTGGTTTCTAACTTGCCACATTTTGTTTTAAATTATGCATTTGTTTTAATATATGTTCTTGTTTTAGCAGGTAAAGAGACATAATTTAATATTTTAAAAAATGCATTAGTTATCTCTAAACTATATTAACTTAGTGTTGTTTAAAACCCATTTTGCATGATGCCTTTTCCATTAACCTTGTCTAGTTTATTTTAAAAAATAATCTTGTTTAACAAGCATTTTTCTGAGAGCAAAATTAACCATCACCTAAAAATGAGGTAGCTTCTGGTGAATCTCTTTAGCTTTTGCTGTCTTAAAAAAGCTGTTATTTAGTGTAATGCAATAGTCATTGCTCAACTTGGCAGCAGCATCCAACCCCTTCTCATTATGTACACTACATTGTGATTAATTCATTAGTTCCCCTCCTAGTGTTCAGCATATCCTGTCCAAATCCATAACTGTTCCTGCCTCCAAAAATTCTTAAGCTTTTTAGCTGACTGAGCTTGGAGATGTTCTTTATACAGTGTCTGAGTTGACATAAATATGTTGCAGATACTTGGTAAAAAGTTCTGTGGAAAGACGTTGGGCAGAGAGGGACACACCAGCAGGGCCAGGAAATGCGAAGTTGAGATTGACACTCCCTCCTTAACTTGGTGTTTCCTGGCTTTTGTTGGCTTTCGTCAGAACCATAGCTTTGCTTTAAATATAACCTTGTTTATCAATCAGTTCTCCAGACACTGCCTCAGGATATTTGTGGCAATACTTTTAATATAGTAGTATCAGCGATGAACAGGTTGGAATTGCACAGTGTAAATGTGGGGTCAGGGGCTGTCACAGAGACACTCCCTGTCTCTTCTGCAATTCTCCGCCTCCTCATTACTGCTATACCAGAGCTTTCTTTCAAGTGAAGCAACTTGGAAGGATAGCAGGAACAGCTCTATGCTTCACGTCGGCTTCCCACAAACGCAGAGCAGCATGTGGCTGTGCTCGCAGAGCTCCAGGCCTGGTGAAGTGTTCTCTCATGTAGTTTACTTTCCATAGTCTGGTAACAAAATAAAGCTAGTAAACTAAACTGCATGCAAATATGCCTAAAATTGTGTGCTGGCTTTTTCTTAATGTGTACTGGGCAATTGGTATAATTGCTTTCCTGAAGAAATTTAGGAAGTTGTAGTTCAGCTTTTGGTATCTTTGTACTTGCCTAACTGTCTCTGCCTGCCTGAGCTGATTTTAAAGGCTATTCAACCAATCAATTCAGAGTTGTAGGGTGAATAACTAGTACTTGTATAAATATTGCATAAAGACTTGGAAGGCTTTAGAGAAAGAGAAGGGGGTCTCATTTGTATTTTAGTTTTACCACAAGGTTAAGGTGAAATTCCTTGCTCTTCAGAAAAGACTGCGTAAGATGTGAAGCATAAGAGTAGGATGTAAACCAGAGCAGCAAACAAATGGAATAAAATGCAGCCGTGCTTACCCCTGCTTTATATCAGCCATACATGCTTCTCCAACATACAGAACATTTGCTTTGGGGAAGAGTGATCAGTACAGAGCAAACTTGACTGCAATTCCAGAGTTAGAACTTTGCATTTCACAAGAGCCTGTACAGTATTTTACTTGTTTGACCACCATGTCTGCTGCCAAGTTTGGTTTATAACCTAACCAAAAGGGACTAAACAAGGGAGAGTGAAAATAAAGTAACCACTTTGCATGAAATTGGGGCTGAGGTTTTCTTCTTTCCACCAATTTCAGGGCAGTAGCTCATTAGAATTGTGTGTGTGCCCTTTGATCTGCATTTTCATGGGATTATTTTCACATTTGCCTGTCGCACCTTCTCGTGGATAACTCTAAAACCCCCTTCCTTTCCCTCCAAACCCTATTCTTGTGTGTGCTTGTTGGTTTGAAAACCCTGGGACATTTTAGCTACCTACAGTAATAGCGCTCGACTTGTCCCCCCTGTTCCTCCAGGAAAGGAAGTTCTTCAAAGGCTTCTTTGGAAAAGTAAGTTTAATGCCTTGTTTGTGCTTGCACTATAAGGAGTTACATCCCTGGTATAGCACTGCCATAAAATTAGGGTGTTGAGAGTTCGTTAATCCATTTCAGAATATTTGCTTCTAAAACAGACTTGGAAATATTTTGATCAAACAAAGAATGTGGTTTCAAAAGTAACCTGAAAGAGAAACTTAAATATCTGTGGATTGTATCAGAAATCCAGTGTTCTGAAGTGATTTGGTGTTCCTGATAAAAAAAAAAAAATTCTTTTTTAACCCTTAAGCTTATGCCAACCTACATCACCTGGGCAAATACATACAGAACAGTTGAGGTCTGTGCCTTGTAAGTGCTTCATGCTTAGCTGCCTGGCAGCATGAATTGCTCCCCAAATGTTAGCACTGGGAGAAAGCAGTGTGCCGTCTCTTAAATCTTCCTTTTTTGAGCACAGTCCTAATTCAAAGGTATATGAAGATGAGACCAGGCATTTACCTACTATGTTTTCCTAATTTCAGCTCAATCTACAGTTTCAGTCATTGCTCTTGTTTTCACAAGGACAATGTCTTAGATAAGAAGGGAAGCAACTCTTTGTCCTTATTGAGAATGTGCTGGACTGGTGGCTGGGTGGTTTTATTCCTGCTGTCTACCTTTCTGCAAGGCAGAAAGACTTCTCTCTCTTTTACCTCTCATCTCTTTCCTACCCCTGTGTTTAAAATTCCTGTAAAACCTTTTAATCCAGCTTTCATATGGAGTTAATCTAAGATAATGGCTTCTGAAGTATCTTGTTATAAAATGAAACTTGGCTTAAATAGAAACTAACAGGTTTGTGACTTTCATACATGCTGAAGTCTTTTGAAGCAGATTATTCTCTGGTCATGGGTTGGTTTTGACTCTGCTTGGAGAATAAGTAATGTTTTTTCAGCTGATCCTTTTTCACCATTCAGTCAGACAGCGATGCACATCACACAGGGACGTCTGTTTCTCCAATTCTGGTTTCTTCCTGTGATCTGGAAAAGCACACATCCAAAGTGTAGTGATGGTGAGGGGCTAAAATACAGTAGATGGCACATCTGTCAGATTAACGAGAACAGTCCTGTGTGCAAATCAAATCTTAGAGCTGGAATCTAGAAAGACCGGACCCGAAGTGCTACATTGAAAACAAACAGCCCCCCAGCTTAACCTGATTAGATATGTTCGTTTTCTCTCTGCTTGTTGGTATTAACTTATGTTAGGATACATATGAAAGCAAAGTTGTAAAAGGAAAGGTATTTGCATAGCACTTAGGTAAAAATCTTTCTTTGACTTTTTAAATTATTAAATATGCCATCTTCCCTATTACATCTTGGTTGATACTTAATGAAGTGTAGTACTTTACCACAGCATTTTAGATTTCCTTTCTCTTGTATTATAGTATTTTGACAAAGAAGGACCTACTTCTACTTCAGCCTATGAATTTCATTAATTAGCACTGAAACCACTTAAATCCATAGTGTTTAGATATCCCCACAGCTCCAGTGTGGCAGTACCTTTATTACAGCTTTGGCCTACAACAGGAGTGCACATCTAGAGAAATCTGCAGAAAACAGGACAGCTGTTCTCTTACTAGTATTTCTCAATTATTAATATCTAATATCTTTTGGCTGTCTCATCTATAATTTCTCCCCAAATGCCTTGCATTGGGATTAATATAATATTCCAAACTGCAGAGCTATTTAAAACACACTAGCAGCTTTCAAAAACTCAATCTGGACATGTTTGCTGCTTTCCCTGTCCATATTTTTCTCCTTGTAAAAGGTAAATATGATGGATTTGTGTCTGGAAATGTTCACGTGGTTAGTATTGAAAGTGCTTTTTTTCAGCTTTAAATAAAAATGAGATGTCTATTGATAGCTCTAGGTTAGGCTTTTGCAGGTATCAAATAAGCTGCCTTTTTAGGCAGCTTCTTTTAAAACTAAAGCTTTTCTGTTGTAATGAGTAGTAGGACAGATTTGGTGATCTTTCTCATGTTTTGCCTCCATGGAGTGTATGTATTTCTCATCACACAATGTTTTATACAGAGTCTGAAATGAAAAATTTTCTTTATATGTACCTCAGACTCCAGGTACATCTTAGAGCCATGTCTATTTCCCAGGATAGAATAAAATATAGTAGGCAGAAATACTAGAAACAAAGTAAAAGTGTTTTAAAAATGCATTTTGGGCAACTTCTGTTCTGGCATCCTTAATACTTTGTTTTCCACCTTACAAGGTAGTAAGGTATCAAAGCAGCTACTTCTTGTTTGGTGGATGCCCATCTCTGGGGCATTGCCAGTTTGTCAGTGAGGTTTCCATCGTGCCCAACCTGCCATGGGCCTGCTTTGTCCTCCAGCCTCATTGTGTGTTAGGATGAGTTCCCACCCGCCCTTGTGGAGATGTCTGAGGACTCTGAAATTAGTCCAGATAGTGAATCTCGTGCTGGGGCAGATAACTGACCTCCCCAGAAGTGCTGAGCAGTGAAGTTTCTATTGGCGCTGACTCAGCACTGACAAATCAGGCTCCCGGGAGTTGATGCCACATGTGGCTCTCCTCAGGCAGTGCTGTCATCTAAAAGCTCCAGAATAGGAAGATAAGCTACTGATCTGAATGTCTAGATGAGTCCCTTGGTAGCAACATTTCAGACCATCCTGTTCCAGTGGATATTGGCCTCTTGCTTTAAATTGTTCTGTTTGGAGTTGCCTGTACCTCCCAGCATTTGTTACACGAGCTGCAATCCTGCGTTGGAGTTCACTTCCCATGCAGTATCTTGCAGCTGGTCTGATCTTTGTCCAGTATGTGCCAATAGTGCAAATGCTCCTATCTACTCTGTAATCACAGTTTACTTGGCAATATCCCACCAATAAGGGAGTAGTACTTTGATTTGTATATCCAATAGAAATTCATTTGGAGGAGTGTGTTCCTTTATACATCACTGGTAGGCACAGATAAGCTGAGAATTCAGTAAATGTAAAAATAATTCATTGTCCAGCAGCAGTAGCAGTGGGTTTCGGGTATAGACTGTAAGGATAAGCCCTTTCAGAGCACTGCATCCACCATGAATCTAGACAAAGGAACTGGGAGATTCAAGTGAGTTTCCTTTTTCTCTTAGTGTAGCAAACCCATCTCTGGTTATCTTGCATGTGGAACCTAATGTTTCAGTGGGAAAAGAGGGTTTAGAAAGCTCTTCAGCCTTTTCATTTTATTCTGAGAAACGTGGATTTCCATGTGTTAGCTATTTCTAAATCCTCATTTGGTAAAATAGCGGATGAGGAGTAGCTCTGCTGACGATCAGCATTGCTTTGTGAAGTACCCAGCTCAGTTAAACTTGGCTGTAATACAAACTTCAGGAACTGTTCACAGTTTCTATAGGGACAAGGTTTTCATTGTTTGCTGGGGAAAGATGTATATCTCTTAATCTAATGATGGCAGTCTAGACCAAACAGTTACCTGCAGGCGTTATCTTCACTTGATTGTTTGTATTTGCTCGAAATAAAGATTTTTAAGACTTATGGCTTATAAAAAAATGATACTCTTTTTAAAACAGTTCAAGGAGACAGACCTCTACAAACTATTTGTTTTGGAATTAATAGGGATTTTCAGGCTGTGGAAGCTAGCTGAGCATTGAAAATACAGACTATGTTTTGTGGATATTGATACTTACTGCCGTTTAAGACAGAATTTTAGAAGTGACTTTTATATGCTGCAATATTTTCTTACACATATGATGGTAAATTTAAGTATATCTTCTGTTGTGAATTGCACTCTTTCCATTAAGCGTTCCAGAATCTAAATTAAACATTCTCTGGGGTATCCAACAGGCTGGATGTTCATTTAGAAACTTGCTTCTGCAAGCACTTCTCTGTGCTTGCTTTCATGCTGTGCTTATTTTCTCTCTTTTTTTCTTTAAATGCTCTTCTGTGCAAGTCAGTGCCATTCTTTGTTCTCACCAAGCTTTTTGAAAATGCTCAGGATGTCATTGCAGCTTCCGAAATCGGGACAGATAGTTCCTCCCCAAAAAACAAACAGAAGTTCTGCCAGTGGCTTTTTCTTCACACTTGCTGCTTTCTCTGGAGAGTGAAACCAATGTGATATAATTGGAGACTTTTCACTCCAAGATATTTCATTCTTACAGTGTTAAAATTGGTGTTGCAGACTTGGAACATGCAGTAGCTTATGCCAGAATGTATTCTTGTTCTGTTACTTGCTGTAAGAATATAAAGTATGTACATATGCAATAAACTATTAAAAAAATTACAAAATAGTTGCAATTCTAGCTTGAAGCCACTAGCTGAAACCCCTTCATCTTCCCCCCCCCCCCCCCGTTGCTTTCTTCACTCCCTTCAGTGGTTTCTGGTGGGTGCCATTAGCAGCCACAAACTATGTAAACCCAGTGCTTCAAAAGACATGGAGAGAATATTTTAATAACTGGCTAAAGTAGGGGGATTGTGAATTAAAGTGACATGCTAAAAAAAAAGGCATTATTGTTCTAGTAGCAGTTCTCTGTAACATCCAGTAAAATTACATTGACCTGTTTTCTTTTCAATGAATTAGCTTCAGAAGAAGATTGTGTTTATACTGTTTTCTGTAACTTTCCCTTGAAAAGTAAACAGCCTAGAAAGAATCTGTAGTTTAAATGGCTCCTGAAGCCTTCCTGTATTTCCCACTTTTACTTAGCCTCAGCTTGCGGCAGCTGAAAGTTCCCACAGCCAGGTTTTGGCTAAAAGCCAGACTGCTCTCCACTGCATCCGCCTGCCACACACCACTGCTTTTTCAAGATACACACCAAAGGGTTAAGAAATCCTATTTTTATACCTCTCTCCCAAGATTAGACATTTAGCTCTTAAAAAATTAGTGAAACATGTTTGGGTGATTGATCTTAGCATTAAGCTTATGAGTTTAATAAGCTACACAGTAACTGATGATTTTGGGGTGTTTTTAACACTGGTTTAAGGTGATGCTGTGATTCTGCCATGTGACTATTGGGGCAGAGGGTAGGGCTGGTGGAAATATCAGGTAAGAATTTTTCTATGTTTAAACTGGTGCTGAAGAAGCTACCTGTGGTGTAACTCCTTATGAATGAGTGTCTTCTGACTCTAGTGGAATTCTTCACCCACTTGGTCAGCCTTGAATTCTTTACTGTCAGTGGATGTACACTTTATTTCTGCCTCGCCTGTCCTGTGCCCTCTCCCCATCCCCACGACGTGCTGTTTCTGAAATTCTGGCTTTGGCTTGGTTCTCTTAATGTTTTGCAACTTGGATTGAGCTTTGGGCACCCTACTGACCATGGACTTCATCTACACTTAATGTTATAGTTCTTGGAGAGGGGAAGCGGGAGGCAATCGGCTGTTGGCATAAAACTGTTTTGTTTTGTTTTTTTTCTTTCCTTTTTTTTTTGTTTTCTTGAAAGTCTGGGAAGAAAGCCGTCAAAGCAGTCCTGTGGGTTTCGGCGGATGGACTCAGAGTTGTAGATGAGAAAACAAAGGTTAGATTTCCCTGGGCAAAAGTTTTTAAATCTCTCTATAATAATGGATGTGCTGTATCTTTAAATGGACACCAATCTTTATGTTATTTCGAATGTTGGTATTTGAAAGGAAGACTGAAGTGTGTAGTTTAGTTTAATAATTTCTTGGTTTGTAAACATATGTACACCTGCTAATTTTTTTCCCAGTTAATTCCACACTACTCTCAAGACACATTTTATAAAATGTGGCAGGTGTAGCACAAGCTTGGAATATTTTTTGTTGCATTTACTGGAACAAGCATTTGTTTTCCTGATAACTTCTGCTGATAGTGAACTTGAAGAGTCCCTGGACTTTGTTCTGCACCACTGCAAAAGGTTGCAATAGTAATGCATAGGCAAACTCACATTAATCAATATAATATATATATTAATCAATATAATTTTCAGTGCCTCCAAATCCTAGAATGGATCTGAATGAACAAGAGCTTCCAAAAATGCAATGAAGAGAGTAAATTAAATAGGGAGATTGTACCTTCAGACTCAAACTAAATAGTAACTGTATATATCAAATTTAATAATCTTTAATATCTAAGATGTTGGTCAGAAGTGGAAAACTAATATATTTGTAGCATGATTCTAGATTGTTTTACAGGTTTTTTTTATTGTGAAATTACAATTTTTTTATCACGAATTAGCACATTATGTACCACCAAGGCACCTGTGTCCAAGTAAGAGCAAATGATTCTTGGTTTTATGTAGATGTAGGCAATTAGAAATGAGCTTTAGGCTTACCACTGCAAGTGCACTAGTATTTTAAAAGATGGCATAGCTATGAGAACAGTTTTAACTCTTGTCAGTCTGAAATAGTTTGTTTTATATTCATATCAATTAACACTTTTTTCAACCTAAAAGATTATTTCTCCAAGCCAACACTGATGGGCAGAGGTAATTCATATCCCTCTGGAGTGCAACTGCCTGTCAAATATCTGCTTGTGGTTAGACTTCTCCAGGGCTGCTGTAGTGGTATGGCTCATCAGAGCTAAAGTTGCTATCTCTCAGTGGTTTTAATACAAACATACTGGTATGAATGAATTCAGTCTACTGATTGCCTCATTTAAAAGTAATAATACATGTATTATTTTTAGAAATGTTGCTGCACATATGCAGTATTTTCAAATGGAATTTTAATAAGTTGTGCAGAGTCTGGAGGTAATTGAAAGTATAGGATTTAAAAAGAAAATAAACTATTGCCTCCTGGTGGTTGAATACAGCAGCAGAGGTGCCAAATACTAGCCACCAACCAAATTAAATAATCTGGAAAAAATATTGAAAAATTAATTTTTAATGAGGATGGCATAATCTTAAACTGTACTATCTCCTTTTTAGAAACACTTCGCCCATATGTGGGATTAAATGGAGAGCATTTGGTACTACCAATGCTGCTGGTGGTTTTCTCTTGCATCCCTGCTTAGCTGACTGGGAGATTAGTTTTTGCTCTTTCTGTAGCAGCTGCTAGACCTTTTCACACTTGCAGACCTCTCCCCTAAGTGTCAGTGTTGTCTTTCAACCACAGTGAAGACTTTCTGGTTGCAAGACTACAGAGCTGTTATATAAATAAAATAACGTGTGCCTCCATAGTCTAGAGGAGAGATGATAGGAATTCATTGGGTCCCTAAATTCTTCCATGGTGCCTTGGCACACCTCTGCCAAAGATGGCTGGTGGAGAATGTCATCTCTTCTTTTTGTTTCATACTGGGAACAGATTCTGAATGGTTACTGATGACAGATAATTACAGCCACATCAGGTTATCCCCTTTTTAGTATAGCTCATTTTTGTGCAATTACTACTGACAATGACTTGTTGGAGTGTTTGGCCATATTTCCTCACATTCTTTTATTGTGGGGGGGATTTTTTCCCTCTAGGATCTTATAGTTGATCAGACAATAGAGAAGGTTTCTTTCTGCGCACCAGACAGGAACTTTGACCGGGCGTTCTCATACATCTGCCGAGATGGCACAACGAGACGCTGGATCTGCCACTGCTTTATGGCTGTGAAGGACACGGTAAGTTTCATATGGTGTGTCCAGCTCTCCCAGCTCTTAGCTAGAAGTAAAGGGCAGAAAAATTGAGTACCTGGAATACTGCAGTATGTTTTGACTCCAGCTATTACTTAGTACTTGAAAATTATTTTAATTCTAGTTCCCTGTATCTGAATTATTTGCCATCCCTCTGTGGTGCCGTCTTACGGAGAGAAATGCTGCTCAGCCTGTGTGTAAAAGGAGTGCAGTCAGCCTCAGATAATCTCCAGCAGAAGGGAACTACTCTTCTAAGAATAGACAGAAAATTTTCTCATCTGAAAATGTTTACAGCCAAAAACTGAAACGGCAATGACAGTGTTTCCAGGATAAAATCATAGTGAGTAAATACAGACTGGTTATGAATGCAGCAAGTTGTATGTGAATGTGATCTTGAATGAAAAGTCATCTGAATGTTAAGAGATGGGAGCTAAACTGAATTAAATTAGCATTCTATTTGCTTCTGAGTGACAAAAGTGTTTTGAGTGGGTTTAAAATTAATTTCTTGCTGTGTAGACTTAGGTAAGTTATTTAAGGCCCTGATCTGGCCTTTTCTTCTCTCTGCTATTTGTTGAATCCTGCCTCTATTATACAAAGTGATTGAAACCTCATGCAGATTCACTGCGTGAACTCCCCAGAGCTGTATGTTCAGGGCAATGGTGCTTGATAATTCATCATTTTTCTTTAAACAATGAAGTCAGAAATTCCCAGTAAAACTTACGTTAGAGCTGGAACATTTCTGTTTTCATCTGTGAATAACAGGTCAATTCACTTACTGATTATGATAGATGAGTTGAGCTACTGGTAGCAATAGTGCCTCTGATTCAACTGTAGCAGCTGTATCAGCTGGGTTGCTGGACTTCCTCCAACTCGAATTTCCTTTTTATGGTTATTGGATAGTGGATTCTTTTGACCTGGTGAATAATGGAAGTGCTTTTCATTAGGCACTCCTAACTCTAACTTGTGCATTTGGTCAGGACCCTTAAGAGGTGTGAGTAGTCACCACTGTATTTTTAACTTTCACAGGTGCACACAAAGGTGGTGTCTCCCTGAGCCCTCTGTAAACTTTCTCCAAGAACAGCACTTATCTGTCCTTCAGGACTTACACCTTAAGATGGCTTCATGAGAGTTTCTTTGTGCACAGATGTATCTAGAGGCAAGGGATCAGTGCAGGCACGTTATCGCACTGGCATCTTAGTAGCAGTTGAACTAAACAGATCATCCAACAGTCTCCTTCATTCCTGGGTGGCTTTCTTGAACATGGCTTGTACATTAGTAGTTGGGAGTATTTATGTACCAGGTTTAAGGCTAAAATACAATTAAAATAGTTTTCTTTAATGCCTTAATTAGATTTGTCTTGTAAAGGCAGATTATCAGTTTGTGATGCTTGAAGCACATGTATGTTTCTGTTCCAGTCACTGTGTGATGCAATGTTGTCTTGTGCAGGGGGAAAGGTTGAGTCACGCCGTGGGCTGTGCATTTGCAGCATGCCTGGAGCGAAAGCAGAAGCGAGAGAAGGAGTGTGGAGTGACTGCCACCTTTGATGCCAGCAGAACCACATTCACTAGAGAGGGGTCATTCAGGGTCACTACAGCTACTGAACAAGCAGAGAGAGAGGAAATTATGAGACAGATGCCGGATGCTAAAGGTATGGCATGCAATTTAAACAATCATCTGTAGTGAGCAGAACCAGCACTGAGGCCTCTGCAAGGATCAAAGCTTAACGTCCTTACAGCATTCCCTCTCTTGAAACTTACTGTGTTCAAATCATATTCCCAGACCCTTGTCAGTTCACAAGATGAAAAA
This sequence comes from Eulacestoma nigropectus, assembly GCA_013397775.1. Classification (NCBI taxonomy): domain Eukaryota; kingdom Metazoa; phylum Chordata; class Aves; order Passeriformes; genus Eulacestoma; species Eulacestoma nigropectus. Next base: position 143,030 of record VZTE01005397.1, on the reverse strand, counting down.
TGCGCCCAAATTCACTCAGCATTTTCCCACGTCTTCTAGAAAAGGTGCAAGTGGCTTCACATGTGAAAGCTGATTCTGCTTTGTTTTGTCAGCCTGCTTTATGGCAGAGAACACCGTAGATACCATAATAAAAGGCCTTATTGGAAAATTGTTAAAATGAAACAACAAGCTTGCCAGGCACAAAGTAATCGTTTATGTAGTCTAACGCTTATGGTAAATGAACAGAAAATTATATGCATTTTTCTTAGAAAATAATGTATTTTTATTTTGATTTTAAGGCAGGTTACAGAGTGTATGTATAGAGTTATACTGCATGAGGGAAGAACAGATCAGTCACAGTACTCTCCAAAAAAAATCCAGAATAACCACTCCCTCCCCATAAAACACAGAGCTGTTTGACTACTAATTACATTCAAAATTAGTAACTAACTGATTTGAGAGGAGATAAAATGTTCTGAAATTAGGTGAAAGTAGAACTTCTTACTCAAGTTTTATTACAAAACCGTGAGTTTTACAGCTAACAAAAAATAAGTATTATAAATACTGTTCATAACCTGCTTCACAGTGAAGTCAGACTTGTTTCAGAGGATTCCACAGCAAGTTTTATGTTGTCCCTTGATTGCAAAACTTTAATCTTCATTTTCATCATCCATCTGCTTGTTTCCATACGTTAGTTTTAGAATGTGCTAAATGAAGCTTAAACACAAGGCCTTTGTTACTTGAGGGCATGAGTCAAAGTCTTGACTCAATGAAGGTGTGTGAAATCCTTTCCAAGAAAGACTGATTAGAAAAGTTTCACTTGAATGAGCAGCTGCAACTCATGGGTACTGAAGCTTGCAAGACAACATAATTAGTTCCTCCTACCATTCCAGCTCTTCAGAAATCTCTAGTCTGACTCCTCTCTTTACCAGACTTTTAGTTATTCTGCTGATGTGTCAAAAAAAGTCATTGCTTTTTCTAAAACGTTTGGAAAACAGTATAGGTAAAATGAGAGTTCATACCAGGATAGTGAGATTTCCTTTTGTCCTTCTGTGTTGATGAGCTGTGTTCATTGCCCCCAAAGCCAATTCATTTATGAGTGAGAAAGAGTTTTCCTAGAGGTGGAAAAATCCCCATTGCTTTTCTAATTATAAGATTCATGATTTAAACAAAGTTTAATCCTACATTTCTACCATTAGGCCTGTCTGACAGGAGCACTGTGGTGCTACACAAAGCCATGCAAAATGAAGCAGCTGACTTTAAGTTGGAGAAGCTTCCAGTGCAAATAACTCATGATTGGGTGGTAACATTGCAGCTAAATTCAGTGCAGAAGTGACACAGGAACTCCTTGCAGATGTGTCTGGTGTTAGGAAGGCCTGTCACCTCAGAGGCTGGACCTACTTTGCAGCACGTTTCCCTCTACCTGTAATGTATTTCCTGGAGGAGCTGGGAGCTACAGCCCAACGTGCTGCTGCTACCTTTGGCCTGCTGAAGCTTGTGCAGTGTTTGTCTGCTGCTGCTGATTCTGCAGGGCTGAGAGGCTGGCTTTTAAAAGAGGGTCCTAGAGCTGCGTTCTGTTCCCTGCTGCTGCTGAGCTGTGCCGCCCTAAGTCACTTAATACAGTTTGTAGTAATATTTTGTCCTTGGTTCTGTGTGAGGCAAAGTAAAGGTCTCACATATACAATACATTTTTCAGTCTTAACCATAAGTGAATTGCTAGTATTTCTAGAGCTGGGATCTCAGGAACAGCTAGAAAGAATACATATGTCAGGCTGTCATTTCTAGGAAGTGGCTTGCCTTAGAAAGCTGTGGGGCTTGGGTGTATGTCAGGTGACATGGTGAAGACAATGAAGGTGTACAGAAATTGTGTTTCTACTGTGCTATTAGAAACTCATTTGCAAGAGTACTAGTTATGCAAATTCCTGCAATTTCTCTTTCTAAAATGAATGGGAGTACAGGTAGGTAGTTGAACAGTATTTTGCTTTACTTTTCTAACCTCACCCTGTTTCCTCCAGCAGTTGAAACAGAAGTGAAAACAGTAGCATCAGGTGCTGCACCAAACAATACTGCCCCCTCTTCTGGCTCACCAACCTCTCCTACTGCTGAAGTTGCTGCCTCTCTGGATAAAGAAATGAGCAACCCCCACGCTATCCCACGGCGGCACGCCCCTATAGAACAGCTTGCCAGGCAAGGGTCTTTCAGGGGCTTCCCCGCCCTTAGCCAAAAGATGTCTCCTTTTAAACGCCAGTTGTCTTTGCGAATAAATGAGCTGCCTTCAACAGTGCAAAGGAAGACTGATTTCCCCATGAAAAACTCAGGTAAAACCAAATGGTTCCAGTGAAACACTGCCTTAAACTGTCTCTTCCTCCTTTCTTTCTCTGTGGCTTCAAGTAACTCCTTATTTTCTAGTAAATCCTTCTTCCTGCCTCATGTTGGTCATTTATCATGAACAAACATAACAATGTCAGAAAATTTCTGCTTTGGGAATAGGCAAGAATTTCAAATGCAGGGTTCACATGCAGAAGACAGTTGTAATCGCTATCTGAAGTACCGGAGCACAGCTTGAAGTGTTCCAGGAATGGGTGTTGGTGAATTAGGTTTTGGCTCTTCCTTCTGAGTCACTGAACCAGTTCTTCCACTTACTGTCAGGGCATCCTGAGACACGAATCCCTTCAAGGCCTCAACCACTTGTCTTAGGATCATGTGATGCTCTTCTGCAGTCTGTCCTTCAGCCTGTCTGAATTATTTTTGAGAGAAATGAGGTTGCTTTTCACGTTGCATTAAGAGAACCTACCTGTTTAGGTGGTACAGCTGGCTGTATCAGTATTACGTGGTACAGTTTTCACATGATGCTAGCGGGGTTTTCTAAGAGTAATCCCAACATAAACTCCTGGGGTGCTCATTACCTTGCATAATGTCGTAGAGTTCCCTTAGCTAGGTGTTATCCTTCAGGCCAGCTGTACTCTCACTTGGCAACAGAGCTGGTTTTGGGGTTCTAAGCTTTGAAGTAAAAATTACTCTGGCAAAGGCAAACCCTACAAAAATACTTAGTCTGACTTCTTTCATAATCCTTGTTCAGTGACCTGTGCTTTAAGACCAGCACTGAGCCAATCAGTTTTACAGTAATAGTGCACTGCTTAGTAGTGATAGTCACTGAGCACACCACAATCTCAGTTTTTCATGATTCAGAACATCTCTGATCCATGTTCCCATATATGCCACTGCCAGTGCTGCTTACTGTCCCACTGCATGCACTGTATTGGAATATCCCTCAAAGAATCAATTTTTGGGCATGCCTCCCCGTGAATTTTAGATCTGGTGCATGTTATGTGCAGACATTTTATGTTTCTTACACTATTTTGTGCTTGATTATGCCTGCTCATGTCAGTTCTGTGCAATGACGGACTGATGATCGGTACTTTTGGAAAACACTGCCATTAGTAATAATGAGAACATCTGGTAAGCTGGCAGCTTTACTCCAGATGTTACATTATCCACATGATACTGATGCTTCGTTTAAAACTGAGCATCCATTTTATCTGAGCATTCAGCTTTTGCTTTTATGATTCTAGCACAGGAACTGGGGGATTCAGCTACCGCTGAACTGGAACAATCAACACTAACTCTAGAATGAACTTGCTGCTGTGCATTGCTGTCAGTACATTTAAAGTTCATGTAGTTATTGTACAAGTATGTTGTTGGAACACTTAAATCTATCATCAGTATTTTCATTTCACAGAATGTCAAATCTTAGAGCCAAACCCTTGAGAAGTTTAGCACTTTGATACGGAAAGATTCACATCTCTACTTAAGCTATAGAAAACCCTTTTTATTTTCTGATACAAGCATCCTTTAAATCTGGAACAGTGATCTCCTTGCCCTCTTGACTTAATCACAAAATACATTAATGTGGTGTTCTGTTTCAGGCCAGATCTTCAACACTAATGTAAAAAAAAGCCGTCATGCAAATCAGTAGCAAGAACATGTAGGACATAAGGGAACTAATTATATTTCAATTTCACATTGGTAGTTGCAAATTGTTTCTGTATCTTTTAAACTTTCCATTTAATGAATTCTGTTTACATTTTAGTCCCAGAGGTAGAAGGGGAAACAGACAGCATTAGTGCCCTGTGCTCTCAGATCACCAGTGCTTTCAGCACACCATCAGAAGATCCTTTCTCTTCGGCCCCCATGACAAAACCAGTGACAGTAGTTGCACCACAGTCTCCTGCCTTTCAAGGTTTGTGATTTCTTTGGGTGCTGGATGAGGCTTAAATGCACATAATGTTGCTTTCCAGTAACACGTAGTCTTAATTTCTTGTGCAAGTCCTGTTACCAGTATTTTAGGTGAATGCATCCTGCTTTATTCATCTTGTCTGTTTAATTTTTCTGTGGTTTTGTTTTTAACACTAAGTTCATGCACCTACCACACGATAGGTACCTATAAAAGGGACTGGCTTTGAGGTAATGGCTGTTTTAACATTCTGCCTCCTGAACTGCATAGGAGTGTGTCATAGGAACCTGATCTCACAAGGGAAGGGATTTTGTGCCACCACGATTACTGTTTTTTACACAAATTCTTAGATAAGTTGTGGAAAAATGCCAGCTATAGAACTCATAGCAGGCATTAATATTCATTTCACTGCTATGCTTTTATAAAAGTTGTGTGAAAAAAGAAGGGTGAAATGTAGTTATTGTTACTTTGTATCTACAGTGTGTTCATCTTTTGAATCTAAAATTGACTGTACAATAACTACTGGTAAGCCATATTTCTTCCTTATAGAAGCAACAAATTTAACTTCAGTCAGTCATCAGAACTCAAGGCCGCCTAAAGTACATCAAAATCTACCATCCCACGATTCTCTGAACAAGTGTTGGCTTGGTGAAATGAAATTTACTACCTTTATTGACTGTCAGTCCAGTTTGGCTAATTATTAATGACAAACTCCTGTCATGTGGAAGTGTCTAAAATTGTTTTATGTTGATAGGTATGACCCGGCCCACTAATACTCCAGTCACATGCATGCCTTGCATGAATTAATCGCACTGATGTTGTCTGCTCCCATTTTAGTTAATGGCACTGCCTCTGCCTTCTGTGTGCTTGCTGCTAAACCATCCCAAGCTGCTGTAGTGTCCACAGCTATGCCAGTTCGTGAAACCAATCCTTGGGCTCATGCTCCTGCTGCTAATACTGGAGCTGCAGCCGTGGTCGCTGGTAAGACTGGAAGTAGATCCGGTGCATTGCTATAAGAACTTGGATCAAAAGCATAATTGAGCCCCTGAGACAATTGTCAGTGCCACTTAACGGCAAGTGGAAGGAACAGGAACAAAAGCCGGAAGTAGTAGCGTTTTGCACGAGTGGATGGAGGGAAGCGATGAACTTGCTGGTTCTAGGTCTATAACCTGGACTGATTCTTATTTTGGCAGCATTTTGTAAAATCAGTGCTTAAAAAGGAAGTAATGAAGTTATATGTGAGTTTGTGTGTATAAAAGGGAAAGAATCTGTGTGTACCTAAAATAATTTTTATGTGTTCTTTTCATTAACGTACATAAGAAGGGATTAAGTTGGTTGCTTAAAGGCTTTAGAGGTTCATTTATTCTGTTTAGTAAGTGTAGTCTGTCCCTCCTGGCCTTGCCTGCACTGAGTAAGGTGAAATGGTTGTCACCCATGTGGGCACACGTGCTAGAAGGCTGCAGTCTAAGTTACTTCATTTCATGGTGTAAGCGCTACTCCACGAGGGAAATTTTGCTAGTTAAATAGTAGGTTCTGCTTGGCCTTGTAAGACTACCAGACTTTGTCCTTGAAACAGTTTCTTAGACCTTTGTGTTCCAAGTCCGCCAGTCCTGAGCTGTACATTCAGAAACTGTGGACTGGGGAGTATCAGCTTCTTGTCGCTGTGATACTCCCCAGTTAGGGGCATTAATGGTTATGAACTAGATCATTGCCACCAAGTTATGAGTGCAGGCAGCAGCTTTCCCATGTACCCTAAAGTCTCAGATGTCTGCTATGAAGAAAAAACCCCATAAATCTGCATTTTAGTGAAGAAGCTCTTACCTACCTCATCTTGATGAATGTCTTCCTAGAACAGAACAGTACAGTCGATGCATAAAGATGCTTCCAATGTTGGGAGCATCTTTCAGTCATGGTGGGAGGAGGCCTGTGTGTTCTTGTGTTCACCCTCCAGTCTTTCTAACCAATCAAAGGATGAGGAGTGGAAGTATTAGTGACTTGCCCATGCTTTCCTTCCCAGGCACCGAATGGAGCAGCACCTCCTCAGGTGCAGCCTCACCAAGTCTCTTCCAGGGAAATCACAGACGCACTCCCTCAGAGGCAGACCGCTGGTTGGAAGAGGTCTCAAAGACTGTCAGAGCCCAACAGCAGCCAACCTCAGCCCCAGCCCCACAGCCACTGCTCCAGCCTCCTCCAGCAGCTCCAGCCTCCCAGTCAACACCAGCCTTCCCAGTCAGCACCTTCATTGCGCCTCAGCCTGTGCCGGTGGGTGTGGTACCGCCCATGCAGCCAGCATTTATTCCAGCTCAGCCCTATGCTGTAGCAAATGGGATGACCTATGCAGCCCCAAGCGTCCCTGTGGTTGGAATCACACCTTCCCAGATGGTAGCCAACGTCTTTGGTACTGCCAGCCACACTCCAGCGGCCCACCCGCATCAGTCCCCCAGTCTGGTGAAGCAGCAGCCGGTCCCTCAGTACGACAGCAGCAGCAGCGCCACCGCCAGCCCCTTCTTCCACCCGCCCGTGCAGCACAACGGCTCCGCCGCCTTCAACGGCGTGGAGGGGGGCAAATGGGCTGCCGAGGACAAGCATTCGCAGCCCCCCGCGCCCGCCCCGCAGGTCGACCCCTTCGAGGCCCAGTGGGCAGCTCTGGAGGGCAAGGCAAAGCAGCGCACCAACCCCTCCCCCACCAACCCCTTCTCCAGTGACCTACAGAAGACATTCGAGATTGAACTTTAAGCGGTCCTGTGGGGGGTGGATAAATTGTACATTAGGATAGAGGGATAAAGGGAGCGGTGGGGACTGTTTCTGATCGGTTTGCTTCGATAATCCCAAAGGTCCCTTCAAACAAAAATGGGTTAGAAAGAGGGAGCAATTATGGGGAGGATGGAAACACACAGATAGTTTAATGTGCAGTCCTTAAAAGGAATCCTGGAGCCACCCCAGTCTGCATTCCCTCCTCACTTGGAAAGCTGGAAGTCAAATGGAGCAAAGAAAGGCACCCAGTCCCAAAGCCTGTTCTGCAGAAACATCAATCATCTCACAGAAAGGAAGGCAGATATTTGTACCTGTGTCCTCCTGATGCCCTGCAAGTCCTGGATGTTCCCCCTCAGGGAAGAATTGGGTAGGGTGGGGGGTGGATATGGGTGGGATGTTGTCACCTTAGCAAAAGCTAGGTTTGTGGAAAAAGTTGAGCTTCCATTTTGAGTAACAAAGTGAATATTATATGTAAAGAATAAAGTAAAGCCAAAATCTTTATTTTTATGCATTTAGAATATTTTAAATAGTTGGATATTAAAAGCTGTATGAGTTGTAAGTAATCTTGCCAAAGGTTAAAAAAAAGGGGGTTGGATGTAAGAAATTGTACATAAGATTGATTTATCGCTGATTCTTATTGTAAGTAATATTGGGGGGGTGGAAAAAGGGGCTCTAGCTTGTTCTTGTATCTGTTCATTGTAAGTAGCATATTGCAACAACAATCACAACCAATAAGTCATTATATCGTAGTTTTAAATAAAGAAAATTAAAGAACAGTATTGTCATGGTTTGAAAACCATGGGGAGAATTTACTGGTTTTTATTGGAATCAATCTACATATTCTATATAGTATGGATTTTTTTCCTTTCATATATTGCTGCAGTTTCTTTGTCTTAATCTATTGGTTCTAACACTACTGTGACAACTTACTGTCATCATATCTACATCCTGGGGCTCCCTGGGAAACCATTTTGTGTTTGTCTGTCAATAGTTCTTAGAGGTTTTTAACTTTGGTTTTATTTTTTCCCACTGATTTGTGAAACCTTGTGGTTAAGGCTGCAGCTGGGTCCAGGTTCTGCCTCTGGTGACTTGTGAAAACCATCTCATTTTAACTTTACTTTTAAACTTTGGCCTTACAAGCAAATGTAAGTTATATATATTTGTACTGATGATTTATAATCTGCTTTAACAGAAATAAATGTTGGTGGTAGAAGCACTGTCTGCGAGAGCTTTATTTCTTACGCCAATTCAGTTTTCAGCATTTGCCCTTCTGGCTCACTTCTGTCTTGTAAAGGTGAATGTGGATGAGCCTGGCTTGCCAAACTAGCAGCTTGAGAATAATATCTTAACACCTCTCATTTTCTACAACCTGTTAGGTTGCCTTGAACTTTAAGACTGAATTTCAGAATAGCCCTGTGATGCATAAACACTTAAAGCTCTAAAATAGAGGCCTTTACTGAAAACATCAGATTCTGGGTTTGCATGGCTGTATTTTCTATCACTGAATATTTACAAAGAGACAAAGATGAGGACAGTAACATTCAGTAGGGGCAAAAAGGAAAACTTCTTTCCCCAAGAGCCATATGGGATGATGTATTTTCACTTCTTTTCTGTTCTTCCAGTGAGCTGATATCTACCCTGCTGGTGTGACTGGTTCTTACTGCATTCTTATGGGCACCACGTCAGTTTAGACACAAGGAAAAATGACAGACTCCCTTACTGGAAGGGGAAGAAACGCTCCCTTTGTTAGCCCTAGGATTTGAGCTTGCCAGCAGTTTCCAATTCCAGATGAGTACAGTGAGTCTTACGGTGACAGTCAAGAACTACAACTTCTGACATTACAGAATCTTACCTGTGTTCAGTAGGATATGAATAGTAATGCAAACACTCCGTATGGGATTCGAGTTGGTGTCAGTGTTTTTTTCCAGCTTTCAAAAAGCAAACAACTATTTATAGACATTTGTAGTAGGAAAGAAAGCGGTTTGTTAGGCATCTTTCACAGTAAGGGCCCCAAGATCAAGCTCAAAATAGCCCAGTATAGCTACACCCTTCTCCTGCCCTGGAGATAAGCACTTCCTACAACCCATTGTTTAGGGAAGAAAACTAACATCTTGAGTCTCACATAAAAAAAGTAAACCTTGGGTAGGTGATTCAGTGGTACTACAGTGAGGGAGAAGCTCATCTTGTCAGAAGAAAGGTAAAGATGCTTTATTTAACTTGATGGCATGGGTTTACAGCAGGGAACTGCATGCCTGTCAATCCCACCCTTATGGCCACAGTTGAGCAGCTGAAAGGAGGTCAGAATAAACTCTCCACTAGCCAAAGCACTTCCAGTGTTAAAAGTCCTGCCCACCAGGAGGCAGGGGGCTGTTACAGCCCTCATGAGTCTGGAGAAAGCACTTCCTGGCCCCATCTTATATAACCACAGAGTTTAAATGACAGCTGACTACAAAGAATATTTAAATATTCTAAAAATAGAGCCTCTGACATCATAGAAGGGGATTTTATAGAACTGGCTACTTTCTGTGGGACAAAATGGTCTGATACATCCAATCCACTTCTAACCATGCTCCTGAGCAGGGCAGCAGACCCTGACTACCCCTCGATTCCACATAGGGACAGAGAGGGCTTCAATATGACTGGAATTTACAGTCTCTGATTAGTGCCTGGTCTCAAAAGGCAAAAATCTTGCTATATACTAAAATGGTATATCCTATAGTAAATATCCTATACACACACAGAGAGAAAAAAGTGCTGGTCTGAGATGTTAAATGCAAAAATATGTACAAGCGCAAGTGAAAGTTTTCAGGACCATCTCATTGTTCTTAAATAGCCAATGATTTCCACTTCAAACCTTATACTGTAATGCCTTCCCTGCATTCCAGCAGAGAAAATTTTCCCTAATCAAAGGGTGTTAAATGCAAAATAAGTATTTTTGTCTTTCTTAGCAAACAGAATCTATCAGACCACAGAAGGACCCAGCCCCAAATAGCTGTGTGACTGTCACCTCTCTCTCCTGTACTGGATTGCTTCTAGACTTCTCAGTTTGTTCACATCCTAAAGCAGTGTGTCCAGTCCTGAACCACACCTGTGCTGATCAGAGTGCAGTCAGTAGGTCATTGATTCTTATTTTTAGGTCCCTCTGAACTGACTTACTGGGTTTAGAGCACAAACCAGCTCTAGGCTGCCAGCTATGTATTGCTGCTGCCCTGATGGGTCCTGAGTCAGGACTGAAGGAGAGGAGAGTGGTGTGAGCACAGCCCTGAATTAGCTGCATTTCATAGAAGCCTTAAAGTAACACAGGTAGAAGACAAAAGTAAAAAAAACCCAATCCTCCATCCCCCAACCAAAATATCTACATCTACACACCAGTTTATAGCTACATCTATGCAAATAATACATGAGTAATGGTGCTAATAATGATGATCAACCCATCCAAGTCTAGAATGAGGGAGAAGGGGACTGTGAGGGCTGATGCTAGGGTAGAACAACAGTGTGGAGGCTGTAAAAGAATCCTTTTGCTCAGAAGTAATTCCATTTCGAGATACTGAAGATACCCAAGGGCCTTTCCTGGTTTAACATGATATAATTTGCCACTCTGTGCTGGTCTTGAAATGAAGGATGCTTTTCAGCTACAGCTGCTCTGCATCTGGAAGTCCTAACTTGTTAGCCCATAGCAGCAGGCATCAGCGCAGGCCACATGCAGAGCCAGGCTTTCCTGGATTTAACAGATTAGAGCAGATCCTTGGGAAGTTTATTCTGGCAAGTAAAATGCCCCTACAGACGTACTTCTATGTGTTTATTATCAGCCCCTGCCCAAACTCAGCACAATGTCAGAACAGCATAGTTCTGGCTCAGGGGAAAAAAATTACCTGCTGAGCCTTCCTAGAATGAGTGCGATTTAAACTGCAGCATCTCAAAACAGGTGTTGGTATATTCATCTAAATTACCCCTAACATTCAGGAAGGGCTAAAAGTAGTTTTCTGTTTTGTCTTAAGCTTTCTGTGAAGCATTGCTTCTGCATTTCACTCCAAAGCTGATTGCAGTCAAGGAGAAACCAAACTGACCCTACTAGAAATTTGTCTAAGGTACAGTACATTACAGCTGCATCCCTAGAGCCAGTAATCTCCTAGGACCTGAACACTAATTTTATATGCATCAAGCTGTTTCTCATGGCCAGAGTCCTTTGCATTTAGATGGAAAGTGCTCCCCAGGAGCACTTTTTCAGCAATGCTCATTGGAGGAACAAATATTCATTGCTCATTAGGGCTTCGGTTGGAATGGTTCTGGCCCATCTTCAAACACTTCAGAGATTATGTTTTTAAGAGCACTTCTCTCTCTTGCTTTGTATGAAGAATTGGTCTCTCCCTCTTTCATGCTGGTCATCTGCCTTCTCTAGTCACATCATCCTTGCTTCATCTGGTTCTGTGAATGACAGCAACTACCCTTAAGAGATGGATTAGGTACAGCAAGGCATAACAGGGGGGAAAAGGAGTTTACAATAAACCTGAGGGTGGTGGGTCTCCCACCTTTGAGCATTTACACCCATTACATGCTATTCAATTCACCCTCTTGAGCTTTCCAGCAGGGCAGAGTTCCTAGAACAGTCCCACGCAGTAAGAGAACAGAGTTGAGACCTCCAGTCTTGTCATGGGTCACGGTGGCCGTGGCGGTGGCTGTCACCCACGGGGGTGTGGGGGGCTGCCCTGCGGGCGGTGGCGAGTGCAGCTGGCGCAGCAGAAGCTGGAATAGTACTCGTTACCACAGAGCTGGGCCTGCAGAATCAGGTCACAGTTGGCAAGGTGGGGTTGGTCCACGCACTCTCTGCTCAGGTCCACAACATGACTCACAGTAGCTGCAGCCAAGCAAAAGGTGAACCAGTTGTAAATCTATCCTCAGATTGCTATTCCCTCCCAAAAGACACAGCACGTTCCCGCTTCCTCCACCCCACCAGTTCTAAATTTAGTCCAACATCAAGAAGGAGATGATGAGTTTCAAGATGAAACAGACACCTCTGGTGAGATAGAGGAGGAGAATGCAGTTTCCTGGGAGAGGAGAGACTACTCTACCTACCCTTTATGTAAAGACAGCTAGATGGTGTCCAAAGTCCAGCTACAAATCATGTGACCAACTATTTGGTCAATCAACTATGGCATTTTGGCCTCAGGAAGTTAATTAGGCTCCCAGTGCCCTGGTCAGGGGGTGTTTCCAGCATCCTGCTTTTCTGTCCCTGGAAAGTAGGGCTCCTGAGGTAGCACGACCCAGAGGCTCCTGCTGCTCCCCAAAGCCTGAAGCTGGTGTTGGACTGGCACACACAATAGGTGCAGTAGTGGCTGAGGGCCGGGCACTGTGCCGGGAGAAGCAGGACGGCCAGGCTGTACTCACTGCTAGGCCTGCTCCTCAGCACCTTCACCTCCGTGCTGGCACTGACAGAGCTGCTGCTGCTGTAGGCGCTGCATGTGTAGGATCCCTCGTCAGCCTCCTGGACGTTGCTTATAGTCAGGCTTCCATCCTGGGACAGGTGGATGTGGTGGCCATCCCCCCGCATGGGAACTCCGTTCCTGTGGTGAAAAACAAAATGTTTCACTATTGCCACCCATGGGGGCTAAAGGAGCTTCCTGTGCTCTTTGGAAAATGATGTTCTGTGGAAGGGTGAATTTTTACAAGTTCAGCAGGAAGGAAGAAATCTTTTGCACAACCTGGCCCTACAGTTGGGTGGTCACATGAGCCTGAGCGAGTCTGCATCTGTTGCCCAGTGTCCGCGTGGGAGGTAGCTGTGTGTGTGTGCTCTGTGCAAAGACACTGCCCTTTCCGCTAGCACACATTCTTGAGTCTGAGGAGCTAAGAGAAAATCCATTGTGCCTTTCCCTCTCTCCAGGTTGTGGTCTGGCAGTACTTGTTTGGCTGGCATTGATAGCAGCACATACTGCTTGATGAGCATATGGGGTAGTGAACAATGCGCCCTCTCTCCTTTCCCTTTAAAAGTTTGTTTAAAAAAAACCAGCAAGATTGTGTCTGTTCAGTTCCTCCTGGAATAATCTGTGCCCAGCAGGAAAACTGCCTGAATTATGAACTCCTAGCTACCAACGAAATTAAATTTGTTTCACTGAAAAGGGTTTCATTCCAGCTCTGAAACATGCATCGTTTTGTTAGCTCAAATACAAAACTTAAGTACGGAAGAAAAGCTCTCTGTGTGAGATGGCCCGCTTCAGTCCTAACCCTTGGAATTTCAACGCTTACCAGTCCATCTCTCTGGATAGTTTGTAAGAAGGCTCCAAAGCAGAACTGATTATTTTCAAACAGGAGAAACGACACTCACCAAACACTTGGCAAAAATTCAGAGTTTCCCGGTAAACTATCAAGATAAGAGGACACAGCTTTTCGCTTTAAAACGCTTCTAAATCTCCTTTGCTCCCACTTGACAGTAAATGGAGAGAACTGTTGCAACAGGAAGGTGGAAGAAGAGGGCCTATAACGTCTGTCAGGATTAGGCAGAGAGGGTTCTTTAAAAAGCAACTAAAGATTTTCCTCTAATTACTCATTTTAGTTCTTGTTATTTTCATGTCGCTAGTTTTTCAGCACAGAGCCCTTCTGAACTCCATGAAATCTTAAGTTTAACGTCTGCTTTCCTCCTGATTTGGCTGGAACATGAACTTGATGACCCCCACACCCCACAGGGATCTTGCCCACGAGTTTTGGGTAACATCCAAGTTGTTTTAAGAAAGGATAGGTGATACTAGTTGAGGCTGATAACTGTGGTCTCTGCCATACCTGGCAGGCACCCTTCATTAGTATTTGGAGGGTAAATTATGAGGTTTGGGAAGAGAAGGAAAGGGAAGTTCAGTCTCATTTTTGCTCACCTTGACCACCTTATATTCACATTGTTGCCAGTCACTGTACAATGAAGGTGAGCAGTCCCTCCCTCAGGTACCGTGATGCTTGGGAGAAGACCAGTGATTCTCAGCTCTCCTAGACCAGAAGGGAAATCATCACTAGCAGGGAGACAATGCCATGCTCCCCCTGGGAGTAGGAGCATTCCCTCATGGGAAAAGTCCAACACATCCCATGATGAGCTACAAGCCCCTGAGCCTTGAAACACCATGTTTGAGGCTGTGCCATTGCTGCTTTGGGGAATGTGGATTTCCTAGGACTTTGCCCCAGGAAAGGACAAGTAGCAGAGGCCTCAAAGAGTTTTTTCCTCCAGCTGGACACATGCATATCACATGCACAGAAGAACCATCTCCTTAGTTTCTCGTGCTCTTATACTCATTACACAGCAGCATCCCAGAAACAAGGTCCCGAGAGTCACTCTTACTGTGTCATCAATCCCTTTTCCCAGCTGCTTGGAGCACCATGATATACTGGACACATGCAGATGACCATCGGGTAAAACAGCTCACTCTTCCCTTGCCCTGGAGATGCCTGTTAAACATTAGGTGTGAAGCAAAGCGGCACGGCCAGAGAAGGAACCCACGCTGTCCCTGCACAGCCTTCCCTGTTTCCCATTCCTGTCACAAGTGCCGTGCATGCTTCCACCCATCCATACCTAGAGGTCGGAGCAGGACCTGGCGCTGGTCCCAGTCACGTCCATTGGAGGCGATGCAGGTAAAGAAGCCAATGTCTTCAGAGCTGACCCGGCTGATCACCAGGGCCCCGTCCGACTGCTGCCTGTGCCTGGGGAACAAACCCAGAATGTCCCTCAGCCTTTGCTTGGGGCAGGATGGGACTCCAGCCAGCAGAGATGAAGCTAAGCCTGGTGCACAACTTTGTAGTACCACTGAGCAAAGGTTTAGCAGCTCAGATGCTGCAGGGGTTGCAATGCAACCCTTAGTCCTCAAATCCCAGCACTGACGCTGTAGACTCTGGAAAAACTTGCTGCTAGAGCAGATTTCTGGAAGCAGAGTGAGGGGAGAGCAGCACCAGTAGCTGTGGAAGTTCGCTGCAGATGCCCTGATGTCTCTCTGCTGTGAACCTCTGCCCTTGCTCACTGACCAGCTGGTTTTTGGCAAATTTGCTTGTCACATGTTCTTTTTCTGCTAACCTTGTAGCTGAATAAATTTGAGCCCTGGCTCACTTGCAGACCCTGTGTCACAGCTATTCCCTCAAGGGGTCAACATTCAAACTTCCATCTGTGAGGGAGGACAGGGCAGGCCAGCAGTACAGCCTGGCCCTGATGGAAGAAGCTGGACAGCATAAAGCCAGACAGGCCCTCGCTGCATGGCCAACAGCTCTGTTCTCTCAGGGAGGAGACAGGGAAGGAAAAGCAAGGAGGAGGCTCTTCTCATGAATGGTTGGAGCTGCCTGGGAGCTCACCTGGGAGAGGAGAGGGGCTGCCCATCTTTCTGCCACTCGATGGTGAGAGCTGGCGATGCTTCCACTGTGCAGGGCAGTCTGACTCTCTCCCCAACATTGGCCTCCACTACCGTGGGCTCGCTCTTATTCATTTTCAACCTGCAAAGTTCACAAGCACAGCAAAAGATGCAGAAACTTCCTTGCTCAGCATTTGACCTTCAGCACAAGCCTTTTTTAATCACAAGCCTTATTTTTAGCCTCTAACAGCAAAGGGAGGTCTCTGCACTCTTGTCAAAGCTGTGATGCTTGCCATTATCAGCATTCACTCCCAACATTCAGGAAAGAGCGGCCTTTATGAAATCCTGCTCCAGTTCAGCACAGCTTGGTGCTGCACTCCTGTCAGCCAGCTTAACCCATTACAGACAGCAACCCTGGTTCTTATAGCAACCCTCTGGATAACAGCTGAGGAAGCATTAACAATGTGAACACATGGCAAACAGTACAAAGTCCTAAACAGGGCACCAAGCAAGCTTCCCCCTAGGTGCTTATCTGGCACACAAAAATGAGCCTTTTTAGGGTGTGAAGAGCCTATTGCAATCACCTGACTGCACGCAAGGTCCGGGAGCTGTTCATCCACTTCATGCAGCAGAAAGGTTGAGGTCAGGTTCTCACAACACTCGTCTCCTCATGTTCTTTGCTGTCTTATAAGTCCAGCTAAACACTGTCTTAGAAGGGAACTAAACCATGATGTTCCCACAATTAAATAAAACGTCATCACCCCTACCCTGACTCTATGACCTGAATTCTTGATTTCAAAATACAAAACCAAAGAGCCTTAATTCAATGTTCTTAATTCGATGAATCACTTATTACTGCTTTTAGGCAGAAGCAGCTAAGGAGATTTCTGCAGAGTTCAGCAAATTGTCTGGCTTTATGTTGTAAACTCAAAAAAAGAGAGGGATCAGATCATGGCCCTATTTAATCTGGAAGCCCAACATGCTGCATTTAAGGCAAAAATAATTTGTCCCCTTTTATTTCTGTGGGGTCTAGAAGCAATAAAAAACCACACAAGAAGCTACAAAATATGCCAGTACATGAGGAGACAGTTTTGGGTCAAACCGGTTTGTTCACAAAATATTTAAAATAAATTAGTGGAGGCTGAAGTAACTGAGGTTTTTTTCAATATACATATATCTATTTTATGCTAGTTAAGCAGCTCCTACTTGCTTTGGTTTTTTTCAGAACAGATTTCTCTTTCTGCCTACACTAACATGAACAGCTCAGGATGCTGCCTCAATACTTCTTTTGTTTGAACCCAGCTCCTTTGCTGCCAGCTTCCCTGTGCATCTTTGCTCAGAGTATGCTTCTTTCAAGAGACCCTCGGGGAGGGCAGAAGACAGCTTGCGACTGGGATCTTCTCCTGTTCCCATTGTCAGCAGTTCAGTACTGCTTGCTTCCCAACCGTGCCCCGGAACAGCTGACCCAGGACCTTTCCAATCTTCAGCTTTTCTACATGAAGAGATGCCATATGGTTCATCAGCTGCGCACGGTGGACAAACTGTTGCTTTACGTGAACTTACCTGTATGTGAACTGCTGATGCACAGAGGAGCCGGCTGCCTGCACAGCCTGCCTGCCTCTGGATAACCCTCGGTGCTGCTGATCTGCCTTGTGAAGGACCCGACCTCTCTCACCCTCTGCCAGAACAGTGCTCTGGTGCTCTATACAAAAAAAAAATGCCATATGTGAATAAAATGTGACCTCTTGCGTAGGGTTTCTGTGAGCTTGGGAGAGCTTGCTGAACTGGAGCCAAAGAGCCCTTCAGCCATCTGCTTTCTGGCTGACTAGTGCAGTAAACCTGCGCTGTCTAC
Source organism: Eulacestoma nigropectus (assembly GCA_013397775.1). Classification (NCBI taxonomy): domain Eukaryota; kingdom Metazoa; phylum Chordata; class Aves; order Passeriformes; genus Eulacestoma; species Eulacestoma nigropectus. Next base: position 125,902 of record VZTE01005397.1, on the reverse strand, counting down.
TAATAAGAGTCACAGAGCTGCAGGCCAGCAATTTTAGACTCCTTTTTCTCCTCTGTCAGTGAATACATTGCAACATCCCTTAGGCCATAGTGCCTTCTGCCCCATGTGCCATTGCTGTGACAAAGCACACTTCAGAGATTGAAGGCTACAGGGTGCCTTTCTGGCCCATCTTTTGAGACTAGTCTTTCATATTATTTTGGTTTTGTTTCTGAAATAAGGCACATTTTTCAGAACAGAGAATCATTTGTTACCCAGCAGGACCTGTTTGGGCAAAACACAAAACATAAATGCACCAGCAGTTATGTTTTGGATCAAGAGGCAGCTGATGGCTCTCGGGAAGGAAGATATGCTCGCTGTGCTAGAAACGGGGCTGGTTACAGGCAAGCCAGTTATGGGGTGGCCCTGCAGGGGAGGAAGTATTTTAGGGCTAAGGCTGTATCATGAGGCAACACCAAAAGAAACCCTGCTGCCTCCACACTCCCTCTTGGCAGCAGAGGAAGTTTGCTCCTGCAGCTGGCTTTACTGAGCCTGTGATCAGTAACCATTAATTGCCCTGAGCTACATCTCTGGTCCTGAGCAGAAGGTAATTCACCTGTGATCTCCAGCTGAATCGGTCGGCTTTCCGTCCTGCCGTCAGAAGTGAGGCACGTGTAGGTCCCAGCGTCCTCGGGCTCGACGTGGCTGATCAGCAGGGAGCTGTCGGACTGGTAGGTGTGCCTGCGACACATGCGGGGAGCGCTGCCTCTGCCTGGCCACCCACAGCAACAGGCCAGGGCAGAGCGGCCCTGTGGCTGATGTTACGCAAACCATCCCCATGTAGTGCCCTCCCTGGCTTGGATAACAACAAAACCCTGCTGACCACAGACAGCAGTCACAGGCCAGGGAAATAACTGCAGCAGAAAGGAGGTCAGGAACAGAGAGGAAAAACTGAGATGGAAAACAGGGAACTGCTTTCAGTAACCCTCTCCCATGAGGAGGCAAACGGCCCTTCTAGGGAGGAGCTTGAGTCCCAGCAGTCAACTGCAAACAGAAAAGCATAACTGGGCTTTTATTAACTGTGATTTTCATAGCAATCAAAGGGACTGACTGGCTCCAGACTCTTGCTGGAAATAGACTTCCCAGGAAAAACGGGTTTAAAAGTAGTTAAAAAAAAAAAAAATGTGCCAGAGATTTCTAGCCAGAGGAACTCTGGGTTATTAGGCTGCAAGTTTCACCCTCAGCTACTGGCTTAGTGCTGCCCCAAGAAGAACCCACGAGAAGCAACATATTTCTGCGTCACTACCCACATCAGCTTCCATCAGTGCCTTCCACCAGTGTTATGGGACAGCACTTGCTCTGCCCCGTAACTCTAGCCAACACCTAATTACTGGTGCAGACTCTTTCTGTTTCTGCTATGCACAGAGCAGGTGGACAGTTCATGCCCTTAGATGAACACGTGGGCCTCTTTATTTCTTGAAAAAAAAAGTGTGCTGGTTGCAGCTGGTATAGTGTTAATTTTCTTCATGGTAGCTGGTATGTGGCTGTGTTTTGGATTTGTGCTGAAAACAGTGCTGATGTTTTCACTACTGCTGAGAACTGTTTACACCAAGTCAAGGCCTTTCTGCTTCTCAGCCCAGCCGCCAGTGGGCTGCAGGTGCACAAGGAGCTAGGAGGGGACACAGCTGGGACAGCTGACCCTGACAGACCACACAGATATTCCATACCATATGGCATCATGCTCAGCATGTAAAGCTGGGGAAAGGAGGAGGAGTGGGGGAGTGTTCGGAGCGATGGTGTTTGTCTTCCCAAGTCACTGTTATGTATGATGGGGCCCTGCTCTTCTGGAGATGGCTGAACACCTGCCTGCCCATGGGAAGTGGTGAATGAATTCCTTGTTTTGCTTTGCTTCCACCCACAGCTTTTGTTTTATCTTTTAAACTGTCTTTATCTCAGTCCACGGGTTTTCTCAGTTTTACCCTTCTGATTCTCTCTCCCATCCCACCAGGGGTGAGTGAGCAGCTCTGAGGGGCTGAGTTGCCAGCTGGGGTGAAACCATGACAGTCGTTTTTGGACTGCATATTTGGCATTCTGCCCAGCAAGGAGCCCATGAATGAAAGGAGCTGATGGAAAGCTACAATGAAAGGAGCTGAGCTCACCTGTCAGAGGAGACCGGGCGGCTGTTCTTCATCCACTCCACTCTGGAGTGTGGGGACACGCCTATCTTACAGACCAGCTGGATGTTTTGTCCCACAACTGCTGTCACAAGAGAGGGCTTGGCTTCCTCCAGGATTGTTCTGAAAGAGAAAGTGATTCCACTGGCACTTCTGCTGCCCTCCTCACCTCCTTGTCCTCTCATGTGACTCTACAACCACAAGGCAAAATAGGACCAGCTGCCCATTCAGCTCTGAGCAGATGCACTGGGCAACATGGGGAGCCCTCTCCTGTATGGCAAAGACTGCTCTAGACAGACTGAATGCCACAATATCTCCTGGAAGAAAGCCCTGTAACCCCTCTCTTCTGAAGGAACGAGGTTCAGCTCAGCAGACAGACACAGATCCAGTGCAGACATGTTTAGATCTAGCTCTGCACACTCCTGATTTTCAGGGTGACACTGCCTGGATCTTGACCGAAACTGCATTTTGAAAGTCTTCCCTAGAACAACCCATTGCTGCTCCATGAAGTGCTGAGATAAAGGCTCTGAAGTCAGAGTCAGCTAAATTTGTTGGTCAGAACAAGAAAAACACCTATGGATTCTCATTTACAGTGTAAGAAGGCCTCCCAGACAGAGACCCCAGGATTCTGCAGTCTTTTCACACATCATACTTCAGTGCTGCCAGAGACCAGGGAGTGTGTAAGGAAAGAGATGGTAGGTAACATCAGGGCCTGAATAACAATGACTTGATTTACCAAGGGGCCACATGTGTACCTAATCCATCACATGGTATTCCCAGTTAGCTGGTCCCAGCTGGGGCAACATTTTCACTCCAGAGAAAGCTGCACTGATGCTTCACAATGAGCTGGCAGAACAGGGGAGGGAGGTGGGTGGAAATTATCACCTGTGCAGAGCCTGTGCTGGGAACAAGTCTGCAGACTCCTGGTGCCCAAATCCCTCTGTCATGGAAACATCTGCTCCGAAAGCTTCACGCCACTGCTTGCCTTCCCAGGGCAGCACCTGCTGGCCACTGCTGCTCTGCCTGTCTGAGGGCCCAGGCACTGCTGTTTCCCAGGAGCGCAGCTGGCCCAGGCTGACCAATCTGCTTTGCTGGGTGTCCCAGAGCTGGCTCTCCAGCACACCAGTCCTTGGCAAGGACTCTGGCAGCACGTCCCTTCTCCAGCTGTCCTGTCTGTGGCTGTATTGTGTGGGGTGTGAAGCCCCATAGGTTCTTCCTTCTTGGCTGTGACTTGCAGTCTCTCTTGTGGGTGATTGCTGCTGACCCTGAGCACGTCCTGTATGATAATTGGAGCCAGTCTGCTGGTGTTGCAGGGCTCCAGTGCCAGAAGAGGACTGGTGCTCCAGATGACTGACCCCCACGGAGCTGTGGCACACTCTCATGCACTCCTCCTCCGAAGGAAAGCTGTTTTTATTGCCCTGACAGCCGCCATACCAAAACCGGTTGCACTTGCCAACAACTCCCACAAAGTACCAGCGAGTGGTCCAGTTGGTGCAGGGGCCATGGGCACTGGGCAGCAGGCACATGACAGGGTACGCTACCAAAAAGAGCGGAACAGAGGGAGATGTGAGGGTCGCAAAGCACGAAGGTCCAGGGGCTTCAAGCCACCTACCTAGATGATCTATCTGATGGCCCTGTGGGCAGAGGGCAGGTGGGAAAGTAGGACACCTGGGTGTCCTACCCAGCTGTGCTTTGAAATGGAGAAACTCCTCACATGTTTCTTTTTGCCTCAGTTTTGCCTCTGATGGAAGAACCATCCTCAGAGACATTTCTGAATCTAGATACTAGACAGATGCTTTACAGCTTTGCTTGGAGAACTATGCAACGGCAAGGCAGGCTCGGGGGCTTCCTCTCCTGCAAGGGATACATGGCTGCCATTTGCACAATTCCAGCCCACAAAGCAAGTGGCTTAGACCCAGCTGTGGAGAAGACTCGTGCATTACACAATACCCCTACACACTGATGTGAAGAGGAGCACGGCCCAAGGTGTCTACAAACCCAGAGCCACAGGTATCACAGCCACATGCTGACAAACACTGGATGCAGGGCTCCGGCTGCAAGGTGCTTTGTCAAGCTGTGGCTCAGCAGAGAGGATCCAGAGTGTCTTCCCCTTCCCCAAGGCTGCACCACTGAGCAATCTCTGTGCTGCAGCAGGAGGGTAAGGCACTGCAGCAGCAATGTGCCTGCAGAGGGTACAGCTGGGCACTAAAGGAGCAGAGATGCTTTTGCCCAACAGCTCTCATGTCGTCATAGCACCACAGGCACTGGATTAAACTTTGCTGGCTGAGGGCATCCATGCAGCCCTGAGCAACCCCTCCTTCCCCATGTAGTTCTCATTCCTCCCTTGTCCACAGGCTGTCTGAAGGCTGAGCACTGCCCTGATTCCTCAGGGGATCCCTACTCCTCCTAAACCTGGGTAATTAATTTGGAGCACTCCAGGCTGCATCAGAGTGTCTTCTCAGGGACAAACAGCTCCTGAGTAGTCCTACAGACTGACAGAGATCACACAAACACACTTCTGTCCAACTATCAACAGAGGACAATAAGAATTTCTGCGGCAGCTGACAGAGCTGAATCCTCAGGCTGCTTTTCTACACTCCCTCCAAGCTTCTGCTGCCCCAACCACCAGGCAGAAATACTCTTCAGAGAGATGATTTACTACATTTCACAGAGAGCAGAGCCTCTACACAGGGAGCTTCTATACGCTACTGGACTCTTTCTGTGTTTCTGAACCAAGAAGCCAAAGCATCACTTACGGTAGTTGGGCCTATTGAGACATCCTTCCCCTCGAGGACCTGAGGCTGAGGCGACGTTGTCAAAACAGCAGCCGTACACGGAGCCGCGGCACTCGCCCGAGGGGTGCTGCTGGGACAAGGCTTGGCTTGCCTTGGAGACAGGAATGGGAAGCCAAGGGTTAACCTCACACATGAGGACAGCAGCACAGGCAAGGCACCGTGTGTAAGCTGCCGGCTGCACACGGCCAGCTGCTAGAGGCACCACTGTTTGCTTATTGCCTCCTAGAGGCTTTTGTGCTAGGAAGGGGTGGGAAACTTGGCTGTCAGCCACAGAGCCAGGGCTGCACTTCTCGGCAAGGCACACCTAAGCAGCCCAGCAGCGCGCCAGTTCTTATTGCTAGCACCAACGAGCACCCCAAGCTATGGGAGAGATCACCTCCCTGCCTTGAAATAATCTGCAGAGTTGACAAACAAAAGCAATTAATAGAAGCCATGTTTTTCCCATTTTTTTTCCCCAGAAGTTGGATAGCAATTTTCTGACCAACAGAAATTTGATTACTCAGGATTATTCAATCAGCTTTACATAGGATGGCCGCCTACTTCTCAGACATCTCCCCACCACCTGCTCTGTACCCTGCTTATAGAGGATTGCAGGTGAATGCTCCAGACTGAACAGGAGCAAGGTGGGCCAAAGGGCTTGATGCCATGCCTGGAGTATTGGTTCCTCAGCATTACTGGCAGAGATGAAGCCCAACAGAATCCACAGTGTGAGTCAGGAAGGTCAAATCTGAATCTTTGTATCTGATAACTCCTAAAATGCAAAGAGCTTTTGTACTTACTGCTGGAGTGGTCGCAGTGGGATGATTTTGTCTCCTTTGAATGTCACGGTAATATTGTGGGCATCCCATGTTGTTTGGACCCTGGGCAGCCGATAGCCCGTCAGGGCAGCAGCCGTACCTACAGACAGAAGGGCTGCAGTAATACCTGACCTGCCTGGTCAACAGGCACGGGCTACAAGTTTCAGGAAGCCTTGAGGAAAGGCAATGCCTCCCTGCTCAGGCCTATCTACTTCCAGCTACCTGTTTTGGTGGCAGGTGCTGAAAGGGCAACCTCTCCCCAAAGGGCCTGATGCCAGAGTGTGCCCATCTGGACAGCAGCCGTGCGGGCTCTGGTGGCAGTCCTGGGAGCCAGCCTCTGCAGGGGGGTCCTGGGAACCTGGCGAGCGTGACTGGGGCTCCCAGTGGACAGGAAACAAGTTGATGCTGTGGTCTTTGGTGGGTGGAATGTGCTGATTCCCTGAGGTACTATGGATCATGGTGTTCCCAGAGAGCATCCTTCCATCATCAGAATCTGGGGAGAGAACTCCTTAAAGTATGCAGGTGAGCATCAAAATCTGGTCAGCTTTCCTCCTCTCTGCTCTCTTTCACCTGCCCAAGGTTACCTGGCAGGATTTTCTGCATCACCTCTAAGGGTGTCTTCTGGCCCACCCTTCCCGATCTGGCTGAGGTACTTTGCTCATTGCCCTGACCATTCTTTCTGCTGTCCCATGAGAAACCACCTATCACATTGCCGTGGTCCCTTCACAATCATCCTTTCTTGTTCCTATGATCTGCTTTGGACATAAATTCTTCCAGCCAGCACTTAAGGCATGCTGACAGAACCTGGGATCCATATACTGTACAGAGTCTTCTGCATGGATAGATTCAAATACTGCTCACTATTGCTGTAAAAGAATCTAGAAAGAATTTTGACAAAGAATTTTGTCCCTGGCTCCTTGAATTTCTAGGAGCCCATGAAAAAATTGAGAGAAATGAAGAAAAGAATGATCTTTCTCCCTACCACACCCTGTTCCAAGTACCCCATCATCAAACCCCCAGATTCAAAAAATTCTTTCAAACCTGGGGCAGGGCTGTTTGGGTTGTAACGCGTCAGCAAGGACTGGCGAGTGACATCATACCCCATAGTGTCCTGCATACTGGGGAGCTCTGCAAAGAGAGACATACACAACACGAGTGCAGTTAGTCCAGCCCTGTGTTCTAATAACTGCAAACACATCCAGGAGTCAGCAGGAGACAAAAGCTGATGAAAATGTTCCTCTTGTGGAATAGCTGCTAAGCAGCAATTGGATTGGATTGTCAGGACAAGCGACCTACAATGGGCAGGCAGACAAAAATCAGTATTGCAGCTCTGACATGAAGAATAGACACTGACAAGGAGCAAAATGTTCTGAAGAGTTGTGACTCCTTTAGAGCCAGTCCACAGAGGGATGAGAGTTGGTTATAGTTTTTAGCTACTAAGCCTGCCCAAGTTACCTTGCTTCTGGACTGGGAGTCCTGGGATCAGTCTTCAGCACACACTGGATGAGCCATCATAGAACACTGGATTCAAAATGGACACACACCAATGTTGTTCCCAAGCCTGCTGCATACATTTCAAACAGCACAGGTACTGGGACTCTGAAGATGCTTTGTGCACATAACCATGGCAAACCCACAGGATGGAGACAGGCAGGCAAAAAAGCTGAGAACATAAGCTGCTGCAGAGCTGGGAATTTCTACTCCTAAGCAAAAGCATGTTGGGAAAAGAGGATGTGCAGCAATACCACTCACGCTGTGGCAGGTAGCAGGGCTGTGTGTTGCAGCTACCCAGGGTGGCTGGTTTCTGTGGCTGGATGGCTTTGCATGTCTCAGGACTGTAGAATTTGGAGTCACCGTCAGCACAGATGACCTGCCGTGTCCGGATGCCTGAATCGCAGCTCTTGGAACACTTGGGCACAGAGACAAGGCAGTGAGCAAGCAGCAAAGGCTGAATGCAGAAACCCCACAGACCAGAAGTGGGGAACAGCTGCATGATTAGCTGCAGGCTGAGCACAGCTTCCTCCACCAAGACAAAGCAAACAATATTTCAGCTGGAATCATCTGAACAGTTAGAAAACCATACTTTAAACCATTTTACCACATGTTCCACCCAGCCCTGAAGCATTAGGCTCTGTGCCACACTCAGCCTGTAACATCCAGATGAGCTGCTGTTACCCACAGTGGCGTGTCAGGGAGCTGGAGAGAATCATTTCAGACTGAAGGCCTAAAGGCACCTCAATTCTCTGGGAATCCACCAGCTGTGAGTGGGTCAGTTTGCATTCAAGAACAACAAATTACAACTGGAAAGCAAATGAGTGGCTTTCTTGTAAGCCACTGGAGTTTGTCTCACTGGAAGCTGTGGATGAGAGGGAGCAAAGAACAGTGGCTCAGAGAAGGAGATAGCATGAGGTGTCTCTGTAACCCACATGGCTCATGGCAAGCTCTATAAACATTGGGAGAGTATTTCTTTCTAATTCAGAGAGGCAGATAGGAGCTCTTCTGATATCAGAAAGTCAGGAGAAAGATAAGATTGAGATATGAAACTTCTCTAGCTGTAACTAAAACTTGGCCCACCTCTCATGAAGAAGCAGATGTAACATGTTTTAGCTCAGAACAAGCTGGTCTGGCTAGCACAGGAGTGAAAAAGTGTGTTTGGAAGTCACCTGATGCATTGGATCTACCCGTATCTCTACCCCCTGACACTTTTCCCAGGTTGAACAGAGTCTGGCTTCCACCACAAAGACAAGATTAATCCATCTGAAGCACCGTTTATCTGAATGATTACAAAAATGTATTTTAAAGCACATCACCAAGTGCAGTGAGCAGTCCCGAAGCCTAGAGCTCTAAGCCACACTTGGCCAGCGAGCTGTTCTGCTGATCACAGCGATGAACTGAAGAATTGGGAATAAGCAGCAAGAGTGGGTTGTTTGAGCTTATTGGCTGCATTTTGCAACTGCCACTGAAACGATAATCTCCCCTCAGAAGGATTTATTTTTGTAGCAGCTGCATACAAAGCAGGCATCAGATTAACTGGAGCATTACTAGTGGCAGTTACAACACAACTGTGAGCCAAGGGGCTGGTAATGAAGCAGTACTTGCTCCCAGCCTCAGCCAGTGTGCAGACTGCATGGATCAAAGCTTGTTTGTGAGGAGCACAGCAATACAATCAGTAATTTCCAAGCCATGACAGTGAGGTGCTCACCAAACCCCAGTCTCCAACGTGCCAGCCAATTTCCTGGATGCAGTTCTCCGTAAGGCAGGGCTGGGTGGCCGATGGCTTTGGCTCCATTAGACAAGCGAAGTCCTGAGCCTGAGAGCCCTGCTGCGTCCTGCAGGTCACAGTCCGGGTCTGGACTCCTTCCCCACAGCTGGCTGAGCACTGCAGAAAGGGGCCCAACAATTACAAAGAAGCACCTGGTTTCCTCTTGCAGTTCTAGGCTGGGCTCCCTATCATTAGAGCAGAGCACCATTTTGAGACAGCCTGAAACAACCAGCTATCATTAAAATAATTTTCTGGGGTGGGAGTTAGCAGAGTAGGTGTTTATGCTGTAGAGGAGAAAATAAGGCATGGGAGCATGGGATAGGATCTGGGAGATCTGGAGCTCACTGGATGATTTTGGCCTAGTCATATAATTACTCTTGATCTCTCCCCAAAGGAGATGTGGAGGATGAATTTAGAAAAATACCAACACTGCAGAATACACTGCGAACAAAAAATGGTTGAAAATATCTGGAAACTCATGTTATTTACATCTGATTAAAATCAATGCAAGGTAAAGTATTTTAGGGAAGATCAAAGGTTAGGTTCTTATATTGCTTATGTCTTTTGCCTGAAGACCTTGTGCTCTATTTTTACAGCATGGAGCTGTGACACCTTCTATACTAATAACTAGTTTGTGACATTTTCAATGCCCTCTTAAATTCACAGTGGCGTTTCCTGGAATCCAACCTACTCCTACATGAATTACCAAGGTGTCTTACAGAGACCATTAACTTAGGGACAGTCTGAATCACTTCAGATGAGCTTCCCAGCTGAGTTTCAACCATTCATTTGCCAGCATAACTGGTTAACTCTGAGAGTATACGAAACACAGTAGCTTCTGAGAACCTCGGAATGAATCACTTAGGACTCAGTTTGTAAGAACATGACTCTTGGTGCCTTCCCCAAATAGCACTCTTACTCCACAACCCCAAAGTCACACCTTGCTTCTCACAAGGTGGGGGGAAAGAGGGGGTGGAAGAACTTTCCAGTCTAGGTGATCATGCCTCGAAGTTGCATTTTGTGCTGTTGTGCAACTCAGACAGTCTAAGTACAACTACAAGATTGCAAGTCAAATGTTGCAATGCACATACTTCTTCTAAAAGAGGAAAATTGACTTGTACTTTAGGCACTGAGTAGACATTCCCTTTACTTTCTAAGCCCTTGGAATGTAAGATGCCTTCTAAAAGCCTGTCTGGCTGCACTGAGCACACACAGTTTGAGCTATTTCCACTCCTGCAGATATAAATGCACACAAGCATCAAAAATGCACCATGTGGCTGTGTTTGGAGAAGCCCTGTGCGGACACACAGCACGTCACCAGTGTTTTGAGAGTATTTTGTGGTTGTGATGGTGGTATTGCTGTCCTGGGCTGGTGATGCCGAGGCAGCAAAATGCATGGAAATAACTAGCACAGGCAGAAGTCATGAACACCTGTTTCACAGAGGAGGGCGTGCTACTGCACATCCTCAGTTGATGGACAGCAGCTCTCCTGCCCACCCTTCGCCTTTGCCAGGCCTGGCTCAGAAACCAAGCCAGTGCCGGGTATGGGGGGTCTGATAAAAACACAGCAGTGGGGAAAGGATTGGGAGATCTGAGAAGAGAAAATATGCAACGAGAAGAGCAGAGGTGCAGGGGCATTCACAGTTTTGAGGAAGAGGGATGTATTCATAGGAGAGCATGAGAGGGCTGCAGGGACAAGTTCTATACCTCTGCATGCCACCTATCCAGGGACACACACTTTTCGTAGTCCCAGAATAGGAGCCTGGCTCTCTCTCCCCAGGCTTTGGCAGATCCTCCTCCAGTAGGTGCCGAGAGGCTGTTACCTGCCCAAGGGCACTGACCTCGGACCAGGGCCCCGTGCTCCAGCTGGCACACTGCCTGACGTTGCAGGGCTGGCTGCGGCGCGGCTGCTGGGCGAAAGCCATGCACTCGGTGTCATCCACCACCCCCTGCGAGCTCTGCCCGTCAAAGGCCACGCAGTACACGGAGCGAGTCTGGGTGCCCCCACCACAGGTAGCTGAGCAGGATCCCCACTCTCCCGTTTTCCACCTGCAGGTCACAGAATCAACCAAAAAAAAAAGTCAGCCCAGCCAAACTGCCCGGAGGCACAGAGGAGTCAGTGCCACATCCCTGTAGAAATCAAACAGGGATGATGTCCCTTTGCAGAACAGAATCAGAGGTGAGTTCCCATTTGACCAAGCGTGCCCAGCTTAATTGGCAATGCAGAGCATTAGTCCCACTCCAGAGACATATCTCCAGCTACAAAACACTTGTTTCTCTGGAAATGCAGAGCTGTCTCAGAAGGGGAAGGTCCCTCTCCATGGGTTTTGGTCTCCTGATGTCTGCAAAAGTGTTACGCCTGGAATACAATATCAAAGAAAAAGAAAGAAAAAGCTCAAAGTAAACAATCCAGATCAGCTAAAAGAAAAGCTACCACAACAGCCTAAAAACCCCCACTATACACTCCAGACATTATCAGAAACAGTAAAACCAAGCCAAGTCCTCACTCTGTCCACAAACCATGCCAGACACTCTCAGAAGTGCTTAACTTTTCACTGACAGCCAGTAGAAAGCTGGTTTATTCCTCCCATCAGTCAAATTCTCTAACTGCAGCACACATACAAAAAGCCCACAAGAATGTAAATAGATTTTGTCCTGTCTTTGGTTGCTGAAGCTGCTGCAGAAATGATACACCCTTGGTAACAAGAAGAATGTCTGCAAAACAATCTGTTTAGATGCTAAAATCTCTGCCCATGGCCACTCCAGCTTCTCAGAGCTAGCCAGGTAGCTGGAAGCACAGCTTTCATGGCCTGGCTTCAGGGACAATATGATGTTTCATCCCCAAATCCAGCATGCAGTGCAGTCCAAAGGCACTGGTTGTGGAGAGGAAGCATCATGGCGGTCTGCTTGCCAGCTGCTATGTCCCCTTGCAGCCAGGTAAGGCCCAGCCAGGGAGTAAAGGCAGTTCATGTTTTTTCCCTCAGCATTCCAACTGCTTCTCTAGTCTGGCTCTTGCCACCCCTTAACCAAGTTTCAGCCAGCCAATTCACATTCACATCCTAACAGGAATTCCAGAGTAGACTCTGCCATGGTCAGCTCCTAAACACACACTTCTTTATTGCTAAAGATGCAAATGTCAACCCAAAACTGAATGGCCTTCACGATAAAATGTTTCCTTTGGAAAGGGAACAAATACATTCAGTAGAAGCCATTTACAATGCTGTGGTTGCAGGGCTTATAACAAATTAATTGATCAAGTTTTTTCAAAAGCTCCAATGGGAATAACTCCCCCCAACAACTGTATTCTGCCTCCTATAAAGCAAATATACAGTTTTGGAAAGGCTGTATCAACCAGATGCTTCGTACAGCACCTAGAGCCTCCTTCAATTGTGACCTCTCTGACACTTGTTTCATTTGCTTTGTAAGACAAGGTCAACCATAAGGCTGGGACCCTCATCAGAGGGCAAAAATTGCCAGTCCTAAGCTATTAGCAGCTTGCTGGGGGACGACTCTTTTGCTTTTAATACTTTTAACTTCTCATATCTCAGCGTACATTATTGTATCTGTCACATCCTTGTACTCATCACACCTTACAGGCTCTTTTCTGTCTGCTATAGGGCTGATGCCAAAGAAAGAAGAGCTTTTAAGAAACCCTAAGGCTTTCGCTAAGGCATGCTTGCCAATGTTACAATTGCCCAATCGATCATGATCTCTTTTTGTTTATGTTCTTTTATTTACCTTGATAAGTAAATTTATTAAAAAAAAAATCTTCCAGAACTTCTTTACCCTGATTCCAGAGAAAACATGAGAATAAGCAGCCAGAAGCTATGAAGAAATTGTCCTCTTCTCAGTCCCCTAAGAATCAAGTTATCACAGGCACATGCAGCCACTTAAGCAAAGCTGCCAGCCAGCACCCTCCACCACCATTTTCACTGGCAAGAATCAAAAGCAAAGCAACACCCACTTCTACCACCAGTGCCAAAGAGGAAAGCCCCCATGTACTTCAGCAGGCAACTAGCTGGAGAGCAGAAGAGAGCAGCTGCCTTCCTGTGCTTTCTGTAACTTCCTTCTCCTTGTTACCTCTTCATCTGAGAGTTCCGAGTGCCGCTGTGACTCCAGGCTTGCGGCAGGTAGATGTAAGAAGTCCTTTATACATAGAACAAAGGTTTTAAAGAACTTAAAACAAGTAGCTACAGGCTAACATGTATTCAGAAATGCTCCCAGGTGCCCTCTCACGCACACCAACACTCTCAGAGGCCTCCACTGATACACAGATAATGCTCACGTTACAGCTCTGGATGTGCATTAAGAGCCAAGTGAAGCCAGCTGTAAGGGACAAGGTGGAAATGGCTGGGTGAAAGGGTTTGAAAATGCTGGAGAATGAAAAGACTCCAGGATTCATCCCTTTCTAACAGAAAGGACACTGGGAATGCAGAAATGACATAAGAAGACACCAGCTCAGACCTTCTACCCTGTCTTTGTAGGCTCCAGCTCAAGAGAAGAAAAACCAGAGAATCTGTTTCATATCTCCTACATGGGCTAGACAGCTGTCTTCCACAATCCTATTTTGGAAGGCAAATTTAATTGGTCTATAAAATGAACACAGGATGTATTAAGCCCTTTCCTTGTGCATACAGAAATGCTCCTCACTGTGTTATCATCCCCATATTTTGTTATTTGGCTTCACTCTAAGAAGTGAAGTACCTCCTTGGAGAGAACCATGCTGGAGAGGGTCACTCTTTTTCTCGGTTCCAAAAGCACCTCAGGAAGAAATCAGGGTCCAGAAGAAAGAAATAAATTGTACCGTTTTGTCTGGGGACAAGGCTGATGACCACACGTCCGGTTATTGTCTGGTTGTGGTTTGTTCCTGCACATATAGTCTGGATAAATTTCATTGTCTATGGTACAAAACACCAAGCGGGATTGGAAACCTAGAGGACAAGCAAGAGAGTATCTGATCAACACAAGATACCCAGGACTAGGTTTGCAATGCACTGAGGTTGGCAAGACAAATTTCTAAAACCATGTAGATCCCACACCTGTCCCAGCCATTCTGGAAAAGGGACAGGTGCAGTTCTCTGTCTCTCACTATATGGACAAATGATGCCTTCCCACAGTATAGGATCCTGCTGGAAGTGTAAGGGAGACAGTATAGTTCTGTGTAGCTGAGGGGAATTTTCCTGTTATATTATGGATCGAGACTCATGAGGGAAGTGCCGTAAGTTGCTCATGAAGGAGCCCAGCAAGATGTGCGCAGTGTAGAGCAGAACTGGGGGGGTCTCCTGTTAGACTTAAAAGGTCAGTCTTGTGAAGACTGGATATGGGAGTAAAACTTGCAACTCTTTCATGCTTCCTACAGGGTTTTAGTGCCCAGGCAAAGACAATTTTAGCACCTAAAATCTCAATAGGGCAAAAGCTGCCAAAATGAGCATTAGCACAGAAGCCCAGAAGAGGCTGATAAGAACTCTATATACTAATCAGCTGGAGAGGGGTTTTTTGTTTGTTTGATTGAAGTTTTTTGGTTTGATTTTCTTTTAAGCTTAAAATCCATAATGTTGCTCATGGAAAAATCTGTAAACTGAGTATGATAGGACACCCCAGGAGATCTGACAGTCCTCTTGGAGAGAGGGAATCTTCCAGGCTATGGCAGAGGAGAATGATGCAATTCACTAATGTAGGCCAGGGCTCTTTGGAGAGGACCTCTCAAGTGGTTGGAAAGACTATGAAGACCTGAAGCAAAACAAAACAAAGGCTATCTATGAAGATTCTTAACAGGTCCTAGTAATAAGTCTGAGGACTAGGGAACAGAAAATAAGACAGAACAAGGCATGGGACACAATCCTGTTGTGACTCCATGCATGGCCCTCCCTTGACAAAACCTTAGCAACACCCTGCAGATGCTTGTGCTGCCTTCCAGCAGGAGACTGCTGGGAAGCTGCTGCAGAGGGCAGCACACTGTCACGCTGCCTGCAGGCAGTGTGGATATAAACCCCACACCAGCCACCATGGATCAGGTCCTCTCCCCTTACCTCCTCCACATTCGGAGCTGCACTCGCTCCAGGAACTGTAGCTCCAGCTGTAACCCGAGGCCTGTCCTTGCAGAGGCAGGTAATACTCATACTGTACCCCTGTGTTTGGCTCCTGGCTGATGAGCTGCAAAAGCATGGGAGGAAGTCAGGGAAATTACGCTCTTCCTCTTCACAGCACTTCCCCACCATGTCTGACGGTTTGAGCTGATTTGTACCCCTCCCATTCAAGAAGCACTAATTCTCCGCACTGCCTTTTCTCTTTGCCTTCTATCATAATCTGGAGAGCATTATTTTTCAGAGAAGGGAACATTCATCCCTCTCGGCTTTAGAAAATCCAGCTGCTCCTGGCACAGCAAGTATCTTTCCTGCCCTACAGCACAGTATAACAAGCAGTGTCCTGGAGCCTGTCCCTGCCCCAACACCATTTGGTGCTGACTCTTGCCTCCCTTAAAGCCAGAGCCCAAAGGAACAGGCAGGAAACCAACATCGAGCCTTGCACTGCTCATTTCTGGGCAATAGGACCAGAGCCGCAATAAGTGCCATTTCTGCAAGAAGACCACCTTGGTCTAGCTGGAAGGTCCACAGCCTTGTAAGATTTCTGTGGGCCCTATCACGTCTCCAGTTTTTCCCAAGTGGTCTCCACCAGTGCACTCCCATCACGCAAAGCAAGAGCAGAGTGTCAGCGGGGGAAGGCACAGCTGCTCACCTCAATGACAAGGGGTTCTGTGGTGGGACCCCGGGCATGGAGGAGCTCTGGGGCCACATCACCCTCTGAGCCACGGTCATAGTGCAGCACTGTGCTGGCCACCTGCAGCGCCCGGCTGAAGTCGATTGTCCAGTGCCCGTTCAGGTAATACTCCCCTCGCACGTTCTTGACAGCTGGATAAACCCACGTGCCAGAGAAAGAGGATCATAAGAACTCCACAGGGTTGCTCCTGTTTCCACTCAATACTGTGTCACAAGCAAATGAGGGTGACAATCATCCTCCATCAATGCTGTCCTTCCCTTCCTCTTTGGCTTTCTTAGCAGAACCTGCTCCACATTCAAACAGTGGTTCTTGCCAGCTTTGCTGCAGATCAAGCACTTCTTTGCTGCACAAATGCCTCCAGCATATTCCTGCCCTGCCTCTGCATTCCCCACTGTTAGCTGCTGGGGCACAGTTGATGTCAACCTTTGTCCTGCTTGCTATTAAGATGTGGGATTCACACTCCACTGCCTTTACATCACTATCTGGTTCATCAGATACTCTATTCAGAAAGCAAGATGTGTGCTGCATCGTTTTCTACAAAGGGAAACATCAACCAACTGATTTGTCCTAAGCACTGAGTGATGGAACACTCGGAAAGCAGAAGAGTATTTGCTTTCTCCACTGGAATTTCCTCAGCCCTGCCCAGAAAGCTAGGCAAGGCCTTTTTTCCCTCCTTTTCACCCTCTGCAGAATGACCAGAGTTTGAGGCTGTACAAATATCCAGCAGAAATCTATGGGGAAAAGAAGCCCACCCCAAACTTCTAGATGGCAGGAGTAGGTAGGGTTTGCATTTACCAAACAACAGAAGTCATAGCCAAATTTTGCTGTATCGACTAGACTCCTTGTAAAGTTACAGGCAGGAAGTCTCAATGTGGTTTGGGTATTTTTATTCCTCACCCAACAGCAAGATCTCCACGGGAGAAAAAATGAGGTAGATGTGAAGCCCAGAGTTGTGCATCACTCACATTTCAAGGATACTCGATATTCAGATCCTGATATTCAGTTTTTCCCTCTGCCATATCAAGCCCTCAAGGTAAACATCCCAAACCCCATACCTGAAAACCAGATGTTAGCATAATGGCTGGAATCCAAATGGACTGATACACACATTCAGACATCAGTCATACCTAGGAAGTTCCTGCTGGGCATAATCTCCTTAATTTGGATGCTTGTGGCTCCCATAGGGATAATAAAGATTTGATTGTAACCTGAAAAAATAAAGGGGGATTATTCAATATCTGACTGTGAATGCCACACTGCACTCTTCTGTGCCAAAGATGCTCATGGTTTCATTGGTGCCTGAACAACTAGATGAGCTTTTTGTTGGTGACACGAAGCATTTCCGTCGTCACTTTAACTACATGCTGAATAGCCTCACCCTACATTATCCACAGATCAGTCCATGTGTCAAAAATTCCAATGACACCTCAGAAAAGTCCATTTTCTACATTTTGAAATCTTTGGAATTTCAGCAAGAATCATACTGGAGTTCAACATAGAGAGATGTAACCACAAATACAGTTGACATCTTGAAATTTTTTGAAATTGGCCAAATGCAGAAGATGCAGTCCCATTTCTAGCCCTGCACATGTCCTGGTGGGGCTATCAAGACACTGGACAGCCTCACGAAGGTGGTGTATGGTGACGTTATTATGGTGCATTTATAGCACCTGCTGGAGAGGGAGCAGGGAAAGACATCAGCATCATGGCAAGTACTTCAGTATGGATGCAGATTAAGGAAGTGATTCCCAGGATAAGGCCAACAGTACCTTTTCTGGTGCTAAGGCCACACACTGTAGAGATATTTCAAGTGAACATCCAAGCATGCCTATAGCAATCACGTGAGCAGGTGTCCCCACCAGCCCTTGTAGCAGTTGATTTTTGGTTTAACTCTCTTCTTCTCACCTGCCCAAACTACCTAGGATCATCTGTACCTTTGGGGAGGCTGGCCACATCAAAAGTGCCCTTCACACCATAGCAGGTGCTGCCATCTCCTCCACACTGCAGGCACTTGTCCTCCTTCTTGGCAGACTCCAGCATATTATCACAGCCAACGGCCTGTCAGAGCACAGGAGCATTAATAGGATAAACTGTAATGACAGAGGGAAAAAAAAAGGCCAAATGCTGGACAGATCTATTAATAAACCCTGAATCTAGGGAGCCTGGAAAGCCAGGATAGGGCAGAGAAGGAGTTGACAGAGAAATGACAAAGCTGAAATCTACTATTTCACATCCAGAGCCAGATAAATGCTGTCCACATGCTCCTCAGCACCTTGAAACGGAATGATTCACCTTTTCTGATGCTATTATGAAAGGTCAAGTAGAACAAAGGGAGACAACGGAAAGATTGACAGACCCAGTGATGAATGAAGGACAAGATGACTAACCTGACAAACTCCCTCTACGCAGATATCCCGCTTGCCAGGTTCACAGGTAGTCCCATCTACCACTGCTTCCTTGTGCCTGTAGTAGAAGTTTTCTCCCTTGGGAATACAGTTTAACTCACACTTATTAGGTGCTGGCAGGAGAGAAAAAAGAAACATTATATAATAGCTTGATACTGCACCAGGAGCCTAGTTCTAGATCACAGGAGCAGAGACAGAGGGGTGGACTGATATTAAGTGGCAGATATTGAACGAATTTCTGGGTCACAAACTGCTGGAGGCTGGAAAAATACCCTGGTAAAGTCTCACTGTATGCATATATTTCCTCAGGGGACATTGGTCTAAGTGGATATTTGGTTATTCCTTAGTAGCATTGCTCTTCTACTCCCTTGGAGTACAGAGCTTTCTAGAACAAGAAGAAGTGTTGATACAGAACTGTTATTTTAACAATCAACAAAAACCCCTTTAAATCCATCTTAAAATCCCTCATAATTTGTTAACCAGCTGTGAATGATACCATATCAAAGCACAGAGCAAGGACCCCTGGTTCCCACACCTGCCTTCTGAGCTGGTTCCTCAAGAAAGTATGGTCCGATTGAAGAGATGTTGTATTTTCTGAAGCACTCATTAATTATATACATTTGCTTCTCTTGTGCCCTTCTAATATTCTTTTGCCAGTATTGGAAAATACAGCAGAACTTCTGCTCCTCTAATACTTCAGAACCTAGCTGCAACCAGCTCCAGATTTCCTTGAGCAATGTTTCTGAAGGAATGGCTGTTACAAGAGACAAGTACGTATTGCTGCAATGCTGTCTCTTGGCCCATGCATCCAGTGTCTTCAGGACAGCAATGCTTTGCTGCTGGCAAAAGGATTTTTTTTTCATGCCAACACCTGCCCCCCACTCCAACTAAGGAAGTACCCTGCAAGGATACTGCAGTAAAAAACATTACAGTCACTTCAACACATACTGTTGATAGGTAGCGATGAAGTGTAACCCCGCATGTTTATCATTACCTCCATAATATGGAAGCCACTTATATTTCTTGCCTTGGAATTCTGTCCCATCAAATTCTGCACACTGCTCTGCCCGGAAATCTCGGGAGCCTTCCGGACAGTTCTGTTTGGAAGAGAAAATGTTTGCATTGGACTATTCAAAAAAAGGAGGAAAATAAAGTGTAAAATAAAAATTTGGGGTTTATTCTTATTCCTCCCATTTAAATTGGGGCATAATTTCAATATACTTTTGAAGGGGTACTGTTAATGAACTGCATCCACTAGTGACATCAGAGAAACAGGAACTAATAGTCACACCTTCTTTCTGATGTTTGTGTTTCCCCCACATAAATTTCTTTAAAAGAAATTTTTAAAAGAAAACATTTCTTTATTCATCAGAAATAAGAATGATGTTTGTGTGGGGAAAAGAAGCAACAGGCAAGAAAACCCAAAACCAGAGCACTATACCTGAACATTACATGACCGATAGCTTCGTGTTTGTCCAACACAACTGGAAGGACCTTCTGTCCTGGAAGACAGAGAAAATACATGGAGCTCTCTGAAGAATACACAAGCAAAAAGTCATCTCATGGCAGAGGTTACATATCACCTTCACACCAAGCATATCACCCTCACAGAGTGCCCTGAAATGGCAAAATAACTAAAATGCACTCCTTCACCACTAAAGCAAGCTGGCATTTTCTAGTGGTATTTTATGCTATGGTTTGTGTTCTGGCATGAATGAGACACACACCACGAACAACTGCAGCACAGCTCTTCAGGGCCATGCTTCAACTGAATAATGGAAGCTGAGATTTTAGTCCACTGTCCACCAGCAAAGGGTCGAGGTGTCCATAAAAGAAAGAGAAACATGTTATGAGCAGCAGGAGGATAGTGGCCAATTCAGAATATTTATGCATCATCTATCTTGATTTTTTTGTGCACAATAGGCCCCTTACTAGGAAGAGCTAAACATGCCTATGGAAAGTGTGCAACACCCTTATTCCAGTCAAATGACCCCAACTGAGAATTATGGAGAGTAACAATGATGGAGGAAATTGATCTAAAAAGCCAATCAGTGCCTAACACCTCAGTGTTCCTAAAATGGAGAGACAGGTCTCCAGGGATTCTGGCAGGTATAAACCATAATGGGCAGCCTTCAAAAGAGACCTTTCTTTATTCTGTGTGGGAAGCAGCAGTGCTTCATAATTCTGGCTTCTTCTATTACAAAAACTCCTCTCATTTCTCTAAACAGAGAGATGCTCTTTTTTCAGGATATTATTGAGAGTCTGGCTTTTTTTTTCCTCCTTTGCTTTGTTTTCATCCAAAACAGGATCTCTAAGGTCCATCATTCCCAACAGGTGCAGTACCAGTCATCATCCTCATTAGGATGCAGCTAACCCAGCTGCAAATGAGGTGGCACAGTGCTAACGCTGCTTGAGCCAAATTCACTCTTCCGTGTCTTCTGGGGCAATTTACTGTCCTAGGAATCATAAACCTGAGGAAACCTCAGCACTGTCGCCACCTCTCGGGAGAGAAATCAACTGTTCTGGCTTGTTCTCCATCTCCCTCAGGGCTTCCCACGCTAGACCTGATTGAACAGCTGCTACCATGCCAATCCCCTGATTGCACAGTCTCAAGTCTCACACACAAACTGCTGTGCTCTATCAAAGGAGCCAAAGCAAGCGTGTGTTGAAGAGGGCACTCCTCAAAACAGCAGTGACAAGACTGAAAGTGAGGTTCATCTCAGAGTGGACTCATTCCACTGGGATCAAACAATAAGTCTTTTTTTTTCTGTATGTATATTGGAACATAACCGCAGGAGCTCAGTAACAGTGCAACACATTTAAAGAAAAGGAAAAAAAAAAAGGAGGTTATTCCTCACCTTTGGGAATAGCAGCGCCGTTGCCGAAAGCTGACTCCACCGCCACAGCTCCGACTGCACTTGCCCCATTCACCCCAGCTCCCCCAGACATCAACCTGCCGTTTCATCCGGCGGCCCTGTAAATAAAAAACCCCACAGACATAGCAAAAAGACATGGCAACACAGGAAAAAAGAAAAAAAAAAAGAAATTAAGCAGAGATCCTATGTGTTCTCTTGCAAAAAAGGCTGTCTTGCTGTGCTGTATTCCTAACATGAAAAGTGGCACAGAGTAATACCTCAGAAAGATCAGGCCTCTAATATCTAGGAGTATTAGCTTCCTGAAGCCATATAGCACATCCAAGCATCATAATCTCCCTTAACTGCTACTGTTTGTCTATTCATAGAATCTCAGCACTTTTGAATAATGATCTAAGAGGATAACATCTTCCTCTCAGCAAGGCAGCAAAGGCAAATCATTACCTCAGGGACTATGAGCACTGTCACTCCACACCAGATCAATAGAGCCACTTAAACCCAAATCCTTGGCTCTAAGTCCAGTACTTAAGAGAAGTAAAGGAAGCAGAAAGAAAAGCCCCGGAACACACTTTTTACTGCAAGAGAATTCCATATATGAACCTTTTTTCCCCTCACCCAACTATGTCCAACGACGATGTCAAAGTCTGGGCCATCATTAGCTGCAGCCTTAATTAATTTTGTATTTAGAAAGTTGGATTAAGAGAAATAACCGTGATAATATAGACAAAACTTTACAAGTATGATGGAACCAACCAAAATACATCGTCTTGGAAATATATGAAATATCATATTTCCAGGGAAAAAAGGCCTACTGCAGCTGATGAGATCCACATACAGCAGGACATGTGTGGTTAGTGGGAAGGATGGCAATATTCTAAGGAAAAAAATTAGTATCTGCAAGATGCAGCAGGATTAATTCTGCTTGAAAAAGAAGGTAAGTGCAGGGTTACATGGTGAGTGACCCTGTAAAAACAGGGTTTGCTGTGCAGCTGCCCCTGTAGGGCAGTTTATGTATACCATTGTACAACTGAGAAGGCAGTGCATGCCATTTGGGCACTGAGACATTTGTGGTAGTGAAGAGTAGGCAGGCAGAGAAAAAAAGGTAAAAAATTATTGTGATGTGGTCTAATTCACCTCCACACACAAACATCCAAGCCTCTGCTAGAAACAGGAGCTAGTCTAACAAATCATCCAGTGAGTCCAACTCAGGCAAGATGCATGGTCAGGTTTTATAATTTTCCACACACACTCCCTGCCTTACTGTATGTCCAAATTACAGTCTTGTTTCTGTACTTCACCCTCTTTTAAGGAATAATTCCCTGCTGTTGGCAGAGCAACAGTCAGAAATATTAGCCAATCATATCTATGCATTTACTACCAAATTACACACAACTATGTAGATGCAGAGTCACCCCAAACCTATATTACCTATATTCCTCTAATGTGAAACACTTTCTTCCTAGCCCAGCTACTTACTTTTCTTCACACAAGTTCTGTGCAATTTTTTCTAATACCTCTGGTTCAGACTAACTCTGTTTGCCTTCGCCCCGTTTGTTCAATGGCACTACCCAGGTTACAGCCACTTCTACATACCTCCTCTTGGCCAAGTCAACATCTCCCTGACCTTGTGCCAAACCCTCCTCCCATTCTTTCATTCCAGATACTGAGCTCACTGTTTGTCTTCTGCATTCTCATTTGCCTTTCTGGGCATAATCCCAACAATAGAGTTTTAGCTTTCAGCAAGGTTTTTTCAGCAATCTTATTTCCCCAAGTTCTTCTTTCAGACACCTAATTCCTCCCCCTGTAATCCCTCCTCCCTTACCCTAAAAAGAATAAGATATGCTACCACTATTTCTCGGCAGTCTTATTCCTCTGTATCAACTGACTGATTTAGGAGCAGTATTAGCTCACCCTGTTCAGTCAGCATAAGGGAGAAGGAAACATGTAGATAAAAATCCAAAGGAAGAGCATTTGAAATTCAGATTACTGGAAGGCAATTAGGATAGAAAACCCTTCCTTGACACACACATACCACCCTGATAAATATTCCAATATCTCTCCTACAGAACTAGCATTATTTATTCCTTCTATAGAGAGTAAAATCTGCAGGGACTCTTTGTTGTAAGGCTTATGCATCCACAGAATGCAGGAACAATCATTTTTTTTCAGTATCACTCCATTTATGTACACCCCGAAAGGAACATCAGATAAAAGAATCCTCCCAAAGCTGTACAGTGCCAAAGAAACATTTTAATAGGGGCCCAACTCCCATATATGGAAATCTGTGTACAGTCCTCATTACTTCAGTAACTGCACACATGTATACAGGCAAATATAAAGCTGCATATTTATAATAAATAATAAATATATTATTACATAACCTGATAACAGGACATTTTTAGATGCTGTCAGCCAGTTTCTGTTCCAAAAGCCTCTTTCTGCTTTCTTCAGACTCTGGAATGCTTTTATCTCATGTCAGCCAGGACAACTAAATTCCATTCCTGCATGGATTTCAGAATGAAAAATCTACAATCTTCATCACTGTTACAAATTCATTTGGTTCCATTCTTCCCTTGCTTCAGGCTAACATGCGTACAAGAATGTAGTTTCTTTATCTGCATTAAGTATATATTTTAATGTTCAAGAGAAGGGAGAAAATGCATACAACCGTCTTCCTTGACTTCTAAAAACTCCTGAAAGAGCAGTCAGTTAATGCCCAACTGCTCTGTCCAGTTTTATGGCCAGTTAAGACACCAGCAATGCGTCCTTTCTGGGAATACTGATATTGCCCATGACCCTGGCACTGCACGCTCTCAGGGCTTATTTGCAAATAGGCTGCTGTGGTATAGAAGTTTACAAGGCCAGGGATTTCATTTTTATGAACACTGCATTGCTTTCATCAGTTCCTAGACAGACGAACTGCTGATGTAGTTGCAGCATCTGCTGTTACCAGGCCAACTGTATCTGATATCACCAGCAAGTAAAAAGCTATGCCTCTGAGTCATTAGACTTCCAGACCTCATCTGCAAAGACAATCCCAGTATGCACCACATACAAACAAAAGAATTCTGGAAAAGTGTCCTAGATAGCTTATTATATACCATGTAATGTTTATTTCTGTGTATGAAACATGCACTGGAAGAGAAGCTATGAATGGGACTTGACTCAGAAAGACAGAAAATGCTGGCACTATGTAGGAACACTTTAGAAAGGGCCCTTGAAAAACTTTCCAGTCAGTCTGATGAGATGGGTAGGAAACTATGCATGGGAAGAGGACTGTGCTTCCCAGACAAATGCATTGCAGGCATGCAGTGATCCACAAAGTTCATATCACCAACTGTGGACAAGTGATTCAGTGGGAATAATTTCCTAGTGCCTTGTTGCAACTCAAATACTAGCAAGCTATCAAAGCAAATATCAATTTACTATACAGTCCCAAGTGAGCAGTGAAGTTCTGCAGTCACACGTCCAAACAACCTACATCGCAGGCAAGTTCTTACCCTTGCTCCTTGGGCACCTTTCAGGACTCAGAGATAGTCAACCTGAATTATTTTGTGATTTTTTTTTTTTTTTGTGCTGCTTTTCCAGACTGACGAGCAGCAACAAAACATCCTGTTACACCACTCCAACAGTTGCTGCTCAAAGCATTTGGTTACTGATAACCACGCTATGCCCGAGAGGTTTCGGACAAGGCCACTGCAACCTTTAGCCCAGCAGGTTGCATAGCTTTGGTCCATTGAGATGCAACTAAAGCATCATTTTGGACACTGAAACGTTGTTCTGTGTCTTCTGGAGCAGATTCACATGCTTGCTAGGTTCCACTGGGGTCAGATACAAATCTCAGTGCTGACAGGGAGAACATGGCGAGAAACAGAGGCTGACAACAAGGCCCTGTTACCCACTGAAAACAGATATTGCTCACAAGGACAAAATGAATAATGTGCTGTTACAGTTATGTTATGTAGTGTTTCCATGGCTTAAAACTACACTCAAAACCAGACTCTCTCTTTAACCTTTCTTAGTATTTTTGAAATAACACTGCATCATTTTATTTGATAAATATCTACTTTCTGGTGTTTATAGTTTCTGAAATACGGTTAATATTTATTTTGACACACCCTGAACTGTAGCCTCATTTAGGAAACATGTAGGAAAGAAGGGTGAAAACCAAACATTACAAAAGAAAACTATCACTACTATCACTTCTGTAATGGTTTCATTGCCAAAGTCTTGGCAAGTAAGAAGTCTCCAGTGAAAAAATGCAGCCTTGTTAACTTCGAATAATAAGTGCTTAGGGAAAAGTTAATTGCTGAGAGAAAAGTTAATAATGGAAAGGGGTAAAGAAAGAAAATTGTCAAGGTGCCCCAAAGGTTGGCTGCTCCCTTTGGGCTAGGGGCCAGTAGTGGGATGCTCTCCCAGGACAACACTGCAAGCCAGGGAGCAGCACAAGCCAGGGCACAGCCCCAGCCCTAGGAACTGGGCACCTCCACCTGCAACCAGGCTGGGAAATGGGAATGCAGGTGGGCCTGGCTCATCAGGGTCCATGGCTGGCCAGGCAGAGTTGTGCATATCCTCACTGCAACATCACTAGGGCAGGAGCCAGCAGCCCCAGGAGGCTACAAGGGAGTCCTGGGCAGTAGGCTGAGTGAGGAGAGTCCAGTCAGGGCCAGTAAAGCCTAGTACTGCCCTTAGGGTCCTAACAAAAACAACCCACATGGAGTGTGTCCTTAGACCATGTGCTCTTTGGGATATGAACCATTTCCTTCTCCTTTCTATATCCAGAAGAACTATCCAGTACTACAGTGATGACCACCAATAATACATTTCCACACAGCTAAGCTCTGCATGACATGTGGTATCCAACCCTCAAACTTAATTGAAAGGGAGCTGAAACATTCAGTATATCTCACATGTTTATAATTTAGATGTCTGCTGCTGTGCCAATATGCATTTTCAAGATGACTCCATCTGCAACTGGCTAGGATATTAGCCAAAAATGCTACCAAAAATAAGCTAATTAATCCAAACCACATCAGCAAAGAATTTTTTTATAATTCTGTCATAACCATTGATCTTGGCTCAGACACAGCAGGCTTGCAAAGAGCTTTGAGGGTGAATAATGCCAAGTATCATTTTTATGAATAATGAATAAGCAATCAAAGAATTGTATTTGAGTAAAACTAGAAAAACAAGAATGAAAGTGAGCAAGATGGGGACAGCAGGAAGTGAAACACAAAGTGGTAGAGAAGAAGTGAGTATCTTATTAAGACAAGCTGCTTTACGAAGACAAGGGAAAAAAATCCAGGCTTCGTTAGCTTTAATGGCTTGTGGTTTACACTCACTATGTATGTTTCCTTTCATCCCCCTCTCACCCTAGCCATGACTCATTAGCATATCCCCTCTAACAAATTCAGTAAAAACCAGTAGTTCCCCGACACCTTCATTTTCTCAAAACACTTCAGATTCTCCCTACACTACTGAACCCACTCGCTCATGGTTCTCAGCTCTTTTCCATGTTCTCTGTTCAACTCTTCAACACTCCTCACTCTGCTACCTCTCTCCGGGCTGTCCCACCCTACAGCTGGCTCCTTCCACACCCACTGATTTCCTGTCAGCTGGGCAGGATATGGTGTATTCCTTGTGCACGGCACAGCCCGGGACGTGCTGCCCCATGGGACTGTGCTGGCTTGCCGGGCAGCAGGCAGAGCAGGTACCAGTGACTTTTCAGAAGTGGAAAGACTTCCAGAAACTCTGCGTGGCCTGGAGATGACGAGGGAATTTAAAGAACTCTGAAAAGATACAGCCATTGCAGAGAAGTCAGATTAATTCTTGGAATCCTTATGGAAGAAATGGAGCACATTCAGAAAACTCTTCAAAGAGGATGATTGTGAGTAAACTTTATGACCCCAAACTTATTTGGAAAAGTGGACAAAACACACAGTATGAAGTCACCAGAAGTTGTTTATCCAAGGGGCCTAACAGGAACTCAAGGTTGAAATGGATAAACTGTTACATACTAGCAGGCAACCCTCTCAGCTAAATCCACTTCAACATGTGATTATTGGAAAGTGGAAAATCTGACACCAGTTTACAAAATGATCCCCGGGAACCCATGGAACTGTACATTCACAGAGCGTAAAACTGACGTCAGCTGATAAATTAATAGAAGTTAAAACAAAGAACAGAACTAGCAGGCACCTGCATAAATACAGGATGTTTGGGAAAAAGTCAATAGGGCTTTTAAAGGCAAATCCTTCTAAGCATATTGCCGTTCTTCAATTCACAAACATGTCAACAAGGATAACCTGCCAGATACATTCAGATTTCCAAAAAACTTTCAAAAAAATCCTTCACCTAAGGCTTTGAAGGAAGTTAAGCAGTCAGAAGGACAGTTCTTCAATGGATGATGAGCAGGTAGCCCAAAGACAAAAGCAGGAGTAAAATCTCCATCCACTGCAAGAACGGACATTAGCAGCAGAATTCCATAAGGAACCTCTTAGGAACCTCCATAAGGAATGCCTCAACACATTTATTAGTTATGCCAAAACCACAGAAGTAATGAAAGCAGATGATAAGGGTAATTCAGGGTAATAAAGGACAACAGAAACCCAGAGACATACTGCAAAGAACTATGGAAAAACATTATAGTATATGTGAGTTATCACTAAAATGACAGTGGAGATTTCATGTAGGCAGCCTAAGTGAGGCACAGGAGAAAACACAAATCCTATCCCAAATTGCTATTATTTATTAATTAAGATTAATAAATCATTACATGAGAGTTTATATATAGCTCTGAAGAGTAGGATCTTGATGTTATGGCTTCAAGGAGGCATTGACCAAATTCAGGAAGAGAAACAGAGACATCTCAAGCTCAAAGAGTTCATAAACTGGAAGTGTATTGGGGGAAATTGTACTTGCCTATCTTTTAATGTTTTTTTCTAGACACATTTTGTGACATAGCTGGAGACAGGATACAGGGCAAAACAAAGTGGTCCTATCCAGTACAATTCGTCTTGTGCATGTTTTCTACCTTTCCCTCCACAGGAATATTAGTAAAATCTCCTCTTTCTCTGTCCTCACAGGAATTTTTACTGTTTCTGTATGACCTTAACTTTGATGTCCTTGTGCACCTTCTCCCCTTTGTGTCAAACCTGGTTAAGGCATCTAAAAGTTTATTCAATAGATTAACACCTTAAACAGTAACAATGTTGATTTATTTAGAATAAACTGAAATCCAGCATTTCAACCTAGAAATGCAGATCCATAGACAGAAACAGTGTTCAGAGGAAATGTATTTGAATATGAATTTCAGCCAAGCCTCAAGCCAGCCTCACTTTAGCACACCAGCAGTACAATCTAGGAGCAAATGTAAGTATTGGACATGATCTAACAGCTAATGCCTAAAGATCCTAAAAGGTGAAACAGGCACTGGTTTTTCAGAGCTGTCCTATCTGGGGAAGTTCAGGCAGCCCCATTATTCTTTTGGTGCTCAGCTTGATCTAGCAGAGACCTGTGTTCCATCACTACAATCAGTCCCAACAGCTCCAGCTCTTGCAAGTGGGCTATCTCTTGCTATGGTTCAGCCTGATTTTATCAGCATCTGGTAAGGAATGGCCCACATGAAACAAACACCATTTCTCACTTCTCTACTAGAAACAAAAAAGATAATTACTACAGCAGAGTGCCTCAGTACTGCTGGATCTTCCTGCTTTCTCATGATTTGGACAGATCCAGCATGTCAGGGAAACTGAACTTAAGTGGTGGCCAAGCAAAAGCTTCTCCTTTCATTCAGCATGGCTTCAAGAGGACCTATTGATTGCATGCAGGGGGTAGAGTCTAATGCCACAGAGAAATGTCAGCCTTCACAGTCTCAGGTATTTCAGTCATATCCCTTCCAAAAAAATCACCAAAATCTCCAAATTGGAGATAGG
The DNA here is from genome assembly GCA_013397775.1 of Eulacestoma nigropectus. NCBI lineage: Eukaryota > Metazoa > Chordata > Aves > Passeriformes > Eulacestoma > Eulacestoma nigropectus. Next base: position 96,909 of record VZTE01005397.1, on the reverse strand, counting down.
CAGGTAAACAGATGAACTGAATATAATATATTCAATTTCTGTTTCTTTTAACATAGAGTATGATTTTGCATTAGATGTGAGATAGCAAACACTCATTTAAGCATACTTCCATCTGTAAGAGAAAATATGGCAACTAACAAACTCTGCTTGATTTCTGGTCTCTCATCCCTCATCTTCAAAGGTGGCCTAGAAAGCAAAACACTTACTCCAAGTGATAATTGCCTCTTTTTTCCCCCACTCTCTGTTCCTTTACACCTAACAAACATGTGATATTGTCCTTTGCTAACACTTCCACTCTACTCTGCAGGTTATCTTTTACCTTAGATGTCCAACTCACTAATAAAGTTTAACTTCAAGTCAGAGAAACTGTTCTCAAGCTGCCATTACTTCCGAAAGATCCTGCTTCTCACTCAGAAAGGAAGAGGAATCCCGGTTCTTAATAGCTACATTCTTTTTCTGATAATATCAAATTGGCTTAACATAAAGTAACCTCTCCCAGTAAAGCTAAACCACATGGCTAATACTTCTAAGACCAAAGAAAACAGAAAAACGAGCTAACCAAAAATCCATTCTCTTTATTTCAAGTGATAACTCTCTCTAGCTTTGAAGCAGGAGACAGCAATTACTGCTTTGCAGATAACATCCCTGGAACCAAAGGCACTACCAGAATTCTATTATTTAATTGCCATGTTAGACTTTTCAAAAGATGTACCACAATAGGCCTGATGACTTGAACATATTAGCGCTTTCAGAAATACTTTCTACAAAGCACTTGAGTTACAGATGTTGACAGTTCTTAACAGAAGTCTCTTTCATTTCTTGTAACAGTGTTCAGAAGAGCATTTACTTACTGAAAATGCAGAAGGTGACATCGTTGTTAGCATGAGCAGAAGGAACAAGTTCTTCATCTCTGCCTGTGGGAACAGAAAAATTACTCATCAGGATTGCTTGCTTCTTTGCTGCTAGTGGAAAAGCTACCATACCATGCAGTAAAAATGGAGGTGGAAGTAGAATCAAGGGGAGAGAAAAGCAGTTTTATCACTACACTCCCTGGATAGATGAAGGCGTCTACAAAGACTGAAATTACCCTGCACAGGATATAATTACTGAGAGTAAATATTTCCCTGAACTTTTCTCTGGTATTATGAGAACACCATCCCCAGGCACAGTGGAAGGTGCATGCTGTTGCATGTCTGCCCTCCCACCCCTTTAAGTATACACCTGATAAAACACTTGAAGATTGCAATGACTTCAACCAACCCAGGGTAAAAAATTCCACAATTAACACTTCTGTACCCTACATTCATCTTGTGTGGTTGTGCTTGCTTAAAATCCAACAATTCATCATGGAGAGCCATAGCTAGATTCCACCATGAGTAGTTATATCCCCTCTGCAGAACTAGAGAGGAGATCAGGTCACGTAGGCTGGTAAGGCAGCATACAACTGTTCCTAAATGTGGGGCATTGTGCACATATGGGAGCACAATACTTTGTTGGTGCATTCCCGGTTTCTACTTAATCCTTCCTCTTTTGAGTTGCAGCCCACACCAACCACCACTCACGAGCGTTCACAGCTGTGACCAGGACACTTCAGCCACTACAGACTGACTCTTTCTCATCACCATTTCTCATGACCTTGTGACCAGTTAAGCCCAGGAAAAAAGGAAAGAGATGGACTAGATATTCCTAGCACAGTTTTATCTAGTTTGAGATTCTTTCTAACTTGGGAAAGGAAAGGTAAAAGGAGAAACTTTCCTTTCACACTACACAAAAGCATCAAGGAAGAAATGTTTATTTCATCAGTCCTTGTAACAACATCTGTTTTAATATGAAAACTTCATATATAGCTTCTTTAGCCTGGCCTATTAAATCCAGATAAAATACAGAATGTGTATCACTATTAACAATGATGACATTGATATAAAATCATTTTTGCATAAGGATATGACATCAGAACCAACAAATATCCAAAATTAAACTTACTTGATCTGGTATTTAAGTATTTCAGGTTACTTTATCATGGGCAGCCATTTTTCTGATAGTCCTAGGCCTCAATGAACAGATCTTATTACAACTCTCCACGTCCATATATACCATGGATTTAACACTCCCAACATTCACCACACTGAGAATAAAAAGCTTATTCTTAAATATTTTCTCTTTCAGATGTAAAAGCTACTAAAAAAATTCTGTTGCATCAAATTCTGTGTGCAAATTAGCAATGAAAAGGGGAAACAGAATTGGGAAAACAAGCACTAATAAACTTCTCTCCCTAAATACTCAGTGCCAATCATAAGATTCATAAGGAAATGAAGATATAGGAGCTTTTTATATGAAAAGACTTTCATTAATTTTGGTTTAGTCATTTTTAGGAAACTGAGGGAAGGCTATGTACCCTCTATCACCCACATGTGCTACTACTACTCTTCCTATTCAAATCAAGGAAGAAACAACCTGGGGATACCCTCCAGAAGAGGTAAAGAATGCTCTCTGTGCTGTAGAGGCCAATGACCAAATCAGGCTGGATCTGCGTCACAACCCTACCAAGTGTCATATCCTTTCTCAGGGGAAGCACAGGCAAGAAGAGACCCTTTTGCTACAAGATCCACCTACGCAAACAGCCAAGTTCTCCTGAATGACCTTATAATGTACCCACAGCACTAGGAAAGGGCGCTGTGAAAGCAGCATCTTCCTTGAAAGGTGTTGGTATCAGAGGTAAATATTTGAGATCAGCTCTATTCCGACTAACCAGAGGAAAAAAAAATCTCTTCCCCAGCTCTCCTCTCTCATATATTCCATTTCCAGGCACCTCTCAGGTCCACAGATATGGCCTTGAAAATCTAAACCTTGTTCTGCTGCCAATGAGCTGTCTGCCAGCTCTTTCTAGCATCTGAGCCACGAGGCAGGGAGGGAGCTGGGACCAAACCACACAAGGCTCCTGGAGAAGAGTCTAGAGGAACAGGTCACCAGGGCTAGCAGTGCTCCCATTCCCCAGGTAGTTAGTATCTTGGATGTTTTTAGCCAGATAGGACACAAAGATTCCCTGAGGAGACAACTGTAGTCAGAACCCAATGTATGGGGCAACCCCGTGCATCTAAGCAGCAAGAGGTTACAGCTCTGGTGCTTGCTTGTACTTTTGTGCCATTGCACTTACATGGAAATTGCTATCATATGTCCCAAATTCAGCATTAAAATGTTTAGACCATCCAGCCCTATTAAACTAGTCAAGAGATTCCAGGAAGCATCATCAGAAGGAAGAACAGGGCTGTCTGTATGCTATGAAATTCCCCACTGGAAAACAAATCTTGTATTTGATTGTCTGAGCATCAACAAAGTTGTTATTTTAAAATCCTCCTTAGATGTAGAATTCAGCATTGATTCCTTTCACCTTAGTTTCAACCACAACAGATGAGAATGAAGAATCTGTCTGAAACCTTAAAAAAAGGGTCAAGTTCTGTTTCTGGATATAATGGCCTTTTAACTCCTTGTAGGACCTGGGGTACAGCAGCACATGTTTATTCTGCTTGTTTGCCATTCCTCTCACTGCAGGCTGGGCATGTGGGTGAAGGAATGAAAAGGACAGTATTTTACAGTGCTTTCACTTGTAACAACAGCAGCTGCTGCTCCCTGAGCCTCCTGCCCTTCTCCAGTTCTCTTCAACTCTCCCCAGCTCCCTTTTCCCACTGTGTGCTAGAACAGCATCTCCACCCCTCCTCCACCCAGAAACAGCAGCAGGGCCTGAGGGGAAATGGTGACTTTATGCTCAAGCTATGGAACAGCTGCTGGAAAGCTCACAAGGAGGAATTCCTGCCATAGTGCTAAAATATGAAGTTATCTCAGGGAGAGGGTTTATGAGTTCACAACAAGTAAGGAGCAACCAGAATCTTTAGCCAGAAATAGAGGTATGCCCAGGTGAAACCTCTGCCCATACACCAGAAGAGATTCAAATTGTCTAGACAGTCACATCTGGCATTAACTGCTCGTGTGAGATGAATAAAAGGCTTGAAGTGGGGAGTGGTTCCAGCCATCTGTGAGCTTGGTGAATTCAGAGTTCAGCTCTGGACTGTTTTCTATAAAAGATGCTGACCCAAGCTTCTCCAAACACTGGAGAAGTTCAAACTGGAATCTAACTTTAGCAGCTCGGGAACCTTCTATTCCAAAACAGGAGGGTGGGAGGACCACAGAGGAGATAGCTGGAATTTCTTAACTGAACAGAACACAAGAACTCCACTACCACTGGAAACTGGGATAAGCACCCTTATTTCAGGGCTTAACACTGAACCCACTTAGGAAAGAAACTTTCGCCTTCACAACCAGAAGTTCTAGAAAAGACAGATGGGCAGACTTGGAGACTTCTCTATAGTGGATCCAGCAGTGACTTGCTGTAAAAATATTTTATTTAGTTAGAAACTCTTATCCAGGGCCAGGCAGACTTAGTAAGATCAGTCAAATCTTCATGAAATCTTCAGGAGTATGTTTTATAATCAAGGATAGTTTTAATAACTCCTATATTTACTTCATGTGTGTAAGTCCTATCTTCCAATGCACAAATACGATTGCTTACTTAAACTTGGCCACTTTTCCAAACAACCTCTTAACATCCATGTCCCTGGGGAAACAAGACCAACATTGCCTGTGTATATATTAAAAACCAACTTTGAATCAGTTGTCTAATTTCAGGGTCTCAAAAGCAATAAAGTTACATTTTGAGGGAAAAGATACTGGACCAGGATGAAGAGATGTGTTGAACTTTTAATCCATTTAGATGACGACTTTTTCTTTTCAACAGGAAGGAAATCCAAACTTAAAAGTAATGTTATGAATAACTCAGCCTTGTGTAAGCAAGAACTTAAGCTGTTTAGGCACTACAGAATCATATCACAAAGTCAGAATAAAACAAGTTTCATGAGGTCCATTGCTCACACATTTATCAGGTTTTCTCTATTCTTTTTGAAAATAATTGGACAGCCACTGTTACGTGGTTCTTCTCTGTTCAGCACATAAGGCAGACCAGCCTTCTTTGGCCTGTGAATCACATTTCTAAATCATCTTTGGCCAAAGACATGTATCACAGGTGGGGGTCAGGGATTGTTCTAGGAGTCATTCATAAGCAGAAGACTCCTTCAGGGTTCTCACTTACCTAATCTAGATGAGATTTATCTGGACATGCAGGGAAATGGCAAAGCCACCCAGCATTACTGACTTTGGCAGGTCCTTAGAAGTCATTTCATCTCCCTGATGGGAATTTGAATTACCCAGTATGGATCTATCATTCCCCTTGAAGTAGCCCTGACACAGAAGCTGCCTTTGCATGCACAGCTTGTGAGATACAGGTTGGCCACCCTGGCAATAAATATTTATCTGTTGCAATATCAACAGAAATGGCTTATTGTAAAGTTTAGCACATCCAGCACTAAAGCAAACGTTGCCACAGGGATCCTACTACACACGCCTTTTCAGAAATTCCTTCCCTTTCCTCCACTCCCCTTTAACAGATCAGATCTCACTTTGATGTTATATTTTTAGAAGTTTGGTTGAAGGAGGTGGGAAGCCAGAAAGGATGATGATATGTTGCCCGGTTATTCACTGACATAAATTTTTTGAGTCATTGACTCAGAGCAAAGTCTTTGAGCTTTTAGATTCACTACATTTTCTAAAGACATTATGATTTTTTTCTTTGCTTTAAAAACCATCCAGCATATCTTTGTTCCAGCTTGCTTTTGTTTGCCTTGACAACTGAGAAGCACCTTTTAAGTTTTTGCTGGAAGAATTAAAAAGGGAAAACATACACGCACAGAAAGAAGCTGAGATGAAGATGGGGACTGAAAGGGGCTCCATGGAGCAGGGATCAAAAGATAGGGGAAAACTTCCCTTTGCTTAGGATGTGAGCTGAATGGGGAGAGCAGAAGGACCACATCATACAGCCTAGAGGAACCAGGAAACAAATCACCACTTTAGGCAGATGATAGCACATTCAAGATACTTCTTAACATGCCTGTTTTCTTCCCCAACTAGAGTAAATCATCCTTTTTTGGACAATTTTTCAAAGAAGATGTACTTTGGGTTGGGGCAGATAAGCTAAATAATGTCTCTGTGCCCATTAAAACAGAAGAATGCTGAATTGCCTTTGTCTTGACCATGCAATGAACCACATTCATAAACAGCTGTTTGTATACAAAGCAAGGGATAAAGGTTTATAAATGCATTTAAGCACAGGACTGGCTGAAAGGGCTTAATGGGATAGGAGAGAAAATAAAGAAAACACAAGTTGTCCGAGCAGAAGTTTTACGGTGGTGTCTTTACCATTGGTATCCGGATTTACTAATTCATTCTAGATACATGTTAGAAGTTGAAGAATCCTCATCAAGAAAGTAATCCCACTGAGATATACTTTCAGCCATGTTATGCATATTATGAAAGACAAACTTCCAGCTAGAATAACTTTAAAATTCACCTTGTTCAATGAAAAAAAAAAAAAGAAAAAGTTAGAAAAACTTACTAACAAGCACAGCAGGAGAGCACTAGCTGGCTGGAGAACTGAGTAGTGGTAACACAGAAGTATCTTCGAACCTGCTCTATCAATGGTTTTCAACTCAGCCTTCAGCCTGATTCCTAACAGGCACATGAATCTGCACTGGGCCATCACTTCACGTGGCTGACACAGACTAACAATGTTTTCTACAGAGGACTTCTACAGCAAAGCAAGATTCAGCAACACCTGGGGAAGCCACAGCAGCCTCTGAATACTGAAATCACACAAAACAGTAGCTGAAAAATCATCAGGCTCAAGAGCAAGATCAACACACAGATTCTAGTAAGGCCTCACACCATACCCTATCATTGGGCAGGGAAGATGCAGACCTGCCTCGTTCTTGCACTCCAAAATCCACAATGATGTATCTCAGGTTTAGGTCAGTGAAGCAGCATCTTCCAAGCAAATCTAATCGCTATGCCAGTCTTTTGCAGGAGCTAATACAGTATTTCATGAGGGTAATTTTCTGTCTACCTATTAATATCAGCTCAGATTCAATTTTATGCAACTAGCCTCCCACTATTAGGTTTGCAGCAAGAGATTTATTATAAGGAGTAAAGATAGGATTCTGCCTTCTATTTTGGTAGTCTCACTGTGCTTAGCTGTTAATTAAATCTGGGAGCATGTAGGGATAATGACAAGCACACAGACTGATTTAGACACTGCAAAAAGAAGCCACACACTGCCTATGGAAAATACATGACAAGGATATAATACCCCAAACACTAGCATAATTGAAGAGGAATGGCTAACAGTCTTTTATATTTACTACTGCCCTGTCACAGCTTAAGCTTCATTTCTATGAGTTATTTAGCCTGACCTGAAATATCACCTGACACTGAGCACTGCTGCTGTTTATAAATAATAGAATGGATTGGGTTGGAAGGGACATTAAAGATCATTTAGTTCAACCCCCCTGCCATGGGCAGGGACACCTTTCACTGGACCAGGTTGTTCAAAGCCCCATCTCACCTGGCCTTGAAGACTTCCAGGGATGGGGCATCCCTAGTTTTTCTGGGCAACCTGTTCAGTGCCTCACCACTTTCTGAGTAAAGAATTTCCTCCTAATATCTAATCTAAATCTCCCCTCTTTTAGTTTAGAACCATTACCCCTTGTGCTATTGCTATCTGTAAAAAGTCACTCACCATCTTTTTTTTAAGTCCCTTTCAAATACCGGTATGCAGCAATAAGGTGTCTCTGGAGCCTCCTCTTTTCCAGGCTGAGCAACCACAGGTCTCTCAGCCTTTCTTCATAGAAGAGGTGCTCCAGCCCTCTGAGCATCTTGTGGCCTCCTCTGGACTTGCGCCAGCAGGTCTGAGGACACCAGACCTGGACACAGCACTCCAGGTGGGGTCTCACAAGGGCAGAAGAGGAGAAGCCCCTCCCTTGCCCTGCTGGCCATGCTGCTTTGGATGCAGCCCAGGATGTGGTTGGTTTTCTGGGCTGTGAGCGCATACTGACAGCTCATGTCCAGCTTTTCATCCACGAGAACCGCCAAGTCCTCCATATGGGACCATGTCAGAACCTTACAGAATTCTAGGTAGATGATATCAGTCAGTCTTCCCTTGTCAACCACTGCAGTCACTCCACCAAAGAAGGGCACCAGGCTGGGCAGGCAGGATTTGCTCTTAGTGAAGCCATACTGGCCTGTCTTGGATCACCTCCTTGTCTTGCATACATCTTACCATTGCTTCCAGGAGGATCTGCTCCACAATCTTCCCAGGCACACAGGGGAGGCTCACAAGTTTTTAGTTCCCTGGGTCTTCGTTTCCCCTCTTTTTAAAAATAGGAAAAATGTTTCCTTTTTTCCAGTCACTGGAGAGTTTGCCTGACGGCCATGACTTTTCAAATATCATGGAGAGTGGCTTGGCAACCACATCAGTCAGTTCCCTCAGGACCCTGGGATGCATCTCATCAGGCCCCACTGACTTGTGCCAATTCACTTTCCACAGGTGGTCTCAAACCTGCTCTTCACTTACAGTGGGAGGGACTTCACTCTCCAACCCCCACCTAAGCATGTTACACAGCTGAGACTAATCCCTTACAATTCAAATTTTTAAGAATTCTTTAGGAAAATAAAGGATTAAAGGATTTTCATGCTAGAAGATGGCTTCAAATTTATTTAACTGCATTTCATCCTAAATATAAACACTTCGATTTCTGTGCTGTGCAATGGGTTAAAAAATAAAAATAAAAAATGAGCGTTATCTCAGGAGGAGATTTTAAAACAATGTAAATTTTTCTCTGCCTCTCTTTGCAAGATTTACATCTGTGTTCACGGAGAGGATGTTAGCACTACATTCAACAGTATGCTTGTAGTATATATGCACAGAGAACACCTGTAAAACCTTTACATAAATTTGCTTGGGGACTAATAATAGACAGGAAAACATGAGACTATTTACCCTGAACCTCATGTGGGTTTTGATTGCTGCTGCCTCTACATTGTTTCTGGAACCTAAGATAGTTTATTTCATTTAAAGTTAACTCAGTTTTATATATATATATATATGTATATGTAAACATGTCAAACACACCACACTTGTACGAGTACATCTCTTCCCTAAGGAATCACCCCTACTGACTGTGATGCAGACACACCTTCAGTGGTATGAGGCAGAAATTCCCCCAGAGAAGTCTGTGGGCTTACTTACATTACTGTGCAAGGGAAAGATGAGTAACATGAGGTGAACTAAAAGAAACAAAAATGGAACAAAATCACAACCTAAACCAGAACTTTAGACTAACAAACTTAGGAGGGAGAATATGTGCTAGTGGAATTGGGGCTGCTGTCTCTAAGAATACCGGCCCTAGCATCTTTCATCTGTCACTAAAAATTAACTCCATAAAAAATGATCTTAGGAGGGTGCAATCACTGCAGTGCCTGGAGAGCTCTCAAAGGAAGCACATGCTCGACGGTGTGATCACAGCAAAATGACAACGGTGTGATCTAAAAATAAATTGGTTCTTTGCTCTGAGGCTGGTTTCTCCCACAGATGCCCAAACCAGAGCCTCCAATTACTGCTTTAAGGGCTAGGCAGAGAAATAAACAATCTGTGGATGGCACTTGTTTTCTATACATCACGTCTGCATGTCAGGAAGGTGAGCTTGTTACTGTGTGAGAAAGCATAAACAAATTATTTGATCATAGGCTATGTATATGAGTAGATACCCACTCGAATACTTTAATATAAAAATCCCTTTCCAAACATCTAGCAACCCTTATTATTCATTGTCCAAGACAAGACTGGACCACAACAAATCACAGTTCAGATCCAGGAGTGCTAAAAAATGAGACTGTGAAGCTGTATCCAGCAGAGTATCATTTTGAGAGAAATAAGTCCTTTTGACAAGTCCATCATGCAATGGGCATATCTGCAAATGACTGCCCTGAATCCGAGCAATCATCTGTCACTGCCTGGGCTCAGTAGCTATGCCAGGTATGCTGTGGGGCTTACATCACTTTGGTATCATCCTTCCCACAGACCTAAGAGCAAAGCAACTTATTCCCTCTGGTGTTCACTGAGCATCAATATGCCACCAGGAGAACATTTCCCCTTCACTCAGCTAATGATGAGCCTATAATGCTAATTGTGAGGACTACTGCAATTGCATCCTGTGTATTCTAGGTGCTGTTCTCATACAAAACAGCAGCTCCCATCCTCTTACAAAAAAGCTATTTGTTTGCTGTGTATTATAAGTCACTAAGTACATACATGAATGAATAAAATGGTAAACATTTTATTAGCATTTAAGGTCCCCACAGAACAAAGAGAAAGCCTTCTAGTAGCCTAAGCTCTACCTGTCCTGAGGCAAAGAACAGTATTTTGCCTTATTTACATTATATTCAGAAGAAGGGGTCCACAATCAAGATCAGAGGGGTGGTTTTTTTCTCCCAGGTTTCCTATTTTAACAGAACAAAAAGAATAAACTTTGTACCTTTGACTCAAACTCAAAGGACTATCAAGAAAACCAGTTGCAACAACGTAACTGCTTTCTTGTTTCCTACACCCTTTCAGCAAGTCTGGACATGGCCATTCGCCTAGACTCCAAAGAATCTTGGTGCCTAATTTGAGAGGCAGTTAATCCCTGAAGCAGATAGATTAGGTGAGATCTACTTGCATTCTCCTTTACCAAGCTGGTAAGCAGCTGGATCTGAGAGAGCCCATCCCAAAGCCAAAGTGATCTGCATCAGAAGTTTCTATGCTTATTGAACAGCAACACTTGAGATCATCCATTCTCCAAGTTCTTTGCAGCACAGTGGTGGCTACTTTCCCTTAAAATTGAGACAATTTTGGTTTTTACCTAATATTCTTTTCAACATAAATACATATAGAGACCAGCAAACAGAGCTCTACATCCTTGCTTGAAAATCACCTCAAATCACTCATCAGACACCTTCTATCAAATGCTACCTTCAGAGTGGACTGTTTACTAGTGGACAGATTTGGATTAGGCAAATGCTAGAAAGAAACTAACCCAAACCCAGCATTTCTGTGATGCCAGCGAGTGCTTACACTCATGGAGCAAAATATTTCAAAACCAAACACCTTTAAGGTGTCAGGACACTTCACATTGTGTAAGAATCTGAAAACAGGCCCAAAGAAGAAGTCTCAATTATCTCACACTGGACAGAAAAAAAGCACAAAACTTCCAGAGACAGCAAATTTGCTCTGGTTTAATTTTTTTCATTTTATCAATCATTTAATTCACTGACATGAATAAATAGTAGTTTTAGTTAGTGCCATACCAAAGACATGTGACTTTATCCACCCTTGTCCCTCATCACAAACACCTCCCTTTGCTCCCTGTAACAGCAGAGCATTTGTCCTGGAAGCCCAGACTGTGGCTGTCCAATACACACATGGCTGTGTAGGACATCAGCTCATCCTCACACTGCACCTCAGAAATAATGGCTTTTCATGGCTGCTCTGTCTGCAGAGACTGCGGATGCTCTGGCATCAAAGTGTGTGGTACATCTCTGAGAAGCCAGGATAAAAATATATAAGCTGCAAGCCAGTTTACAAAGAAGCTGTTGAAGGGCCTCGTAAGTACGATGCAGGAAGGGTGAACCTGTGTTTGTGTAGACACTTTCCAAAGTAACAAACAAAGGTGTTTACAAACTCACTTTAAGGTCTCTACAGGCAGACCTAAAGAAACATACCATCTCACTAAGCTCCTGTACTAATACTAGTTATTCCTAGTCCTAGGGACTCCATTCAAAGCTAATATTACCCTCACCAAAGCTTTGAAACTGAGTTTCAAACTGCTCCTCTACTTCCACCTGGACCACCCACCCACAAGGAACACCCAGTGTACCAGGCAAATCTACTGCCCTTCTACACTGCTTCCAGACCATTACCTCCGTGCCAGGACAGGTCCCTGGATGCCTGGAGCTGCCGCCTTGGCCTGCCTCACACGCCAGGCTCCCTGAGGGATGGGAGACCCGGAGCTGAACACCTCCCTTTCACAAACAGCTCTGCCGGCTCTGCCGGCACAGGAGCAGGAGCGGAGCTCTCCAGGGGTCATACTGAGGGGCTACAAGGGTCGTGGCACCCAGACAGGCTTCATTCCCGCGTGCAAAAGCTCCGTCTGCCAGCCGATAGCCCTCCTCCATTTGCCTCGCACCCTGCGTGCTGACAGAGCATGTGTCTGACCCCACGGGGCTCGCCCGGCATCCTGTCGCACAGACGCCTTCCCGGGCACTCCCTGCTCCCCGAGCCGCAACACCGGGAACAGCAGCTGCGAGCACATGAAGTCCCACCGAGATTAACTGCGTGTCAAAGGTACGCATGTTCACCGAACACATCGAGCATCTTCTTCCCTCCCTCTTGAGAAATAAAACTTTGCGGTCATAAGGACTCTGGTCTCTCCTCTCCCCTGTACTCTTTTAACTGAAAGGAAAGAAAAAAAGGTGGGAAATGAAAAATAGTTTAAAGAGCACAAACAGCGCTGAAAAGACTCATAGAGAATAGATATCCAGGTAGAGGGATCAGGAAACAGCCCAGTACACAAAGTCAACGCCTACCTTGTGCATGTGCCTGTGACAGGTGAGCACAAAAGTTGGAGACACTCTGCAGTCAAGCTTCAGAACCCACTTTCCAATCGTTTTTGTTGAAACAGTGGCACTTCAGTGCTCTTCTCTCCTGCTTCTGTTTGGTTACTAATTCTTACTGCACAGGAAAAGCAGAGTTGTATTTCATTTAACCCCTTCAGCCTCTCAGTTTCTTCACAAGAGTTTTCACTTTTGCTTTGGAAAGCCAGAGTCGTAAGCATGCACACAGGCACGCCTGCCGTGGAATTGTTTCTAGCTTCTGTAGTCTGTGTGTGAGCACACACATGAGCTCTAAACTGTGCCTAAAGTTGTTGCAGGGGTGGAGCCCTTTGTAACTAGTTTTATTTTAGCTGTAGGCATCATATGAAAAGAGAGACAGCTATCCACAGATCCCTTCGGTATTCATTTTCAGTAAGTTCTTTACTCTGAAAAAAAAATTTAACTTTACATTTACTTTAAAACTACAGCCTGAATCGCAGTTCACAAATATGCTTTTGAGAAAAGAAACTTTGAACTTAAATACAATTCACAGCTAGACTGGAGTCTAGGCAAAGGTAAGCAGACCCCTAAAATCTGAAAATAGGAGCACTTTGGATACAGACATAAATTTAACCAAAGACAATGGCAGCACAGGTTTCTCTATTTTTTTCCTCTAACAAATGCCATGCAATTCAGAAACCCCCTGAAAACTCCTGTGAAGGACAATTTAACAGCATAAAAACTGTTAAAGGAAAATTAATCTAGTTGGATGCATCACAAGGAAAAACTTGTGTGTTTAATCATGTGGATACTAGAGAAAACATTGCATAACAACTTACGTGTTGCTGTTGTTTTATTTTGCAAACAGATAAATCTGCCCCCCATTGATTTTGTCCTCTGCTTAGTATAAAACAAATAAATAATGAAATACAGAGACCACAGATCTGGAAAAATAGATTTTGGCCCAGCAATTATAACAGCTACCAGCATTTTAACCCTATTTAATATAATGACCAAGGTCTCCAAGATTATGAGAATAGCTTTAAAGTCTTAAGTTTGGGTTGGTCTTCTATGTTTTGCCTTCAAGTTTTAGAGTCCTTTTTCATCAGTAGTTCATTTGTAACCATAAGAGAGAGAACCTTGCTTTCCAAAGGAAAGATGAAGCTTCTACCTTCAGGTAACTCCACATATTGGAACTTCCAAGGAAGACATCAAGATGTGCAATGGAATCTCCAGAACTGGTATTACTACTGTCTTCTTGGCCATGCTGCTGCTTCAGATGATCAAAAGAGACAATATCCTTGCTAACTGTTGACAAGCCTAGATGTGCACAGCTCCAAATGGAAGTTTTTAGCAGACTCGTAAATGCATCAGGTGACACAGAAGCAAAAAATCCAGGGATACGGCTCTCTTCATCCCTGCTGTTCAATTCCTGTCTGGCAGTTGCCACACAGTACTCAAATCCTACCATTACACATCCCACAGGGGAGAGAGTTCAAATAAAAGTCACATCTTTTCCACAATGCTGTACTTTCCTGTCAAAGGTAACTCTGCCACAATAAACAAGGATAAGACCTAACAGGAAACCCAACACAAAATGGCAACACCTCCAGCAAGCAGCAGGGGAACCACAAGATATTGAAAGACACAACACACCCCAGAAGAACATCTAATGGTGGTGCAGATGCATGGCTACCTCTGTTATCCTTGTCAGGAGAAACAAAAATTGGATATTGTTAACGCCTAATTAATAATATAGAAATTATTGCCCTGCCCCTTTAGATTCAAATTTTCTTTTAAGAAAAATAAATTTGGGCCAAGCTGTGGTCCCTCCTTTTCCGTCAGAAAAAAGTTACATGAGCGCCTGCTTTTTCTTTTTCAACCTGTACTCTCAATTAGCCATTGGCTAATGTCATCCTGCCAGCTGTCACCTTATATCCTAAGCTTCATGATATTTGATCAAACCAAAACCTGAACTCCTTGCCTTCTATGAATAAACCAAATTTTCATATCAGTTTAAAGCTTTTATCCCATTGGCAAGAAAAGGCTTGAAATCCAATCCCAAAAGTTCAAAACCTAGAAGGCAAAAAACCCCTCAACTTCAGATGAATTTAGAAATACTCAATCATTAAAATGCCTCTCATGGCAGTGGGACCTTCAATTAATGTTTTTTTGAAACACCAGGCTTAATAATGTTTTTGTAGTTCTTGTGTTGTTGTTGATACACTACAAGGGAGTACAGAGACAGGGAAAATATGACTGCTCATGTTGGAATCTAGCCAGGATACATCCAAAAAACAGCTGTGCCTACCGCATTAAAGCAGATACTGTGTAAACACATCTGGATTAATTCTAACCCCATAGAGACTTAATTGATGAGCTCTTGAGATCCTGAAATAAAAAAAAGAAGTGACCAGACTTTTCCCACAACTAAGCAACATGAAACATCAATTAAATTTCTTTTATTAAAAAAAAAAAGGAAAGAATAATCTGCTCGTACTTCCTGGTTCCAGCAGAGATGTGACAAAATCAAGCTGTTAGCGGAGGATTTGAGCTTGAGGCCAGTGCTTACCAGGAAAAAGGCAATGCAAATATGAAGTAAACCTTTGCCCTGTGGTTTCACGGAAAGTTTTGCATATTTACCTTTCCTCTGGGAGAAAGGATGTGATCCTTCTGTTGAAATTGTTTTCATCACTTACCCTTTAGTGAAAGCAAGATAAACCACTGATTCAAGACCATTCTCATCTCTCGGTAAAACACTGATGGTCACTATGGAATGAACACAGCAGGACCACAAGCATTTGCCTCTTGCTACTAGGTCTGTCCAGTGGCTAGCCTGGCATCTGGGTGTCCCAGATGAGGTCGAGAAGAAACAGTTGAGGTGACTGCATAGTGAATGGATACTGCTGAACACGATATCCCTTCTAGCCTGATCAGTGAAGTGCTTTTCGCAAGAAGCAACCTCTGCAGGAGCTGTGGCATTGGGATTTCAACAGTTACATGGCCAGAGGTCAGTAGTAAGACTTCTGCTTTCTCTTTTGTTATACCTTTCATGGGAATAAACTACTAGGATTCCTTACTGCCAGAGGCTGTTTCCAAAGACTATCTAAAGATCTGCACACTTTGCTGGACAGAGCTCCCGTCTAAGTAGTTGTGGCTGTCTAACAGCACTGTAGAGGGTTGACTTTAGCTGGTCACCAGATGCCCAACAAGATGCCCTATCACTCCTCATCTTCAACACAACAGAGGAAGACAAACTGACAGAAAAATTTGTCAGACATGATAAAGACAGGAAGATTACTCATTGGTTACTGTCGTGGGCAAAACAGACTGGACTTCAGAGAAACTAATTACTGAGAAATAAAACCAAAACACCTTGCTTCTTCCCAAGGGGAACTTAACACCTAACTCTTCTACCTCCTGTCCTCTCCCCCTGAGCAGCAAGCAAAAAATTCAGGCAAGACTCACAAAGCTTCCAGAAGAGAAGCTTGAGCATTCATGCAAGGAAGAGAAGAATCTGTGTTCAGTTTGGTTTCAAAATCTGAACCTCCCAGGAGAGTACAGTGATCAGGAAACCATGGCATAGTCACATTACAAACTGGTGTTCTTGATTTCTCACTTCATCTTTTAGCCAAAAATCAAGGATCTGGGGTGTTTTGATTATGGTTGGGTCACATGCTTAAAAATGGGATGTGTGCCTTTCTTTGCTTTGAGAATAATATCCAGTTTCTTAGATAAGAGCAGCGGCCTAATCAAGGGAAATGGACAGCCATTCACATACTTTAGCCTACTACTTGCATTTTACCCAGGGGATATGCTCCAACATTTCTGAGCACAGGATAATACTGAACAGTAATCTTACATTCTAGGTAAGTGTGTTGATGGCTGAATGAGAAGGTAAAGAAATAAGGGTCTCTGGGATGTCAAATCAAGTCCACTGCTACTGGGGGCATTATGGCATGTCTCTCCATCAGCTGCACAAGGGTCTGAAAATAGGAGGCTTCAGCTTACTCTCAAAACAATAAATCTTTTGACATACTGATTAACTTATTATTTTTTAAAGAAATGGCAGTAAGTTTTGATTCAACCTGAACTAAGCTTTTTTCGAACTTGAATAGTGCACCAATAACTCCATTCTTCCCAGACTCTCACTCACTACTGCAAGATAGGCATGTCATTTAGTCCTCTGAATGACAGCTTCTCAGTATACAGAATGAATCCTGTCAACCTATCAGGAAAAGCAGCTCAATTTCATGTTCAGGAGACATTACAAAGTCCTTAGAGGAAGGGTGGAAAGTGTATTACACACCGATGGGCTCCGCTGTACAACTTAACTGCATCAAAGCCTGTGACCCTCTTGCAGTATCTCTTGCACTGGTTTATATCTGCTCCAGAGGCCTGGCCACACATGAACTCTCTCAGGTGCTGAGGGCTGCTGCAGAGGAGCTGACCCATACAACTTTTGTACAGATACAGCTACAAGCAGAGCCGATTTTATTGTGGTTTACCAGCATGCAGCCACTGAAGTCCGCAATGCAAGAGAGCAAAGAGGTATCAGCTTCATTCCTACCAGTCTCCCTTCTTGGATGCTTTCACATAATGCAGCTCAGAACTGTGGAAACCAATGCAGTCACCAGTATTTTGCTATAATCTGCTACAGGAACAGACCAACTCACAGGCACTTGGTCTGGCAGGATTCTCTTCTCCTAGTCCCTTCTTGACAACTGAGCCAATTCCTGTGCTGCGCTCTCCAAGAGAGCCTTCAAATAAATTTACTCTTTGTATTCAAAGAATTAGATACCTCTCTTCCTCCATTTCCAAGATGAGTGAAATGGCAAACCTGTCACTTCATATTTATTTTGATTCTTACCCAAATCAGGCGAGACTTTTATTCAGGCCAGCTTTCTAAACAAGTTGATAATGCTACACCAAGTTTCAGCTCTTCATCCTTGGGCCGTTTAAAGAAGAAAAGCAGCATGTAATGGTAATATCGGTGTTCAAAAAGCAAAATACAACTTCAAAGTGCTGTGACTAATTCCGTGCAAACTTTGTTGTGAAAGGCACTCCAATACACTGCACCTCAGGATACAAGTGAAGGCACTATTCCATTGCCAAGACTATAGTTGGATACACAAAGATTTGCTTGTAAAAAAATACAGGAACTATATGTAATGGAATGAACATTGTTTTTAAACCAGCCCAACTGCTCCTGAGTTTAAGTCACATAAGCAAAACCAGGACACAACTGATTCTAAGGGAAGTGGTCTTAATTTTTTCTAGCATTTGATAGCACATCTAGTTTTTCTGATATCCCACCCTAAATCTTGAGTTATTTACAGGAAATAATTCTTATAGCTTTCCTTAAAGGTAGACACTTTGAATCCTGCTAATTATTAAGAAATTGATCATAAGGACACTGCAATCTCATTTTCTTTTTCTGTATCATGGATTTAAATATTGCGTAGGGCAAACTTGGCAGCCACACAGAGAATCTCATTTAGAGAGATTAACCTGTGAACACAGAGAGATCTGGAGGGTCTCTGCTTGTCCATTCCTTGATGTACAGGATTTAAACAGGAATAATTATATTCAGCAAGGATAAACACACACACTCAAAAAGTAACCTATACATGCATTAAATGAGGCAATGCCTTATCCAGAACAGACACTCCCTCAGCTGTTTGTTTTCCTTTTATTTTGGTTTTACATTTTAATGATATATAAAAAGTAGAAGAAATCACAGGTGGTAAACAGATTTGAGCAAGAGAACTGATTTCAAGAGAAAACATTTTTAGTTCTTAGACAAACAAATATGGTGATTAATGTTGATTTCTTGTGCTCCCCAAGCTGTCACTGGTGAGCAAGGAGCAAAGGGTCAGAGCTGGCCATTTGTTTTCAGATTACATTTGAAAACATAAAAGACAGTCTCCAATCTCCCAAATGTTTTCTGGATAATCCAATCTGCTCCACCCAAAATAGCAAAAAAATAAAAGTCTAGATCACACAAATTTAACCAAACATGGTATCACATGAAAAAAAACCAGAAAAACCTGTCCCCCATGGATGCCACACAAACATCAGCCCTTTGCTCAGAGGGTCTTGCCCAGAGCTCAGTCAAATTAATGGGAAGATCTGAATTTCCAAAGGCTGTGGACCAGGCAAAGACTGATGTGGCAGAGAGGAGGGCAAAGACTGATGTAGCAGAGAGGAGGGCAAAGAAGGAACAATAACCAGCTAATTCTAGGCCTGATCTCAGTATTTTATAGTGATTGACAAAACTACGGTTATTTTCACCATGGCTGGACTGAGTCTTGCTGAACTATTCTGCCCTGCCCAAATCTTTAGGGAAACCAAAGCAGCCAGGTTTCCCTTCCCTCTAAGCTGACTCTCTTTCCCCCCACAGAGTGCACCTGGGCTACTGGTGCCACACACACCCTGAGGCCCTAAGCAATGGAAACAGCTTCTCCCAAACATCAGCCCTTGCTGGGAATAGGGAGCTTGCCAGGCAGAGATAACAATACAGCAAAGCTTTGGAGGGAAGAAAGAAGCTGGCTACATCACAGCCAACATGAAGAAAGATCCTCCTGGAACTATTCCAGCTATTCTCCATTTAAACATTCAGGCTTTTTCTCTCAGCACTCTTTCCACAATCCCCCCAGAGATCTCACGCTATTCACTGTGGAGTCTAAAGTCACCTGCTCTTAGCTAGGCTTGGCACTGACTACCCCAAATGCTGCTTAGGAGATACAGGAGCAGAGAGAAAAGTTGAAAGCAAAACCTCTGACAAGCAATTCTCACCCCCACACCCACATACATTTATCCCTTGTAATTCCCAGTCCATTTATACACATTACTTCCGCTAAAGAAAAGTAAATCTAGTGCCAAAACATAGCTCTTTGGTTAAAAAAGTGTTATATTCAGCAGAGGTTTTAACTCTAGCATACTAAACACAGAGTCATTAGGATTTAACACTATTGAAATGGAAATCAAGACAGAAACCTTTCCAGTTCTGATACTTCACTTTGGAATTGGAAGAGGACAACACCGACTATAATAGCATTAAAAGATCCTCTGGACCAACATGCCCTTGATAGAAAGTACTTGGAAGCATGAGGCACGACGTAAGCTGTTGCTGATGTCTTCCAGCAAGGAAGCTGACACCCTACTAAGGACAGCATCACAGCCTCGCTGCCCAGAAGAGAAAAGTTAGCAACAAAACAGAGCAACAGGGGCTGTCAAGATGATGATCCTTCTCTCCATCTCAGCAGAGTCTCGCAGCACAGCTCTCTCCAGTGGCTCAAGGCAGTGACAGTTCTTTTCCCAGGCTCTGTCCTTGTGCAACCCCTACGGGGCATGAGAAGGTGCCCAGATCCTGGCAGCTGTTTCCATATGCCTATGGCTCAGATCTCTGACAAGGGATTCTGGAATGAGATTTCTCTCCCAGCATAATGAGGTCTTTAGTCATTAACAAAGGAGCCTTCTGGGGCAGAATTCCAGCTGCGCCTGAGATCTTGCCTCCACAGAGAAGACTTTTTTCCAGCACACAGGTTTATTCTGAGGAGAAAGGGAAAGGGTTGCTTTTACCAGTCCAGGGATTTTCAGTTGCAGCAGTTGAAGGTTTCTGTTTACTCTTAGATCAGGGTAAGAAATCTCTTGCTTCTCTTTCCTGCCGCTTCACAGCTGCCGGTTGAGCTTCTGTGCTTGCCGTTCCTTTGCCTCAAAGGCAAACTTGGTGTCCTGCAGCTGGGCAATGGCCTCCTTGGCCTCCTTCAGGTCCTGACAAATGAGCTCGTATTTCTCTGTCAGCTCCCTGTTCTCTCGGCGCAGTTCCTGTACCACCTGGTTCACCTCCTCTGTCTGCTTGGTGCAGTGGATCTTCAGCTGCTCTACCTCAGAGAGCATGATCTCCATGTTCTTGACCAGTGACTCCAGTTTCTCTCTGGACATGGTGTCAGGATCAGTTCTGTTCAGTCTGCCCAACCCAAACCCGAAAGGGACAAAGAAAGCCACCCTGTGCAACATGCACCAGGACGTCTGGCAATCACAGTCTTGTGGTCTCTTTTTATACTCCCTGCTGCTCATCCTCCTCCCTTCCCTTTCCTTCCCCAAAGTGTCTCTAATCTTCTTTGCTTGGTTAATCTACTTATTTTTATTGCGTTGTAGAAATCGACTGAAGGGCTGACAGCCCTGCAGTAACATATGTGCTGTGCAGCAAAAGCCAGAGCAATAATGAGACTCTGTGCAGCCCATCCACAGAAAAACAGCTTTCATCTGAAGAATTCTCTTGGGAACCCCTTGCAGTACCCATTAAAGCACAAAGAAACCTCTTCAAGCCAGACGCCTACTCCAGTCCTGTGCATCCAGTCCCAAGAGCACAGCCTGACTTTCATCTTACATATATTGAGGTAAGCAAGCTTACAGCAATACAAATCATGTATAAGCAAAGAGAACTAACCTCAGTTTCTCTTCCCCTCTCCTAATCTTATGTTTGGGCAAGATGGAAGGAACAAAATATAAAATTCCTGGGTTTTTTTTTCCAGGAGAATATCTATCCAACAACAAAAGCTTCATCTTCTGTTGAAAGCATTCACAATGATTATCACAATCAGTGGCAACCACAGTTACTGGGCCATGTACTGCTTGAAAGTGGCTTGTGTTCTCTTAGGGACATGCGGGCTAGACATTTTAAACCCTGGTACCCCTTCCCTCCCTTCAGCTCCATCAGTAACACTGGCCCCAGAATTCACACAAAAACTTATTCCTGTACACACTTGCCTCACATAACAGAGTGTCAGATGGCTGCTGAGCACAACTGAACTTGTGAGAATCAGGACTGAGACATGCCAGTCTCAACACCTTGATTACTCAGGTCACATCAGACAGCAGGGTGATCCCAGCAGCCACAAGGGATTAAGTAAGTCTGTCTGACTTTCTGAAGTTTGACCCAGACTTTCTTATGTATCCAGTTAAGTAATGCACTTGCCTGGACAATAAGAATCATTAATTAGCCAAGTATCTGATGTAACAATATCACCCTTGAGAAATTAATTTTTCTGAGGTGATATTGCATGTGGCTCCCCAGGAAAGAACCCATGTTATTTAGCGCTGATTGTCTAGCCGGGGGGCACAGACCATGGCAGAGACAAGAATGCAGGCTTGCCCTTGGGGAACTTGCAAACTAAGGACTGAAAAGTGTGTCTCTCTGCTTCCTCCCCACATCAGGAACATTTCCTTCAGGCTGAGTCTGCACCTTTTCAAAAGCCTTCAGACTGTTTCACGCACCCACAGAAAGGCAGAGTCTCATTTGCCACACGTGGATCTGTCCTCTCTGTATTCACCTCACAGAATTACCTTCCAGTGCACAGTATTGCACAATGGCCTTTACTCTTGCATGCTGTTTTGCAATTCCAGTTCCCCTTAAAAGGATCTTGTAGTGCCATCACATACAATAAATACCAGATTGAGAGAGAATACACGTGTTCATGTGCAGAGCTCCCCCAAATATATTTTTCCTTCACTTTTCTCTACAAAGTGTTGCTTTTTTCAGCTACCAAGAGTTTCAGATGCTTCATCCCACAACTCATTGCCCCTTCTTCCCTGCTACGCTCAGAGAAATGAAGTTCTTTCTTCCAAGAAATTCTACATCTCCTCCAGCACTGGATGAAAACACTGCTGGATGCTGGCCAAGCCCTGACAGTGTTCAATGGCCTGGGACTTCTCACAGCTGGAGGTTAAAGAGTCGCTCACAAAGCCAGCCATGCTACTGCCTCTCACACAAGTGCACCGGCAGACCTCTCTCATCCTGGCAGATGGAGCACTTTGCACCACACTTTGAAATGAGCAGAGTGGCATCCTTCAGATGAAAAGAGAGTGGGAGAATCTAAACATAATTAGAATATGTCCTAAAGTCCTTGAAGAAACATTTGCACTGGCTGTCAGCCCAGATCCCACGTGATGAACATGGCACTAGAATAGGCTGGAACATGCTACAGCATTACAAAACAGCAGGTCTTCATTAGTGAGGAATCTTCCCTGTCTCCACAACTGTACACGCTGCACCCAGTTTAAATCAAGCAGAATTACAATGATGCACAAAGGGAGTGCCACAGAGGCCATCTACTTGGATACTAGTAATTGATACATCATCTCTCACTGTCTTACTCTCAAAATTATTTAAGTTCCCTTGGATACAGACAGAATCTTGGCAACAGAAAGGGGGTAAGAGACACTACTGAAATAACAATGTAAAATGAAAACAAGGAGTAGCATGAGAGGAGTTTCTACAAAGAGAGACGGGAATCATTACTATGCTTGGTTTGATTTAAATATTATTTGATGAAGGAAGAAGTAGGACTTAAAAGTGTGCTCACGAAAATTGCAGTGGGAGAATGATGCAAAAATCACTAGACCTACTGCAACAAGACTAACTTGAACTGTAGTTTCTTACCTTTAGTAACTGCAGGACTCCATTGTTGCAGACAAACTGCCGGAAGAGGCAAACACCAAGAGTGAATTCAGCTGGGGAAAAATGCAGAATGGCATACCTGAGAAAAACAATTCAAACCACAAGAATTCAGTGCACATGGACACACAGCAAACAGCAGTCTTAGGAGTGTTGGGGAAATAGCATGTTAAGACAGAAATTAGTGACAACATAGCAGGGAAAATAATAAAGCACTGCTAGAATGTATTACATAGAGGCAATGCACTGTAAGGGAATGAGGTATCTCCAGCTTCTCCCTCTATCCTGCTGGAGGGAAAATGTAACATTTTGTTCTGGACATTTGTCATAAGGGGCCAAGAAAGAGTTTGAAACTTAGACAAGTGTTCCGAGAAGATGCTGATGTCAAAAAATGTGAACTCTATGAACCAGGTTTAAGACGAAGGATTGAAAACTACATGGCAAGGTATTTCTAGGACCGTTTTGCAATCATGCTCAGGTTCTCTGCATGTTCTAGGGAAGACAGCTCAGCCGGAAGAATATTTCTGTAATTACTAAGGGCCTGACTGTGCAATTGTAATTTTGGAAACACCAGCGATTTCTGTGCTCTCAGCCAAACGGTGCCTCTCTGGTTATTTCATAGCCATATTAAATCAGGAAAAATTGACGTCAAACTTCTCCCTACAGTACATGCTACATTGAGAGACACCATTGACAAATCTATCAGCTCTTTTGTGCATATTCTTTCTCTATTCCACCTTTCATTCTGCATATGGGTTTGAGATGTATGAAAGAAGGAAACAGAGCTAGTTAAGAACAAAACAGGGAAGCAACCACAGGGAACACCCACTCCTGCTCTTGTGGATGGCAGGAAAATTGTAGAAAGTGGCACTGGTAGAAGTGAAACTTCTCGTGCTTTTCCACAATGGGTGGGAGCTACAACATCAGACTGCAACACCACACTCAACTACGCTGGTTTTAGCACTAGAAGCAAATGACAGTATGAAGCTGCCAAGCTGAGGATGGTTCATGTGAGACATACTTGTGCTTCTTCACAGGTCTCTGAGCCAAAGACAACCAACCACTCCTCTCACCCAGAGGCACACACAAGCCAGAAATGCAGTTTCCCCATCATGTTCATACCTCTGAGAGTCTGAGGAGGAGACACAAAAATCATACTCTTTGAGTGTCTGTCTGAAAGCAGACTGGGCGTTCCAGTTTCTAGTGTATTTAACAGGGACCCTGGGAACATTTGAGGAAAAAATCATTAAGCTACCTCACTCTCTCTTTCAAGTTTTCCCAGCAACACAAGAGGGACAATTCACTATCCTAGAATTTTAAATGGGAAGAATGGCTTTTAAATAACTGCTCAGGCTGAAAAAGCAAGCCACTTGGTACAAACCCTGCAAAATAAAGCTACACATACAGCAATCTAAGTATGTGCCTGAGAAGATAAGGTATCTACTTCTAGTTTTGCCAGTCACAGACACAAATGTACAATGCAACGTTCACACAATTGTTGTGGGAGACAGCAATGTAGTCTCTTAGTAGATAGCTTAAGGTTATCATCCCCAGCTAACAGTGGTCATTCTTTTAACAACTGATTTTTTTTAAAGACATATAGCATCATCACTAACTGTAGTGAAAATGTTAGAGCCCTCCAATCTGTTTTTTCTTGCAGCCTTTTCACTCATCCCTGATTTATCCCCAATAGTATGTCTAGCAGCCAGTGCAGCATTTGCAAGCTCTGTGCTTCACCATCTAGGAAGTCTACTTGGGTAAATGCATTTTATACAAACTCATTACAAGATGAAGTATAAAGAGCTCTCATTTCTATATTCATAGTAAAACCATTTGAAAAAACAAAACCGAAAGAACATAAAAACCTGCTAAAAGACCAAGCAGCACCTGGAGGCACTGACCATTCCTGCATCAGAGTGGGAGACATTCTTCCCCAGTTATTCAATTTGTTTCTAATAAAAGACAAACACCATTGTTCCATGTGTCAAAATACTCAGCACTGTGTAAGACATTGATGTAATGATGATCTCATCCTGCAGAATTTAGAGACTGTTGATAAAATCTGCTCTCCTATTAAAACATGAGATTTAATTTTTGCCACTATTGTAAGCATTAACCATATCTCATGCAATTTGGCAGAACTTGAGTTTAGCTGCACATAAAACTACATGATTTACAGGTTTTGATCTAGAATATTGCATCAAAAGGATACCTACCAAAATTGTGATCAAAATCCTTGACACAAATGAGAATGATATGTCTCAATAGTGTAGGTGTCTAGAGAGGTATTAATGGATACAGAGGTACCTTTTTTCATTCTGCCTCCACCTACTCATCAGCCTGATCAAAACAATTAATTCAGCATAATACAGCTCAGTAAAAAAAAAAAAAAAAAAAAAAAAAA